>VZRS01011110.1:200970-398621 GCA_013398055.1 Ifrita kowaldi
AAAAGGGAAATATTTTTTTTTTTTTTTTTTTTTTTTTTTTTAATATATGTATTGGGTTTTGATGGACTAGTGTTCAAAATTCCCAATTATTATAACTCATGAAATAAAATAGTTGTGTCTTGTTACAATAATTCCCAGCATACAAAGTAAATAAGATATTAAGCTGTATTTTTTCAGTAGGTTTTACCCTATCCATTATTGGAATGGAAATTTTTATTTTAAATTGACAAATGAGCTGCGTTTTTAACATAGTCTTTTTTCATGGTAGATGGATTTGAAGATGTGGTCTGATTGTTTATTAATCAAATAAGGAGAGTTCAAAGTGAGTAGCTGGCATGTATGTGCTTTAGGGCAGGATTTTAGTATTTGTGGAGGTTCTTTGACTAAGTATAAATGCTGTATTACACTTAGGCTAGATATTGCACGTTTCAAACACCAGGCTTTATTATAACAGAACTTCATAAATAAATGGTAAAGACATGCTTAGAAAAGGAGTGGAAAGAGCTTTTGTATGTCTGCATGTCTTTCTGGGAGGGCCACCCTCAATGTGTTTACTTAATTTTCCAGTGAGCATCCAGTCTTGTATCTTTACATGGAAAAAGTTCCCATTGCAGTTAGGAATTTTGGATGGGCAAGGCATATGGGGTTAGGCCCAGGCCTTACTGTGTGGAAAATCTCTGCCTGCTGACAAAAGCTGTGGTGAAATTACTGCACCTTAGGTAGATATCACTGATGCTGCATCTCTGCTGGAAGTCATTGCCACCACAGTAGATGCAGGAGGAAAAACGTGTGCCTGCACCTGGAGCCTTCCAGTGGACACTCACTTGTCTTAAGTTGCCAAGGAAAGGATTTTATGCTAAGATTCAACATGTCTTTGGGAGTGACAAGAGTCCCAACTGCACATTCCCTTCTCTTGACACTTTGGGGTGAAAGCTTTTCAAAGGAGGGAAAATGGACAGCTGTGAATCGTTTAACAGGATACGTTTTTCAATTTGTCAGTATTTGTCTTTAGCACCTTTATCTAGTAGAGTAGTTGATAGTATAGAGTAATGTGTATGTTGGAACTTTTCTTTGCAAATAGGGACTTTCTTGTTTGGGAACTGTTTCCTTGTAAGGTTTTGTATTTTACTTGCCTGCTGTCCAAGTTCTCAACAAACCACTGTCACTTGGTGAGGGTGTCTGAAACTATTAGAGTTTTCGAGTAGTTACCACATACTGTCATCTCCTGTAACTCATTGTTATGGAGTCCTGTTTGCATACCTTTATTCACAGTTTAGTTATCTAATGGAATGTAGAATATTTCATTCAGTTTTAAAAATAAGGAAACAAACACATTCTAAAAAGTACTTGTGTTCAAAGGTTATTATTACTATTTTTGGAGATACCCTGAAACTTGTGTCATTTCCCTGGTGTAGAGTCCTTACAAAGCATGTTAATATTTGTCATAGCAATTCTTTAGTCTTTTATTTATGCTTTTATACAAAGGTTGAGGGAAAGTACAAGAAACAAAGCTTTAATATAATATTTCTTCACTGTGAAGAAGTTTTTTTGTGTAAGGGGCATAGCCAGCAGTTGCATCTGGATCGTAATTTTGATTAAATGGGATGGAACTATTCTTTACCTATTACCTATTGTGGAGAGGTACATGAGCACCTTCAGTTTTCTGAGACATCTGAGGTCTTAGTGTTATCTAAGAAATGCTGATTAAGTTGGCAAAATCTGACTTCAACTTAGCACCAGTAATTTGATACAGATATACCCCATGCAGTGGTAAGTCTTGAATTCTGTGAGTTAACCTTTTGTGTTCTTAACTGAGTGTAATGTATTTGTTTTTTCTGCTATAAAAATTGTCTTTCAGGCATCAAATGCAATACAGTATTAATAGAAGTCATCTGTGCTCTTTGAGGGGAACAAAGTAGACAGGGACTAAGACAGCAAAAAAAAAAGGAGTCCTGGAATAGATTCCACGAGGGTAGTATAAAGTAGGAAAGACAGTATGAAGGGGAAAGTAGACATTCTTAGAACAGAAACCTGCAATTTGTGTCCTTATAGTGATGCATGCATTCCTTATGGAAATGTGAAATGATTCTACAGATATTTCTGAGTTGTTATATATCAGAACAACTGTGTGTTTTGTCCATACCTATGCAGACCTCTTATGCTTTAGCTGGAAAGGTATTTTTGAAACTTTGGAGAGACAGTCAATCCAACTGCTGTTAAGAGTAATTGTCTTTGAGGAGTATAATAATTTTAGTCTCTGCCATTGGGAGGGATGCTATGCCTTCAGCATTCCTCTTTCCTAAAACAAATATATTGGAACATAGTCATGCCCAAATATTGACATGTCTTCCCTTTCATCATCCCTTAATTAGATTAATTATTCTAAACTTGTATGAATTTTCAATTCAATGTCTGTGTTTTGCATTCCTATTTTCAAGCTTTGTCTTGTTTATTGATGTTTTACAATATTTAACGCTACTGGAACAAGTTGCCCTTTGTACTTCCCACTCCAGTCTTTGATGACTGATCTTACTGATGTGATACTGTTATGACTTAACAGAAGGAGGAGGAATGATTTCTACACTGTTGGAAGAGTTCCATACCTCAGAAAATATTACAATGCAAAATAATTCACAGAATGAAGTATTTTCTTTAATGTGCTGACTGTCAGTTGCTGGCGGTTAAATAATGTCACCCAAATGCTGTAATGAACAAAAATGGAAGAAAACCATAGCAAGAATTTTCAGTGACTGACTTCCTTGGCTTCTGACTGTGGAAGTTGGAAGAGGTTTACTTTTTTTCTTCTAACAAGAAGAGATTGAAGATACACACAGAAATAATGACTAAGTCATATTTCCAGATTCCTAGGTGTGATATAAAATTCTTTAGACTGGGCCTGAATGGAAAAGTGTTCTATTATTGCTCATGCTGCTCCATCTTTAATGTCTTTTTTTCCCATTTATTATCTTTCAGAGAGTATCAAGAATGCCAGTTCCTCAGTACTTGGGTTATGTTGCTTAAAATTAATTCCCTGTTACCTTAGATGGTGTTGTGAAAGCTGAATTGAATTTCGTAGCTACCAAAGAAATGGAAGCAAATGTTTAGGTTTGTAAATCAACATTATCAGTGGATACAGAAAATATATTTAAGGCATAGGGAATAACATGATATCCACGTGTTTATTTTTCTGGCCTTCAAGAGGGCAAAGCTGAGCTTGGAGAGGGATGTTTTCAAGAGCAAATGAGCTACTGCCTGCATGAATAATTTGGAGGCATTGATGACTGTAAGGCATGAAGCCTGCAATTACTTTGAATTTACATCAGTGTTCAGGTGTTTCCAAGGGCCAGCCCTGTTCTTTTGTAAGAACTGTAGCAGTGTATTACTTTGAAAATTTGCTGTGAGGATTTCTTTTTCCTCGTAAGGAAGTATTCTTTTCTTTTCATTTTTCCTGGTGGAAGAATTACAAACTCATCCTGTTTATAATGAGATCACCTTAGTGCTGTGATGCAGATGTCATAATTAGACTTTGATCTTAACTTAAGTGGCTTTTTTTCATTTGAGTAACTAAGCAACATTCTACTGATGGTGTCTGTTTTGGGACCTTGCCTTTAGGGAGCTGGCTGACTAAATGTGTGCAAAAGATGATTTGATTCAGATACCTACATTGTTTTAAAATTTCAACCTATGCATTCAGGTAGGCATAGAGTTAGCAGAACTGCCAAAGGGGAAGGCTAGAAGTATTTGCAATAGAAATACCTTTTTCTGCAAAGGTTTAAACCTTTTTAACTTGTGCAGTGAATAGTCCCATTGAAGTATCAAGTCAGAAGCTTAAGAATGCTCTTCCAAATTGATGTTACATGGATCATTGACAGTGAAAACATGTACTACTTGTGCAGGCACAAATAGAGACTGATTTTTGTGTTTCAACCTATCAAGCCAACAACGTGACCTTAGGCATAGTTTGTTACATCACCCAAACTGATGGGGCAGCTTGAAAAGCACCATGAACATCAGTAGCCTGAAGGAAATGTTGTTTTTCCAGAATCTTTTCCCAAAGGAGGTTCTTGTCAAGTATAATTTCGTTGTAATTGAAAATGATGATTAAAATTTTGAAAGATTAAAGTGAATAATTAAAAAATAATAAAGCCACTTGTCAAATTGAATCTTGTTAATGGTAAACAGCTGTTTGTTACTGTGGTGAACGTAGGTCTCTGAAGCAATATCAGTGGAATAATTAACCTGTTGAGGCTAGTGGAGCTGCATCCAATCACAGCAGATTGAATTAGGACTTCAAATGTCCTTGTTGTATTTGATGGTTAGCAGAGTATTAATATTTTCCTTTCTAAAATGCAGTTGGCTAAAATTTAGTTTTTTTCACAAAGGCATAGCTTGAAAAGCAGAACTATTGAAATTGTCAATGCATCAATAAAACCATCTTTGCTATCCATCTCGAGTAAAACTGATTCTTTAGTTTGGAATTTCTTGTTGGCCTGCATTTTGAAGAGAGAAACTATACAACATCTCAATTAATCTCTAAGGAAACCTTTAACTTTTTTGCCCTTTTGGGAATTCTACGAAACCAGAACTTTTGAAATAAATTAGAAATTAAACTTGGCTTTCCCATGAATCACATTTTAGGGTCCAGAACAGTGATCTGATGAAGCAAGTTGGTATAATCACTTATAGCTGAGTACACTGTTAGTAATTTTTAGTGCAAGTGTCCAGGAAGTATCCTTAAAGCATGTTAACTCATGTGAATTGTGACTAGGGAATTAAACTCATGAGATATATGTGATGGTTCTCTCCCACAGATCTGCAAGACTGAAAGTAAATGCTGGTTAAATATATCTAAAGATGAATTCTTTCTGAAGACTAATTCTTTCACTCTGAATGTTCTAAGTAGATCTGGTTCTTGAGTGAATGCTTTCATAAAGCTAAAGATTTTATTTCTGTTTTTCCAATCTGTTATGAAATTAAATATCTCAGTAGAAGCACTTTTCCTCAAGTCATGCAGTATATGTTTTACCTACAGTGCTTTGTTTTTTTTTTTACTTTCTCAGCCTTTTTTCAAAGCTGTTAGAGGTTGTGCTATTTTTATGATTTTCATTTTCACTTAAGAAAACTAGAGATAAGGCTGTATCTCTTCAAAGCTCTAAATTCACTTCACTGAAGCCCAAAGCTACATAAGCTATAGTTGTTTCCTACAAGTTCAATGGAAATAAGAGTCTCAGTAATAGCTTGCTTGTAGATTGGAACCAGCCATTGGCTTTATTACCTTTACCACTGCTAGCAAGAGGCTGAGAGTTAAAGTCCAAATTTGTAGAATTCTGTTTGCTCCATTGTGTGTAGACAACTTTTTTCTTAAAAATAGCTCAATAGGGGATCAGTTATCTCCCAGGGAATTAATTTGAAAAATCCCACTAAGTATTGTGGGAGTTGGATGGAGCCCTGACAGCCAATTTAGGAAAAACTGTACTTTGCACAGAACAGAATGTTGCTGTTCAAAGCATATTTGTGTGAAGCTTGTGGAGTTCTGCTGTGGAAGAATCCGTGTAAAAATTACTATATGCATTTGTTCCTCAAATAAATCTTTGCTGATTAAATTATTTTTCACTTTAAGAATGCATTTTTAGTTATTTGCCTTGCTAAGGGCTCTGTTCTAGTCTGAGATTTGAAAGCTAGAATGCTTCCAGCTTGTGAAGTCACTAGCAATCACAATTTTCCTTTTCAATTTCTGTAAATGTGTTCTCTTAGTTTGGTTTAATTTTTATCTGAAATATTGATTTTGCAAAAGAAAAATCTTGAAAAAGTGCAAACAGGGAGATTGAAGTGATTAAGGTATTTTCAGGCACTTGTTTTTAAAGAGGAGCTGGGGACCTGCTGAATTAATCATGTGACATCTCCCTGCTAGAATGACTCTGAATATGGGAGGGGCCTAAGTAGCTTGCTGGCACAAAGCTATTGCAAAAATGCCCAGATATATGGCTATGTTTTTATTACAGCCCAGCTTTGATAAAGTGAGTGGATAAATAGTCTCTCAGCTTCAGATTCCCCTTGAATACTTGAAAGGGCACTTAAAAAAAGAAAAGAAATTACAGTAGTCTGAAATTACAGAGGATAATGCATAGTAGAATTGTAAGATAAATGAAATGTATGTCCTAAAAAGAAATAGAAAGGATGAGACAACTGAAAATAAAATTTAAAAATTGGAATTTATAGCTGTTGTAGCAGTTAAACTGAAGTTATCTTGTAAAAAATTATACTGAATTTAAATGATTCATAAAGTGCTTTTTGTATGGGCAAGGGAACCCGTGCTGCTTATGCTGCACTTTGCAATTCTTTCAACAGATGTGCCTTCCCTGCACCTGCCTTGCAGTGACATCTGCTGGGAAGAGCAGGAAACCTTTATTGTAATTACAACAGTTTGGAAAGAAAGTTAATCTGAAATAAAGTGTAAGTATAATTTTTCCAAGCTTGTATATATTTCCCTGTGCAAGAATCTGGTATCATGAAGAGGTGTAAATAATATGGAGCATTCCAATACTAAATTTTAAATGAAACTCAAATCAGTTATGGTGGCAGTTGCTTGTTTCTCAGCTACAGCCATATGTATTTATTAACATATTAAGGAATAATTATAAAATACCCATAAAACTAATTTTACAACTTAAAATTCTTTAATTGCCATATTGATATATGTCTCAAAGAAATGCTTCCCCCCACAATTTACAGTTGATATAACCCCATTTTTTTCTAAAATATATTTTGATATTTTTTAATGAACAAATTTTGATCTGTTTCATATCTGTGTAGCTTAACACAGTGCTTTAAACAAAGAAATCTTCTGTGTTCAGGGATAAATGGGCATTCAAAGGTAGTTTATAGATGACTGAATATACAGTGAGTCTTTTTGGTACGTGGTGGTAACTTGTGCTAAGTTAACACCAAAAAGATTTGAGAAGTAGGGAAAAATCTAAGTGATGTAAAGGAGAAACTGCCTCTTTTTTTTAGGGGAATTTCAGAAGTGAAAAATGCCATGTTTGGTAGTCAGACAGTGTATCGAGACGGAGACAAGAATTTAGGAGTGGTCTCTGTCCTCAAGGAACCTGATGAAATTTTGGTGGTATTATAAATAGTAGAAATGAATACTTTAAAGGGGGAAATATTGCAGATGATGATAGTTACGAATGCTGTGAAGTAACATTAAGAAAATACTTTGAACGTGCCTGCTTTTATCTGATGATGTTGGATCCTTTTCTGCCTGATGGAAGAGATGAGGTGTATAACCATGGATGATCCCCCAGAACCGTAGGCCTGGATTGTTCAGCAGCTCAGGGCAGACATGTTTGCGTGATTTAGCCCCATTAGAGCTTCACTTGAACTGCCTGAAGGTTACATGTGGCTCAAGAACCACAAATTGGCCATGTCTACATTATGTGATCATAATGGAGCTTTCTGGACTTTATATAAACAGATATCTCTAACTCGCTCCAATTTTTAAAAATGCTTGAGATTTTTAACAACTGAGATTGATTTTTCCCATGTTTTCTCTTGAATGCCTCTGAAAACCAATAAAATACATAACAAACCCAGCAAGATGTAAGAAAAATCAAACACTTAAGATATTAGGGGGAAGAAAAAAAGTCTTCTGTCCCTTCTTCCCTGTTTATAGGGAATTTGTGCTTTCTCTTCAGTGTGGGGAAATCTATTGTGCCCATGGTGAGAGACAAAGTAACTGCTCTTGGCAGCAAGACAGGTGGTTAGGAGTTAGGGTCTCAAAGATGTAGTGTGAACAAACATGAATGAGTTTTAATCAGACAAAATATGTAAAAGTATCAGGTTTGCTGTGGCGGGATAGAGCCCAATGGAGTGCATGAAATGAAACCCAGAAACAGTTCTCTGAGCTGCTACACACAGGCAGTAGAAAAGCACATGAATTTCATGAGAAGCCACCTAGGCTCCAAAGCCACAACTTCTTTTAAAAAGCTTATTGTTTGCTTTAGGAATTCTGCTCCCATCGCTGCATTAACAGAGCTTTACATTAACAGTGCCTACTAAATAAAATTATGTTGGCTTAGAACACATAAATTGACAGGAAACTCAAACAAGCTCCCTTTGTTACAGCTGCAGTGGGATCAGTTATTAGTGTATTTATCTTGCATTATGTAGCTCACTGTCATAGAGTTTAATATATCTAGCATGATTATTTCAGTGCAAAACACAAACATTGATATGAATTTATAGTATAGACTTCCCTTAGGACCTTTCAATGTACGTGATGGGATGCCCTGGGTAAGTGGAAAGAGCAGCATTGTTTCTTGTGCAGGAGGCAGGAAAAATACAGGCATTAAAATACTGAAGTTGGTTCTGTCCCTGCTATCTATGGAGATGCTGTGTAAGTGTTGCAAAGTGCCACACAAGTGACAATCACACCACAGAGCATTCTTCTGAATGCTGTGTTCTGAAACAAATGCTGCAGCTGGCAAGCTTCCAGTTCAAGGCTTTGCTTAAAGTCACCAGTAAAATGTGATCACCTGAGAACAGTAAACAAACACTGTGGTACAAATCATGTCAAAACCAAGTTTTCTGATGCATCACATTTGAAGTATTGGTGGGGAATTTGAGCTGTTGGTTTTGAGAGAGATGTTTAATTGGAAGAAACTCAATAAATTAGAGAAGGCCATTTTCTTTGATTTTTTTAAAAGGAAGGCAACTGATTTGAAAAGCTGTGTTGCTTTCCATTTTGTTAATGTATAATGGCAATGCAGAGAGATTGACAGCAATTACTTTGGAAGCAAAAACTTGTTTTAGCAAATGGTTTCTCAAAAAATGTTATTTTGTGTGTGCCAGCTTCAAAGAAAGTAATAAAAATGTAATAGTTATTGGATGTTGGGTTGAGAATTATTGTTTTTAAATAAAAAAAGTATTGACAATATGCATGTTAGAAATGGAAAAAGCTTACTGTAGCCAAAGAGTTCAAACAATGCTGGACAAGGTTCTGCAAACTTAGAAGGAGCAGTATATTTATTCAGAAAATAGGCTTATTGCCTGAATAATTACAGGATTTAGTCCTTTAACCTGTAACTGGGCGGCATGATGAGTGGAAAACTGCTTCTGAGAAATGTCAAGGTTTTTTTTAAATAATAGTGGTAAACAAGTTTGGAAAATATGTGATGTTTGGTATGTTTTTCATAGCAAACTTAAGTTGTGTTCCAAACTTCGTTGTAGGTTAATTAAATGAGAGATGCTTTTTGATGATCTGGAAAATACTAAGTAATTTTATAGAATACTTAATGTCCTTTGGTTTATGCTCAGAATGAGCCCTTTTCATCTCATAGGATGGGATTTTGTGGAAAGACAGTGTCTTTAATGCAAGTGCTACATATTCTTGAAATATTTTCTTATGCTAGTGCTCACTTATCTTCGTGTTTAGTGTTGCAATTTTGCCATAAATTGATAACCAGGTGAACAGCTAAAAATCTGAAGTGTTCATTGGTGACAATATTGCAGCTGATGACTTAATTTTGAACTACAAGTTTATTTTACCAAGTCCAATAACTATTTATTTGCATTTTATGCTGTTGAGTTATACATTTGAAATTTCAAGTGGTGTTTTCTCAGTTTTAACTTTGAACAAGTTTAGAAAATAATTGTGCTGAGAACTAGCTTTAGGTGATTAAAAGCCAAAATCTTTTAGTTTATTCAGTTGTGTCTGTGACAGTACCACCCTTGAACAGAGTGCTTAAGGCAACTCTTGTTGTGTACTGCTTTGGTCCTGTGGAGCTACAGTATTTTTCTACCTTATTCTCTTTCAAAAGATAAAACCATCCAGAATTTTTTCAATATATACAACAATGTAGCCGTTAGTGCTTGGCTTTACATGTTTAATTCTCCTTTAATATAAATTTATAAGGCAGTTAATGAATTCCTACAAAGATGAGTCACAAACATAGATGTGTGTGGTACAATGCCCACCTTAGCGAGTGCAATGTAATGGTAAAAAAGAAATTAGATAATTCACATCTTGCTGCTCTTGTGATGGTCCTCATCTAACCAAACATTTTATATGTGCATCTGGAAATATATTTTTAGCTAAATCTGGGTATTTCAGTGTGCTTTAAACAGGGGGAACTTCTAAAAGCTGCACAGCAAATTTCTTGAGAGAGAAGTCCTTTTTCAGCTGTCCGTGATTTTTAGTGGCTTACATGTGTACCAGTGAATCATATTTTTGTGGGTTTTATATCTAAACTTTTTTAAATAGAAGAGGTTAACACTCACAGCATTACAGTCCACAGTATTAAATTTGTAGTCACCCAAGTCTTTATTTATATACCTTAAGTCAGATATAAAAATAAAACAACACACCCCATCTTAAATGATATTTTAAAAGCCTGAGTTTAAACATAAACCTAAATTCCAGCTTTTGTCTTGCAGTGATTGATGTGAAACAATGTATCCACAGAGAATTCACAGAAATCTTAAATGTGTATTAGTGAGTAGAATTTGAAACTGTTTTTTAGATGGCCCAGTTTCAGAAGCAGACTAAAATTTGGCCTCTTAATCACTTGATAGTAACTGTTGTAGGGCCAAAGCAGATGGACTGCTTGATGCACAGCAATTTTTGTCTCTCTGATGTCTTGCCCTTAATCTTTCACCACTTGTACACCACATGCACCGAAGCATCCATCAATGCAGTTAGTCATAACCAGATAAGTGAGATGAAAATTCCTGACTTCAGCTCTACTTTATTTGCAAAATTTTTGCTTATAAACAGATGCTGACAGTTCTTGTTCAAGTCTTCTCTTAGAGCATTTTGCCCAGCATACAGTATTAAAATCATGGTGCTGTTATTATTGACACATGCAAGTCACACACTGAGCGGTAATGAAAAGCAGTCCAATCACTTTTGAATTTTGGATGCTGTCATAATTGCAATTATATTCTTTGCATCATGCAAATGAAATTGGAATAAATAGGATCCTTACTGGGATGAATATTACTGACAGTTTCTATTCCTGTACTTTTCTTTCTTTTTGAGTGTTCCTCAAACATCTCATCTAATGGATTTGACAGAAATAGGAACACATTCACTTTTTCATTAGCAACAGATTCTCTTATTAAATAGTTTGAAAATTGAATAATACAGAGCTTAGATCCACTGTCCTTATATAGTAAATGATGTGGGTAGTTCTCAATCTTCAAAAGCAATTTTATGTGTGAATGTATTTGAACATCTGTCCACATGCATTTGTGGTGTAAATGCATCCGCCCAGTCAAGACAGAATATTTTCTTTATAACTCTCCTCTTATTCAGTGCACAAAGATAGTGATGGTTTCTCATTTTATTAATTTTAAGTCTTCTCATCACTTTGGTATCTATCTCAAGATTATGACAGATGTGTGATAGTCTGAGACTGTGGCTCCCTTTCTGGTGAGTCTTTCTCCTGTAGTGAGGAGATCTATCTGTTTGAAAGCTGAACTGATGCTTGGCTGTTACAATGACTAGAGATTTCTCTTTCTGTCGTCCTGGTCCTCTGTGTGCTTCTGTGGCATTTGAACCAGTTTATACATGGCAATGTGTTTTTAGTGCCTTACTGGTGAAGGAGTCTCTGGGGTTCAGAAAGGTAGAACCAAAGCAGAATTGCTGATGCCTTACAGTGTTTTATGTAATGCCAAGAAGGTGACTGATCATGGGCTTACAGAAATAGCACTTCAATTTGCACAATTAAAGTTCAAAATTATGAGGTTTTTTTCTTTATAGAATGGGAATGTATTTAAGATTATGATTTCTGATTTTCAGTATTACTGGTTTTAGGTAATCTTTAGTTTTTAATCAAGTATCTTAGAAATTTTAATTTTACAATGACTCAGAAGCAGTGCCAGAACAAAATACTTTTTTTGGAGAACCAAGATCCTTTGTTCAGTTCACTTGGACATATTTCACATGGAACAGTCTTTCTGCTGCAGTATTGTATGTACCATGCTGTTTCATTCAATGATTGCATCAAAATCTGTCATAAGACTCTGAGCTCCTCTGAAACCAGAAAGCAATCAAGTAAATCTGCATCACTGGCAATACCAAGTACTATGCATTCTTTGCATCTGAAGAAGAGCCTGCTGGAGGTCATGCTCATTTTTATAAGGTATCATAATGTAAGAGATGCACAGAAACAGTTCTGTATTTGGAAAAGTGGTTCAGCAGTTTCTGTTCACATGGAGGACTCAATGCCACCTAAAATAATTTTGACTACATGAGATTTATTTCTTGGCTATCAGTGACAGTCCATGTGTACAACCACTTAAAGATAAAAATTAAACTCACTAGTTGCAGGAATCCTAAAAGATCTTGTACGTATGTGTGTTCCACTTGAGAGTCTTTCAGAATCTTCCTCAGATCATTTTGTTTGCAAAATTTTCTTTGCAGAGTGACCTGAGATGGTGCCTGGTTCACTTCATCCTAATATGCTCAACATGGGGAAAGAATTCACTCAAGTAACTGGGCAAAGCTTCCTTTGGATTTGCCTAAGAATCCTCATACTGAAGGCATATGTTGATTGAAGGGTTCTTCATACTGGCTTCTTCAAATGTTTGGTTTTATGTAAAAAATAATGAATTAAACTATCAAAAATAATTTAAATACCTTTAAGACTTTTTTTGTCATGACTTTCTTTCAATTGTTTAAGAACCCTAATATTTAAAAGAGTTTGATTATGTTGCAATTTGTGAATACATTTTCTAGCATTAAACTTATTTTTTGTTCTTGAATATGTAAGTTTTGTTACAAGCACAGCATAACTGAAAATTGCCACCCTTGATCACTTTGTATATGGGTTAAAAGCTTTTCTCTAGAAGGTGAGATTGACAGTTTTGAGTATATTCCTGTAATCATCTCCCATAGCTCTTCTGATAGGCTATTCATAATTTTATTTTAGAGTTCTGTCTTAAAAACAAATGTTCAAAATATATAGCTCACTCTTCTGACTCCTAGAGTATACTCAAAAAGGGAAAGCTGAAGTACTGTCCTCTTGATGCCTCAAGGCAGAAATTTTATACCATGCCTATTAAAGTGCATCTGGCATCAAAGGGAAATCAGGAAAGGTGAGAGGATTCAGTTTGTAATTGGATACTGAACTGGCAAAACTTTAATTGTGTTTAAAATGGAATTATTTTATTTTACTGCTATTTTGTGATTGCTGTAGATTTTTTCATGTCTCAAACATGACTGGTTGCAGACCTCTAGAGTGCTGGACTCTTTGGGACTCAGTGTGCCCAGAATAGGTTTTCTTGCACTAATAAGAGATGCCAGTACCTTTCTGACTTGTCCTGTTTCATACTAAAAGGTCCGAGTTGTTCAGCTGCCCTTAAGCATTCCCATTCTGCAAAAAACATTGCATTCCTTGCTCTTGTATTAGTAGGACTGGGATGCCTGACAGCACCAGTGCTGTTTTATTTATGCAGTGAGGCATTTAACTTGACCAGGTTTGGTTGGGTTTGCATGGGTTAGTTCATTGCCTTTTTTCTCCTCTGTGACTGTAGGGAAGACAGTAATTTGGGGAGAGACAGAATCCTTGTCCAAAAGTGCTTGGTACACAGGATGAAGTGTAGGGGGGCAGATCTCCAGCTGAGGATTTGCTCATTGGAATCTTGATGTTATACAGACAACTTTGCTGATGCTTTTGGGTTAGCTTTGATCCAAATTCTTAGCTCATGCGATATCAACACTTATTTTTCATTTTCACATCAACCGTTGTGTTTTCAATCCAACTCCCTGACAGCTTTAGACTGTCTGGTTATGCTATAGGAGGAATGAAAATAGCAGCTTTATCATGGGCAGAATATCACTGGTACTGTCTCCTACTGCTTTTCCTGTTTCTTTTGGAATGGAGGACCTATTTCAATGGTTTGTATAAGTTGATGGGCCCCAGATATCTTTGGGGAATTAATAATAAAACACAGAAAATATAGCCTGTCTTGGAAACTTAGGAGAAAGCTGTTTTATTATATGAAAGGGATGCCTTCTCTTGTAAATTTGAATCCTTCTCTCTTGCTGTACCAAAGTAGGTTTGCTCAGAGCAATAGGAGGAATTGTATTTGTAACGTAAATTAAAATAGACTGATTTAAAGTGCATGAAGCCTTTTTATAATTTTTACCAGAAAAGGAATGAAAGACATTTCTGCATACTTTTAATTTTCTTTTACATGCTGGAACATTATAATTTTATGAGCATTCATGAAGCTGTATTTTGCTTGTTGTTACTTTTGAGTAGAAGTTTAGCTGGAATAAACAGTAGTGTCATTTGGGCTATAAACACATCAAAGATTTAAGAACTGGTCTGCTGCATATATTTAACAGGTATACAGCTAGTTAAAAGCTATAAAACTATTGGAATCAGGTTTTATAGAACTTTAACTTACTTGAACATATTCTGTAAGTCCTGTGGATGAGGAAGTGCTTTAGTCAGTTGAGTCCATTCCATTTAGGAATGGAGCAGAATGACAAAAAGTCTTTTGGATATAGTTAGTGCCCCAGGATCCGAAGTACAAAGCAGTAAAAGTATTGTGTTGCTAAGGTTGTCAATAAGTTTGCCAAACTAGCCAAAGGAAAACTGGTAGTTTTACTATGAATAAAAGGCTTTAATAATCAGAGGTCTCAGTGTTTAGGTAAATTTCTAAAGGCTTGTTTATAATTTCTCTATCTGTATGTGTAGATGTTCAGCATATATAAAATATTTCTTAATGATTTAAAGGAACATGGTCTAAAAAAATGCTTACTGAAAACCAGCTTGCTTAGAAAGAGTTTCCCTGGGTAGGAGGTGTAAAGACATTTTTTAAGCTTTGAAAATCATACCAGATGAGGAAAGTGAAACTTCAGATGCTGTGATGAGGGGTACCTGTACACAGCACTGTGGATAGGCCAAGCAGCCTGGGCAGGCCATTCCAGTAATTAAACTTTATTGCTTCTAAATATGGATCAGTACAGAAGCAGTTAATTAAGATATCTCTACTTGGTACTGTGTTGTTCTGTCTCTCATGAAAAGGAATGGGTGGCTTGTGTTGAGCTATGAATGTCTTATTCAGGAGCCTATTAATTTCCTATGTGAAAAACCACAAAATATTTGGTATTTCACGTGTAGGAATACTGATTTTCTGCTTACTTAAGCTGCGGCGTCTGACTCTGTTTTCAGTCAATGTGGATATTTCAGTGATGCAGTGCTTTCCAGCCAGACTCTCCTGTGGAAATTTATTTTTAAAAGGGCAAATAAGATGTTATGAAATGTTTTTCGTAGTAAATTTCAGACATGGACTCTTTTGTGTTGGAACCACACAAAATAATTGTTCAGATAAAGATGTTTGTTTTATGGAAGTGAGTTTTACATTTTGAAACTTGTGGGCTCAAAGGGCGTAATTTCCACACAATGAGAAGAGTTTTCTTGCTTTTTGAGTGAGCATGAACGTTTGCCTCTTACAGTTGTTAAACTGAACCTGTGCATGTAAAGGCTTTATAATCATTCCTTCTAACATTTTTAGTTTAAAAGGCCTTGATGGAGAAGCTCTTTCACAGACAGCAAGCCCCAGTAAAAAGTTTTATCATTGTGTTTATTTGAAGAAGAGTCAGACTGGTTTGCTAGTACATTAATTTTTTTTAATCTTCCTCAAGCTAGATTCTTTAGAAACTAAATGCAAGGCTTTCTAAATCACAGTGATGTGTTCCTGTTTACAAATCATATTCTTGGGAAACCAGGCACTGTTGCACTTCTTAAGTGCTCTCTCTTTTTCCATCTGTAAGAAAATAATTTCAGTACCAAATAGGGAACCATGACTGAGTTTTTTGGCTCTGTTTTACAGCATCTCATAGATACCTGTTGCTAGCAATAAGCTGGGGGTTTTAATTGTGCTTCTTGGTTATTTTTTGAATGTTGTCTGTCAGGTTTCATGGTGATTTATTTCTTCCAAGGAAGGCAGTCTGCAATTTGGTATCTCCATACAGGACTGCAGCAGGATTGTGCTTAATTTCTGTATTGAGCACAATTTGGTAGCCAAGCACTTGCTGGGATTAGTACTCTTTAATTGTTGATTTCATACTTAATAGATGAGCAGTAGGTTGTCTAGGCAGTGTCATTTAGATCAGAGTGAACTATGATATATAGCGTTTGTTTGGGATATAAAACTGAAGACTGTGGATCTGAGATCCCATTTAGATTGCTAGTAAAGATTAAAACTTCCATCTTGAAATTTCTATCTTGACTGGGCTTTGTTCTACAAATTAGCTGGAGAAATAATACTGAAGATAATTACATTTTCTACAGCTGTTTCTTTAAAGAGTATCCAAATGCATTAGCACACCTGTAAAACTAAATAAAATTAAGTTAAATATGCTGCAACTAATATACATTTCCCCACTTAAGATAAAGCGCAGAAGACAATAGAAATGGAAAATGAGTGCATTCTGGCTCTAGATGAAAATGCTGCTATTGAACTGTTTCCAGAACAACATGTACTTGGATCAGTATTAAAGGGAACTATTGTGCATGTCTAAGCCAAATGACCTAGTGCATTGATAGTGCACAGCATATTTCACAGTTACATAAATACCTAAACGGCTTTTTTTTCTAGTCTATAAAACAAGTAAATTAGAATTTAAGCTAAAAGTAAAGGAGAACTGTCTGCCTTAAGTATTTTTGTTCTGAAATTGACTCCAGTAGCTGCTCTATTACTGTTAGAGGGAAGCATGCTACTAACTTAATGATTCCAGGAAACAAGGTATGCGACATACTCCTCTATTTGACATTAAGGAGCCCCTCAAAGCTGCATTGTTGTACTCACTGTGCCTTCAGGTAAAAATGTCAATAGGCTTATACTTTAATTCAGTTCTTAAAGTATTATTTAGCAATGAACAGATCTTTCCTCCATTATAGTGAATACCAAGAAGAAGATCATTGCAAATGCTGGCAACAGGAAATACTTTTCAAGGAAGTGAAAAAGACTGTTGTCTCATTTCTGCTTTTATTTCATTTATCTACATCTTTCACATTGCTTTGCTTGTTTTAATTTCCTTTCTCTGTCAACCACTATTTTTGCTCTGTACTCATGCATGCAGTGGTTTGTCAAAGACTGTTTTAGTCTGTATGAATCACTGAAGAATCTCGTGGAAGAAGTTAAACACTTATGTCACCAATAAAAGAACATGAAATTTCATACCTTCTTTTAAAAAAGGCTTGTTAATAAATGAGCACAGTGTTGATGTCAGTAGAAGATCTTAAGCACCCATTTTGTACTTTAGCACTAGATTTTTGTACAACTGCAAGTTTATATAATTACCTGTAACTTAAAACATTAGTAATTGAGAATATTTTCTTTTACATAGATTACAGAGTGAAAAAGGAGGGAAGTGTGACATCATTAAACATCAATATATATACTGTAGTGCTTGTTGCAAAAAAAAAAAAAAAAAATTGATCAAACACCAATATGAGCTAGATCAAATTTAAAGTCTTGAAAGTATTACATGGATGTATATAGTTGTATAGAGAACTTGCTATTTTGTGCAGATCTACAATAAACAGGTTAGAAAGACTGCAGGTCTGCTCACAAACAGCAGTCATATTTGTCACAACATCAGGGTATCTTCGTAAATTGGTATCAATGATGCCAGTTTTTGGCCTCATCTTTACTCTAGGCAAGCATTTGTTCACTGTCAAAATTTTCACATTATTTTTCTTTGCTTTCTTTTTGGTTTTCCTTCTGCGTTGTTTTCATTTTATGACTCTGAGTGAAGGGATAAATGATTCAAAGTATTAAAAGCCCCTTTTATTTTTTTCTTATTGTGAAGCTTAACCAGTCTTCTTAAGCAATAATTCTTAAGAACTTACATCTTAGGGTATTGTATTTTTTTGATAGTTTGACATGAAATATTTGCAAAATAATGTTTTTAAAATGTAATAAGCTTTTGGGCAATATTCTCAACTAGGTTCACCCAATGAAGGGATTTTTTTCAACATCAACACTGGAGGATAATAAAAATGAGGAGTTTTTACACATTTTATTCCTTTCCATTGTTTTCTGCCTTGATCTCCGCATTTGTTTTCCATTAATGATCTGAAGCAACCTTTCCCTGACTCAAAACAATCTTGAGCTTTAACTGTCTGGCTCTGAAAAGAAATAGGAAACAAACTGTTCAGCTTTCACCGTTCTGAAGAGTCCCCCAAAAGCAGTACAAGTGCATTTTGAAATATGACTTATTGCTCTGTCAACACATAGGATTTTGTTATTATAATTTCAAATGTTAAAGCAATATTTTCGTTAATCCTTTGTCTTCTTTTCTCACTCATATTATCTCCTAATATTTTGTAGAGAAACAACACAAACAAGATGTGTTTAATTTGTAGTGGAGTTTAAAATTTAGGAATGTATCAAAAATCTAAGTGTTAGTCTCAGATTTATTATATGTCTTCTTGAAACTTTCTGGAATGCTTGGTGACCTTTTACTATAACAATATTTAATACAAGTAGTATTTATTACTCAGATTTGGAATGTTTTTAACTTTAAAGAGACCCAGTTGCTTAGGTCAGAACAGTAGTTATCAGATTTGTCACTGGGCAAACTTACACTTTGTAACTTTTTTCCACAAAAGTGGCATAGTGTTTTCCAGGCTATACAGTACTAATTTAAAGTTATCACTGTTTGTATACATTATACTAGAATGTAGTTATACCACACCCTTCAATAGTATAAAGGCAAATATCTCTTGTCTTCCACAATAACTATTTTATATATATCTTATCTGCAAAAAATGTTTTTTCCTTCATGTAGGGTCAAAACTCTTGGTCAGGAGATTATATTTTGATTTAAAGAATTATTGTGTTGTTATGCTGGTTTGTTACACAAACTCATGCTGATATGAATTTGTACATTATATGTACAAATATGCCATGAACATATATCCTCAGCTAACCCATGGCATGTTAAACCCCACCTAGCCATGCTGGTACAACGTTTTACCTCCTGTACTTAGTTGTAATGAAAAACAAGGTTTTAATTCTTGAGTAGAGAATGGCTGTTTTAATATTCAGACTCACTCACAATGTACTATAATGCATTGCTCTGTGGGATATTGATGTCTTCTAAACTTTTAATAGCTTAATAAACTTGAAATTTCATTCTCTTTGGAATGGAGTCTGTTTAGGCTTAAAACAGTCTGTTTGGAGTTATGGCACATGTTTGAGCAGCTAGATACCTTTAAATGTAATAAAATTGTGGCATGCTGCTTAATCTGTTCATTTCCATTCACTTGTGTATTTTGATAAAGGATTGGTGCAGTTGTTTAATAAGCAGCCAAGGAGGATGTAGTGACAGAACAGTGTGGCATAAGTGAGTTTATAAATTTCATTTGAAGGATTACAGTAATCTATTACATGCTTATTATGAATATAAGGATTTAATTTGATTTATCTAGATGAGTTAAAGTTTTTACATTATTATGAATGTGTGGTAGCAAATATGGACTTTCTAGCTGCATTTGTTTCATTGTTTTGGGGATGCTTGTAGCTTGAATGAAAAGTTTTTTTCCAGTGTTTTAGTCAAAGTTGTTTGATGTTAACTAGGATGGATTTTGGGGCATATTACATCCTTTCTTGGAATATAGAAAAGGGTTCCTTAAGGTTCTGTTTCTACGTTTCATGACACTTACTTATAAACTCACGAATGACTTCACAAACAAGTTTTGTGGGAAGAATATTAAATTAATAGTCCCCAAACCTGTAAGCTTTGTTTTTAGGATTTACTGATCTAAGAGACTATGCTGGCCAGTACAAAGGGTTTTTTGTAATGGTATTTTTACAACCTTTTAATAACAATGAAAATATGAGATTGCTATCTTGAATAAGTCTCACTTGTTGATCTAGAAAACAAAAAAGTGTAGTTTTTCTGAAATAACTTATACAATTGTTAAACTTGTGCAGATACTTTTAACACTGGAATAAATATTTATGCTGAACTGGAGTTAATTTCTTTAGTCTCTTATTAGAATTTTATAGGCATTACAATTTACCAAGTAAGGGAAATCTAAAAATACCAGAAGGTGCACATACGTGGGTATTATTTCTGTATGGAAATACAGTATATGCCGTTTTGCATTTAATACAGTCTTGCCTAGCTGTCTGATTTTTGGCTGTTGTTGTGATCTGTTTTATGTAACTTATGGCAAGTTTACATATTTTCGTGACTGTTAATACTAAATTCTATACTAGCAAAAGGTTTAGGAGTCCTTTACAAGGAAATATCCAATACCATGTGGTCATTTTGACAATCTATGAAATGGAAAAGGAGAAAAATAAACAGCACCAAGCCTGACAGAGTTCAAGAAGTGTTTGGACAATACTCTTGGGCACACGGTGTGACTCTTGGGGATGGTGCTGTGCAGGGCCAGGAGTTGGAGTTGGACTTGATGATCCTTGTGGGGCCCTTCCAACTGAGCACTTTCTGTGATCTGTTTAGTGAAATATCCATGTTTTAGTGCTTAATTCTCCTGATACCATACATGGCTGGAAGTGTATTTGTTTTTCTTCATTTAAAACAGTTCACAAATGGAGAACTGACATAAAGAACTTCAGACTCAAATCCTTATTTTTAAAAAAGAAACCATAGGGGAAACAAACTCAAGTGGGAATTTAGCAAGATATTACTTGTAAATATCCCACTATCGTGTTGTCATCCCTGCCTGTTATCACCAGTCATTGGGGTGTTTTGTGCTCTTTTGAGTGACACGGATGAGATTGGATGAGTTATATTTTGTGTTAATGTCATGTTCCCTAACCTGCAAAAGTTCATAGTTAATTCTTTGCTTTCCTATGGTGAAAGACTTCGCTTATGTGCAGTGTCTTTTGGGCCCTTAATCAGCAAAACAATTTTACAAGTGAATAATACAGAGTGAAAAAGGGTAAGTTAGTTGTGTAACACTTCAGAGGAACAGGGATGAAATCCATGAGTTCTAGCTTGCAGTCAGCCCAATATAGCTGTGAACAGACCCTATTACATTTATTCCATAGTACTGTACAGTCTTCTAGAGTTGAGAGCTTCAATTACTTGTTTTCACATAATGCTGGTGTAAGAAGAACCACTGAATAGCTGAGACTTCTGTATACTAAATAGCATGTACTTAGGGTTCTTTTGTTTTTTTTTTTAGTGTGACTACTGAAATTAGCCTTACTGAGGAGTCAGCTGCTCAGTCTTGTCCAGCAGTAGCTCAGTGAAACCTTTATAGGCTTTGGGCTTTATCTTTACAGTAATTAGCCAGTGTAAATTTAAATATGTGAGAGAAATAGTCATATATTAACAAGTTTACTTAGCATAGGCAAATAGGGAAATTATGGTCAAAGCAGTATGTTAATGTTTTTCAGACTTTGCTTTCTGGTTAAAAATATCAAGACTCTTCCAAAAAGCTGTTCAGTGCACACAGATTAAACACCATCTCTGAATGCAGTTATCCAGAGGAATTTCATTGGTTGTGAAGAGAAAGCCTGTAACTACCCTATCTTTAAAATGTGATTTAGCCAGACAATGCATATGTCTAAAATTGAATGGTGTTGCATAGAGCCTGAAACTAAAACTCTAAAGCCTGTGCTTTATATTCAGATTTGAGAGTGACAAATGTGGTATACACAGACTGCATCAATCAAATGGACTATATAGAGTTAAACTTAAAAATACCAATCAGATCATCCTGCTAAAATTTCTTACTCATATTTATTAAACAGTTATGTGAATTGTGTATTTATTGATCTAAGTATCGGCTTTAAAACACGGACTGTAGCAATGAGGAAAATAAGTAAGCAGTGGTGTACCTATAACACAAAATGTGTAGTTCATGATAGAGGATTTTTGACTGTGGAAAATGTGAAAAGTGAAAACAAAATCTGCCAGTGATTTTTAATATGAGAGAATTTAAATCTATCAAAACTAAACACATACATTGAGGGGTGTGTGAAACCAAATGTGCTTCAGATTGTGTAACAGGCAATTATTGCACATAGAATTGAGCTACAAACTTTAGCAACCAGTTAAGTGGTGTTAGCCAGTACACTTGACTTGTAACATCTTATATTGCCTTACACTCTTAAAATTTAGGTTATGTGAATTAAGGACAAATGTTTTGTTAGTTTGAAACCAGTGACCAAGCTTGAGATACTTAATTTATATCACCTCTATATATGTAGGTGGCCAGTGATTTCACACTCAATTTTCTTTTCCTGCAAGCTGTAGGAAGCCATCTCTGTCACTGTAAAGAATTGATTCCAGTTGGCTGCTACAAGTGTTTGCTTTTGTCTTGCATCAAAAGATGTCCAAGTTACTGTTAGTGGCATGTCTTTAGAATATCTTGCCATCTGCTTCACAGGACTATACGTTTGCTGGTTTTTCCAAATTTGAGCATTGACTAATTAGGACCATGGAAAAAATTAAACAAAAATTGAGAAGGGAAAAAGTAATGGGACGGCTGAAAAGAATCACTGGCATTCCAATACACTCTTTAAATAAACACAAGCTGTTTCATGCACTGTACTTGTTTTGAGCCTCACTTTTCTGTCTGCAGTACACAGCATTTATCTAGGGGATCATATCTTTTTTTGCCAAAACATTTAGAGAAATAAGAAGTGTTCTACTATAAAGGCTCTGAAAATCCAGCCTGACTTTATAACACAACAGAATTAGGAGCTCAGTCACAAGCAAAATACTAGAAATCAGAAATTTAAAAAAAAAAAATCTCTTCTCGTTTCTTGAGAATGAGAATATTTCACTCTGAAAAGGTTTTAGGGAAATGCTTGATAGATAGATGTCTCAAAGGACTGGTAGCATCATTTCACTCTTATCACTGTCCATTTGATCCAAAGAACAGGTTTAGTTATTGTGAAAGGTGAACCGTGATGTTTCTCTAGGGGATAAATTATCATCAGGCAAATCTGAAACCTGAATTCTAAAGAATGAGACTTGTTCTTTGCTATGTGTAATCTTCATTTAAATTTACTGTTTATTAGTCTTTGTGCATTTAATTGGAGTTCTTTTTGTGGTGCATAGGGCTGTCTTCCTTGAGCCAACCAATGCAAGGAGCCTAGGAGATACTCCCAAGAGTCAAATTTGGCACCTGCTATAATCAGTTAAAACTGGGCTACGAAGTCTTGTCAGTTTGCCCCAAAGTCAGTTGAAAAATACACTTGGACTATTTCTGTGTAATAGCTGTTTTTTAAATTGGTATGTACAACAAAAATGCAATTAGACCTGGGAGATCAAACAACGTTTAAAAAACCCCAATACAACCTCCCCAACAACAATGGCTAACAAACAGGGGAGTTTTGTTTTAAATTCTTGTCTTTTCTGTTTAGAAACACTGCTGATCAGATAAAGCTTTGTTGCATAGGGACAGACAGCAGTGTATTTGAGCAGCTTCATCCAGCCATGGAATACCAACGTCTTTGGCATCCAACTGTTTTGGTGTAAGTGCTTCTGCTGGGGATACTGATTCAAAAACTCATTACCCAGTCAACATATTCAACTTAAAATAGAGGTTTAAAAAAATCCCATGGTTTGAATATTGTTCTGAATGTAAAGATAAACATAAATGCAGGAGGACTTCTTGGTTCAGAGCTAGAATGTTTTGCGGTGAAGTTCGGCAAATCCAGATTTTGGTTAGAGATTTAAATCTACTGAAATAATACGGGTTCTGAGGTTTTATGCTAGTATTTAAAATGCTTAGAATATTTACATTGTGCATGTAATCCATATCTCAGAATTCGTCGCTTGAAATCTGTGAAAATCTATGAATGTGAATACAAATAATCCAGTTTCATGTTTTTTCAAAAAGTATGCTCTCTGCTTGTTTTCAGGGGTCTACCCTCATGTGAACTTAAACAAGAATTTTACCTAGTTTTCCTTTCTTGCTTTAAGAATTCATGTTCTCTGTAAGCGTCCATGCCTAATACAAACCATTCCATGATTTTTAAAATATGTCTGACATAACAAAACCATCATAACATATATTTAATATGGGTTACAAACATAACCATTGTTTTCCTCTCTGTAATAGAGCTTTCTTGGCTTTCTTTTAATCTTTTCCAGAAGGCCAACATGTTTTATATGAAAACAAAGTTGGAATCATAAGCATCTGATTTTTTTTTTTTTTTTAACATCTCCTTAGATGATAAAACCTTGGTTTTTCATTCTTACTCTGCAAGGTTACGTTTGTGTGTGTGGCCAGGGTAGAGCTGTTGTGTGGGTAAGGGAACAAGCCATTGGTATGGCTGAAACCACAGTGTGCTGTGCAGCATGCACACACTGAATTAGATGGTGCTGGCTGGCGAGCTGAGTTCCTTTAGCCTCTTTCTGTCAGATCGCACCCGTGACTTCGGAGTCAGTGTCTCTCGTTTTTCTCTCTTTCCCTCTCCCTTCCTTCTGCTTTTCCCCCTCACACTTCTGCAAATCTTTTTCCCAAACAAGTANGCGCTGCGCTGCGGAGCCCCGAGCGCCTGCGGAAACCGGGGCAAGCGGAGGGAGCGCTCACCCTGCTCCCCGAGGGGCTCCTGGCCGTTGTTGCTGCCACCGTTACAGCCTTGCTGCTACTGCCTGCTTTTGTGCAAGCTTATTCTTTGAATTGTTGCCTGAACAACCTTCTGAAACATATGATTTTTGGAACAAAGCGTCAAGAAATCATATGTGAAGATAGCATCAGCCTTGTGTTGTGGCCATTTTAGAAGTTGGATATGCTGAGGCTAGTTTCCTTTAAATCTATATTAAGATTTAAGAAAGTAAGCTGAATGATTTCTGGAATAAAAAATATAATAGGCATTGGTAGCACCTGTTAATTATTTCAGTACTACAGTTACGAAAAGTGCAAAAATGGGGACAAAGGATACCAATTTAATTTGATGATCTCACTTGGTGAGATATATGAGAACACTCAGATGTGCCCCACAGCCATAATCTACCTTATTGCCTATGGAGTAGGTCAGCTAAGGTGTTGTGCTAAAACACTTAGAAACTACTGTTATGCCATGGGAATAAGACATTTACAAAACACTTATTAAAATCTCTCCCTGTGCATGTCCCATCTGGAACAGTGTTCCATCCAAGAAGAACTGTGGAAAAAGTGCAAAATTCAAACAAGGGCCCATTTTGTGACAAGTCTTTCATTGGTATTTTATTAATCCCTTATCAGTTAATGGTCTGGTAAGTGGGTTTATCCTATCTTGGGCTTCCATTCCCACTGCAATTGTATGTGCTCTGTTTCAGTGAACATATTTTGGGTTTTTTTCTCCCCCAAAACTGTTTCAATCTTAAAAATTGTGATTTTAAAAATTTTTGGAAAAGAAACAAAAATAGTATCCTGTACAGATTTTTAAAATAAATTTTACTAAAGTGGATCTTGTAGTCAAAAGTGTTTCACATAATTCTATCCATTCCTTATTAAAATATGCCATTGCTGCTATTCAGTGCTTGTGTGGGAGTAGCCACACAGGACCAATGCCAATTAACTGGAGTTTAAGTAGCCAGATGTCGTACAACCTTTTTCCTCATTTTTCTTATGAACAGATCTTGAGTTTAAAATCATTAATATGTCAAATTAATGTCAGTGTTACCTCCAGTGGGTTTTCTAAACACCAGCATTTTATGAGAATGCCAAAGCAATTTGGTTTGATTAGAAAATCTGGTTCCTCTCACAAGAACAAATTTGTGTTCCTTTTATGCACTTGGGGTTTGAACTCTTTAACAAAAAATCAAGTTAGTTTTGGGTTTTTTTAATAATTTGATAGGGCTTCAGGCTTCATTCATGAGGATGTAGCTGCATTTGAAGGTACAAGATAGCAGTTCTACTCTTGGCCTGTTCTGACTCTTGACTGCAATACGTGTTTTCCTCATTTCTGAGCATTTTTCTTCATGTTTCACTGCCATATCCTGTGATTTACTGCATTTCAAAACTTCCAAACTTCCTAATTTTTCCTTTCAGAAAATTTGTTTTTTATATTTTAATGTAATAATTTTTACAATGAATTAAATCCTGTGATATATATGCAGGGGCTACGGAATTTGTGTTCCTGGCCACATTCTCTGTGTTTAGCTGTAGCATTAGATACAAATCCTGAAGAGGATTGCTGGAGGTTATGTAATGATAACTTCAAAAGTTACAATGGGACATTCTTCCAAGTACTGAGTCAGAGAAACACATTCCTGTACTAAATGCTTATTGAGTTGATAGTTCAATTTAGTAAGTCTTTGTTTACTCTTTAATCCTCACAGTGTCAGCTGGAAAACTGAATGTTTTTCTCTAGTAGCCAAGTTAAGGGAGTTGTTTTCTTTTAGCACTTAGTAGGTAAAAGTGAGAAGTGAAAAAATTTTGCAAGAAAATGTGGTTTATGATCTTGTTTGTGTTGAGATTATATATGGTATATATGTGTCTGTACAAAGAAGAGGACAATGTATAATGCTGAGTAGGATTCTGTTGCTTAAAATTTGAGTTTTTTACAAAAAAAGATACCCTACTCATTAAATTCCAGGAGTGATCAACATCATGTTGTTTTATAATAGTTATGAAACCAATTGACTTACCAAAAATTTTCAAGCTTTTGCTATTGAGACTGATTTGGAGAAAATTCTTTGAACTTGACTGTGTAAAAGTGTGCCTGGCTGTTGAGTCAATCCTCTAAAAAATGCCTGAGTCTCACAGCTGATTAGGAAACAGGAAGGCAGTTACTTTGGCAATAGGAGATAGAGCTAATGCCATCAGCATGATCAAAAGTAAGGGCAAATTTAGAATTTAAAATGTCAATACAAATTATGGTTTATTAATGAATTTGTATTTATAGCAGGCCCATTACTTTTTGAAGAATTACTTTTCCTTTTATGGAAAAAATTAGACCTACTCAGGTCAACCTTTATATTTGGCACTTGAAAGGAGCTATGACAGAGAAATAAATTAGTTTGTGTGGGGTGAACTTAAACTGAGTCAAACCAATGTCTAGTCCAAGGTCCTATCTTTAGCAGTGACAGAGAGCAGATGCTTAGGAAAGAACAAGGGAAGAGGACAACCATTCCAAGTTCCTTGTCCATCTTACTCCAGTCTCTGCATCTCAGAAAGATGTGTGTTTTCTTTGTTTACTTGCTTTTGAGGGGTCTTTTTTTGTTCTATAATTTTGGTCACATTTTAAAAACACGATTAATTATGGCTCCCACAAAATCCTCCAAATGGTTATTATTTTCCTAAAATGTAAGGTTACTGTTCCAAATGTTTGCATTAAACATAAATAATGGACTATGACTGAAGGACTTGAACATTTTGCTGTGTTTCTCAAGTGGGGGGGCTGACAGTTTGCTACTGTTGTCCATTTTATTCGCCACCCATTGTTTCAGAGCAGGATACAGCCCATGTAGTAACAGAGAGTATGAGCAGAGTTCTTATTCTCTGCCTGCTCTCCTGGACTTCCTTTTCTTTCAAGGCATTTACTGCATATTGCATTGAGTCCTTTCAACTGCCATCCTAAAAGCTTAGCTTTTCTCTTTCTTTAAGGAGATTTTTTTGGTCAGAAATGGTGCATCTTTTGCTATTAGCTGAATTTTGTTCATGGCTTTATTTTACTCATGGTTGTGTCTTAGGAATAAAAAATAATCCAAGCTTGTTGCACAAAGATGTAATTATTTTACCCACTGTGAGCTGAACTATCAAATGCTGTACCTGATGGAACTTTTACTGTTCAGGGGCAGCATGAGCCCCAGAATGTAGTACAAGATATCTGTATTAGGGCTCACTTAGTTGCATGCAAGCAGCTCAGAATTAATGCTTCAAGAAAGCAGAGGACTATTGTATTAGTCATTATGTTTTATAGCCTGTAAAATTTCCCAGCTGACTGATGCTCGTATTCCAAACACAGTGTGGTGGGATTAGAATATCAGACACTATTAAGCTTAGAAATGATTTATACTTAGTTAATATTTATAACTGCTCTGTTTATTTTACTGTCAGGTATGGAAGATCCTTTTTATAGAACAATAGCTACATGAAGCTGTGCAGTAAAATGTAACTTTCTAATTAACTGATGGGCATTCTTAAAATGATATAAGATGACTTCATGATGAAAAATGGCCTGAGTTGTTTGCTTACATTATTTCATCTTGCTCCTACTAGCTTTGACCTATAAATTTGTCAGAACCTCAAATTCCAGCAGCATATTGTTGAAGCGAGAGAAATAGCAAAACAGGCCTCCACAAAATAGTCAAGAAATGGATTGTTCTGTAACAGTTTTATTTTATGTGTTGCTGTGGCCATCTAGGTCTAGAAAGGGTTAGAATTAGTAAAAAGTTAGGTTGTGTTTTCTTGTCTATTTTGGTGGGACGAAGAAACAATGCAAGGGAGATTTAAACAGGATGTGTGAAGAAACGAAGAGAAACTGGCTTTGATAAAAAATAATCATAGCAATAAATTACTTTGCATAGGTTGCTTCTTAACCATCCCTCGTGGGATGAGAGGGACTGTACAAACTGAGTCACGAAGGCAAGCGTCGATGTGAACTTCGGTGAACACTTCTGGTTCTTTCAAATTTCCTGTAATCTAAGATAATGTTTTCCATTGACAGTAATGATATCTGTCTGGAACTGTCTATGCAGTATCTTAATACCCTGATATCTGGTTTCCAGCTGTTCAGTAGAAGTAAATTTCCTCTCTTGGCCTGCAGGTGCACTCATAGAAGTTGGCATCAGTGTCTAGCAAGGACTGGATGCAGCCTTGGCCAGTGACTGACAGCCCAGTTCAATACCTCCAGAGGCTCTTGCAGATTCCTGGCAGGCATTCCTGTTTGAAAATGTGCAATTTCTTATGTTTTCTTCCACAAAAATTTTGCTTTCACACTGCTGTTTCTGCTTTGTCATCTGTGACTTCTCTACTCAGGTTTGTTTCTGGTTTTTAAGTTTATAAATGAACAAAACAGTTACTTGTGCTCTTTAGATACCTAGAAATTACTGGAAGTCAGAAGAACGAGGTAGGCAATCTAAATATTTGAGTACAAATGTTTTGGAAGTTAAATAAAATAATGATTGTTTCTTTTTCTGTTTTGAAAACATGAATGTATCTGACTGCAGTTACTACACTTAATGATCTCCTTCATTTGCTCAGTTTGTTGAGACATACTGTTTTCATGTGTTATACACTTCTGCCTCATACTTAGAAGGAAAAGAGAACCATATGTTGTGCTTTAATGGTAAATCCCAGGGATTGTGTGTGTGGTTGTAAGGGGTGTGTAGATAAGCCATGACAAAACAACTGCCCCTATCTAAACTACATCTCCTATAGAAGACATCCAGTAAGTAATTCTGTAATTCTACTAAAGTAAAGAGCTATCTTGATATCTCATGCTTTTTTAGAGACAACCTAGATTTCTTACTTTCACATCACACAGCTAGCTTGGGCTAGGGCTCATTTTGGGGGTGTCTAACCTGACAGCTGTTTTGATCACTTTCAAAAGTTTTCTGTTGTAAAAATAAAGAGCTCACTGACATTTGAGGTTTAGCTTTACTCATCCATCCTCTTCCTGCAGCCTGAGACATTGACGTGACATTAATCCTGGGCAGCTGCTTTATACAACGAAAGGAATTTGTTATGGAGAGTTATTTTAGAAGTGCAAGTAGCCAATTAATAACGAAACGTATAATTTCACAAAAACTTTACCAAATGCTTGAATTCTTTCCTTATATAGTCACATTAATTTTGATGAAAATTTTGATCTGAAGAAAGGGCCAAATGATCTATCTGACTTCATTTCTTACATGTGAAGATACTTTACAAAAAAACAGCTGAAACATAGAAAAAATTGGGTTTTTTCCTGTCAGACTCAACATTTCAAATTTCTGTCACTACTAGAACAACTCACTATCTCTATAGAAAAAGATCTGTAGAAAGTTCTGTAGAAAAAGATCTTGGTGTTACACTAAGATTTAATGTGACTTGACGGTGCTGCAGAGTTATAGGGAAGGGAGTGACCTTATGGTGTCATACTTAATGTGACCAGGCTTGGTTGTCACATTTAAGGGAAGGTGTGGACTGGATGAAGAGAATTATTCACCAAGGTGAAGGATAAGAATGACTAAGTGCTTAGGAAATATGACTTACAAGAAAGGGCTTTCTTCACTGAAACTTTTATATCAGTTCTTTGATATGTAAAAGGCTGTTGCAAACCCAAAATAGATGCACATCTCTTGTGAATATGATGAATAAATGCAGATAAATTAACCTAGGTACTTGGTAAATTAAGACAGAGGGAAATGGAATACATTTCCTAAGATACTGTAGTGTCCATAGTTCTTGACATTTCCAGCAATTTCATACACAAACTTAATACTGTCTTGGGCCAGAAAGTGTTGTAGATTGTCTTGAGTGCTTTCAAGTCCTAAGACTTCATGAAAACAGTTTTATTTACTTACTGATGTTATTGGTTAACATTTGGTTTCAATCTTGTGTGATTTTTGTTGGAAAAGCTGTTTCATATGAGATGTTTGATTCTTACATATCTTGGGGCAAGAAACACCTGTAGTAATGATGATTTATAAGCAAGTTAACTGACCAGGTCAGTGAAAGTACATTTAAATTGGAGTGGTGTACATACATAGCTGTGTGATGTATCGGTGTAACCCTGGATAAGATCTGGGGTCCCTGCTAACATGAAATAAAGATGAACTGTCATGTTGCTCACTACTTCCAGAAAGTAAAATATTTACATTAAAACATGGAAGTAGTGCAAATAAATTGAGAATGGAGAGAAAACATTGTTACTTATAGCAACATGGGGAGGAAGTAGAGCTTCTTGATGTTTTGTAGTTCATAATCCTGTAATCTTGCTGTATCTCAAACTGCTTCTGGGTGTCAAGATAACTCCTTTAGTCAAAAGGTGTTTACAGCAAGGTAAATTATTTTAAAAATATCTATGTAATCTGTGTCCTTTGCACTCTGAATAAAATAATGCATTGGAAGATAATTAACCCATCCCGTTTTGTGATTTTGCTTTCTGTTAAAGCTTTCTATTGAATTTGTAATGAAAAAGATAGCAAGTTATTTTTTTGTTTTAGCATAGTTTCATTCCAATACTGACAGAAAGGTGACAGTAACTTTAACTCTAGCTATGAAATCTGTAGTCATTGTGCATGGAATCTGTAGACTTAGACTATTGTAAAAGGCTAAATTATTTGTGGAATAAATAGAAATTAATTTTCTATACCTAATTTTCATTAAATACATCAATGACAACTCAAAAGTTAGATTTTACACTAATATACAGGATGTGGTGATGTTGTAAGACGGTATTATTCATTTGTCTTGGGAAAATTTGAGAACAAATCTTGCTCAATGTAAGAATTATTTTTTAAAAACCCTGCACAACTGAAAAACCCCAAGCCCAAAACATATCTGTCTTTTACCTCATAGTTCATGAGTTCCTTTTTTTTTTTTTTTCCTATGAAGCAGAATGATTTCAGTAGATTTCATTTTGAAGTGGCTGAGTAATCTTCTGTAAAAGTAGATGCTTAAGAATTTCCCCTCGGAATCATTCTATTCATGTGTTTTGGATAGTCCTTATGAAGAGATATTATTCTCCAAGCAAGTTGCTTTCACAATACTATTGATGTGCTCAGAGATTATGCATCCTTTTTGGAGGGGAGAAGCGAGGGTACATTAAAAGTGAACATTTCCAGAAGTTTGGTATGACATATTTACTGTCAGAACATTTGTATTGTAACAGTCTTGTATTTGCACATTTGCTGTTCGTTCAAATCAACGATACTCATAGAATACTGGTTTTTCTCCTATAATTCTCTAGTGTGCAGTTGCTTTTTTTGCAGAAAAATGTTGACCCTGACTGTGTCCCTCTGGAAGATAACTCTCTTCCTAAAAAAAGCCGGAGATGTGACAGCTGAGACACCTCATGAAAATATTTTTCCTTTCTGAAAGTACTTGAACATAGTTCAGGGTCTGCATCGAAAAGATGTTGAGAATTAGTTAAAATGAATCCTACTCATCCATGGCTCAGGCCAGGCACCTAGAACGTGAGAATGAGAAACGTGTATTGTTGAAGAGTAATTATTTTCCCCCTTTAATGTAAGTAAATGATTTAATATTAATGAAATGGGGAGATAATTTGCCTCCTTACTTATGATGCAGCCTTACAAACAGGTCCAAGAACCTCAGCAGCAGTACTAACATGGTACTTGACAGGACACTCCTATCCAGCAACAGAGCACCTGGAGTTATGTGTGAAAGGGCAAGGACAGCACGGATGTTAAAAGCAAATAGTACCAGCAACGCAGAATAGTTGATTTTCTTTGCTAGTCTGTAACATTCATGTAACTCACAACAGTGGTGTATAAGTGATTCTTCAAGTATAAGGACCAAACCAAGTCTTGGGGTAAGCTGTTTGTGATACTGGCTGAAGTTATTTTTGCCTAGATTGTCTTAAGTATTGTCTAAAATTTGAATACTTTACACTGAAGGAAGAAGTCAGGCTTACAGGTTTTGTAATGAGCCTGCAAAAGCCTTTTCTTTTTAACTTCATTTGAAGGAAAATGAAGTTGTTTGAAGAAAAATATGGTAGTGTTTTGCTATGTCACAAAGCACATTCACAAGTGTGCTGAAAGAACACAGGCTATTTGTGCATGTCTCGAGAAGAAAAATGTGGGTAGGGTTTAAATAAAAGCTGCTGCTTGATTCACTAGACCAGTTACAAGGGAACTTGACTGGTAACATATCATTTTTTTCTGGAAAAAAAAGATGTTATGTAAGCTGATTTAAAAATACAGTAGAACTGTGTATTCAGAGAATGAGTTGAAGGCTTTTAGAATTAGGGAGCTCAGTCCAAAGTAACAGAAAACTACTAATTGTATTTTTGAGAGAGACTACTCTTACGATATTTGTAGGCCGTCAGCCTGAAGCTCATTCAGATGTTTTGGCATGCATTGGAACACATGAAATAAATTATGAAATTGTCATAAAAGGGAAACTTACAGAGAGTGTAGGAAATTTGTGCTCAATTTTTTCCACAATCAGTTAATATACTGGTGGTTAAGGAAACTACCTGAAAGAACAGGAGGATGACATTTCAGAGTAAATAAATCCTACAAAACTCCAGAGAAATGCAGGCATCAGGCAGAATTGTGAGAAGTTGATGCCACAGTAGAGTCAGTGTTTTGTGACAAATATAAGATGAATGCACTAAGCATGCTGTTTGTAAGACTTTATAAGGAATTGTTTGTTTACTCGAAGTCCAGTTGGACTGGATGCTTAATGTATTTGAACTCCTAATGAGGACAAAATGAGGTCATGAATCTCCCTGATAAACACCAGTATATACATATGCTTTGACAAATGTTGTTGATCCACAGAGCTTTGGTTTTTAGCTAATGAATCATAAAATGATTTGAATTGAAATTAATCTTTAAAGATCTTCTAGTCCAACCCCTTGCCATGGCCAGGGACATCTTTTGCTAGGTCAGGTTACTCAACCTGACCTTGAGCACTTCCAGGGATGGGGCATCCACTCTGGGCAACCTGTTTTGGTGTTTTACAAAACAATTTCTTCCTTAGAGCCAATCTAAATCTATCCCCATTCACTTTAGAATGGTTCTCCTTTGTCCTGTCACTGCAGACTCTGACGTTAGCAGCGACATAACTTGCAGGAGGATTGTTCCTTGATGTGACTGGGCACTGAGATGAGGCTGACTGGCTGGTAGCTCCCATGGTCCTCCTCATTATCCTCTTTCAAAATGGGTGAGATATTCCCACTTTTCCAGTTACTGGGACTTTGCCTGACTGCCTTGACTTTTCAAATATGATGGAGAAATTCTTCGTAACTACACCAGCCAATTCTTTCAGGACCTTGGGATGCATCTCATCGGGTCCAGTAGACTTGTTTATGTAATTAAGCTGTCAGTGGGATGAATTGAAATGTGTGGTCATTCATGCAGTTGAAAATAGAACAAAAATAGAAGAATGTTCCTTCTCAGCCTGTCTTTGTCAGTCCCATCTTCTTGCTTTCCTTTTTGTTTCATGTTGAGTCTTTCAGTATCTTTCAAGAATGTTAATAAATGTATTGTGCTGGAAATTTTTAAAGTAAACACTCCCCCCCTCCCATCTCTTTTCAAATCTACCTGTAATCTAACAAATTTGCTATGATGCTGAACAATTTATGGCTACTGGAATGCATTTTTCCAAATGGTATGAAACTGATTTATCTGCATCTACTTCTGTGAACACAGGGTCTGAGCTCTGAAGTCCCTACTTTGTACACCAGGAGTGATGCACGCTGCCTTTAAGACTTGTGTATGTGGTTCCAGAAGATCATCTTCAGGTATGTTGGGCTCAAATAATGACTTTGACACTGTTTTATCACTGTGATGCCAATAAGAACAGGACAAGAGTGTGTATGTCTGTCTTTACCAAATTTTATACTACATGGTGAGTGAGGTGTCCGGCATAAGTTAAAACACCCATTTGGCCACCGTAATATTTTTATCTGGGACACAGCCTTGTGGCAAATAAGACCAAGATTAGGAGTATCTGCAGAGATATTACAGCACCTATTTACAACCTTTCTTCAATTGCATTATTTATTCCTCGATGAAAGCTTTTTTCTGCATTGCTTGTTTATCACTGTGATATTCTGATAGTCATCCCTGCACTGTGAACTGAATTAATTGGTATTTCTCAACCACAAATGCAATCCAAGCAATTGTTTTTGTAATTAAACTCAGTTTCCAGTTTACTTTACTTTGCTTACATTATCTGGTTAGGCAATCATTGTCTGGAACATAATAAAATAATCTAAATTATTGTTCTTGTAAGAATAAACCAAACAATAATTAATATGCTATTGCTTTCTTAGGGACACTCTTTGAAGATTTTAATGAAAAAAAAAAGAGAAAACAAAGAGAAATCAATAGAATATGAAAATTGTGTTGCCATAAAGGCATATTTGAACACTTTATTTTATTTGAAGTGCTTAGAGAATGTTGAAGAATTAAATGGAAAAACTAAAAGATTTCCTATGGCAGGAAGCCTTTGAGGCAAAAGTGTAATGAATCATGTGAAGAATATTGCTCAAGTGCAGTTCCTGTTCTTAGAATCAAATGAGCTAGACCTCTACAAAACTGTGGCGTTAAGTGCGTATATTTTCTGTACACTTGTGTGTGCCACTTCTTTATTCAGACTTTTATAGGTATAGTCAAACTAGATTAGCAGCATTCTTCACTGTAATCCATAGTAGAGTTCTGAAAGGCAGAGTAAATACACAAACAATAGCCTGCAGCAAGGCTTGCTGCCACTGACAAGTAGGGTAGTAGGCAGGTAGTCACTAGGAAGCTGATTGTGTGAGCATCTGTAAGTCAGAACATTTTTCCTAAAGTCTATCACATTAATTTCTGCTCCCAAATGAGGCCTTTAAATCCCTTGCTATGCAAATAGTGACACCCTTGCAAACAAATTTTAAAAAACCCAAACCTCAACCAACAGCAAGAGATGCAAACCCTTTTCTAAACCAGAGTGCAAAAGCATTTTGTACCAGTAGTGCTTCCATGTTTAGAATAGACTACGTGGATCGTCGTGCTTGAAAAGATGGTGCCTTTTCTTGCTGGACACTCCACCTGTATGGAAATGAATTACAAATGTTCTGTGCCTCATTTTATGCCTCAAATATATTTGCCTTTCCCCTGAGAGCAATGGCAACACGCTGAAAATGATCTTGGTAAATTGTTGGATGCCACTGTTCAGCTAGAAAGGAAATAGGCTTTAAAAATTACTTGGGCCCACCCTCCCTCACAAATCTTTTTGTGCTTTGTTGGTTTTTTGCTATTAACTTCTCAATGAAGGCCTATATTTTCCTGAATTCCTGGAAAACTGTTAGTGTATGCTGTGAACAGCTATGGACAAATAACACAAGGAGTGGCTAACACTGAATAGCTGCTATTTTTTAAAAGGTCTTATTGCTTATTCCAAAATGTATTGCTCTATCCAGCAAACTTGGGCCTGGAGTGGGCTATGTGTGTATTTTATACATATTTTTTGTCCTGAACTAAGCTCTTGGATTTCCTTTAGAATATAAGAAGACATAAGGATGTAGTTTAAATTGCTGCCAACTATATTGAGACTGGGAAGAGCTGTGGAAAATCTTAATTTTCTGGAGAAGGTTAGACTTGGATGCACCAAACACTAGTTGCAAGGGGACTTTAAGTATCCAGCAGATACTTTGTCAGGAAGGAAGCACTATAAATGATTAGATTGAATGCACAGTCTATGATCTGTGTGGAATGAAACAATAAAACTAGTGCTGTTATTACTAGGAGGATGAATGTAGGTGTAGAAAGGAAAATCTACTAAAACCAAATGTCCAAGTTCAGCAATAAGGCTGAATTATATGGGATGCCTACTACATGTGACACAGCTAAAGAAGATTTTAAAACAAAAAAAATTATACAAATGATTTTCAGTAATTTACAGTTATCTGTCCTTTCCTAATGGAAGGACATAACACTTCTGTGTTAAGAACATACCTGTAACTAAAGAGTTTACTGACCTGCAGGAAGGAGCAGGATTGTAACTAACCTTGTACGTGTACACTAAAGTGTTTAGTGGCTCATATTCTTAATGACTTTTAAATTTTTTTTAAGACATGAAGCATGATGATTCAAAACTATTTACATTACTAGAATGTTCCAAGACCACGAAATTCAGAAGTATTCCTGTGGTTTTGCTTATGGCACCTAAAAATGTAATCAATTAACCTATTTACCATTCTAGTTAAAACCACAGAATGAAGAAACGTGTATCTGAATTCTTCAAATGCTGTAGTAGAGTTTCCTGTAATTATTCTTTCTGCTCTGCAAATGGAGGATTTAAATTTACCCTATGCTAATGTTAACTATCTTGGGCAAGCATTCAAAATTTAAGTGTTATTTTTTATCAGCTCATTTACTCGATGTCTAGTATCTATTAGATGCAATACTATAGACTACTCTGTCTGTAGTCTATTGTATTGTGTTTAATAATACCCAATATAACTTGGGCCATCTGGTAAATGTGTTCTAAGGAGGGTCAGGCCTAAAACAGGTAAGTTTGCAAGTGGAAGATACTCATGGGAGCTTATGAAGCTCCAGATTTAGACAATGCTGTGTTTCATTAGCAAAGATTTGAAATAATCTCCAGCTTGGTAAAGGAAACAAAGAGTGTATAAGAGAAAGCAGTAAGGTCCCATTCTGGCTTGATTACAGCCTGTCTTTGGGCTTAGAATGAGATGTTTGGGTTTCAGGTTGTTGGTTCATGGTGCTGAAGAATAATGTTTTTTGCTTTTTTATTTTGGGAACTGCTACTTTTGGGACGTTAGAAAAGTACACAGGTTTAGGCTGAGAATAAAGGTGTTACAATGACAAGTTTACTAGAGGGGAGAAGTATGAGTCTGAAAATATGTGTTTCACAGGCTTGCTCTCAAGCTGAAGTTTGCCAATTTTCAAAAAAGTCTTGTGGAGATTTGGATCCTGTTGATTCTAGGCCTGCCAGAACTTTTACTGCTTTTGCATATATAGAGACAATAAAAAAATGACCTTTTCTTTCCCCCCAAAATGACTATGGAAAGAATTGTATTAACAGAAATAGTAGGTTTAGAGTGTTTTTTATCAGTGTGGTCTATTCTGCACAAACTTCTAGAATAGTATTTCACTTTTGGGCAATAGTGTTTGTGACTTGCATGACACTGAAGCAGTGATAGGTTGTGCAAGAGATCTGAGGATTAAGCCTTTTCAAATTTGGTATCTAAATGAAAATACCATTTCCAATATAAAACTGGAATCTATATTCAGAGACCAGATGCTGGTCTGCAGTGCTGTCATAACATCAAAGAATGGAAGTTGATATAGATGACGTATAGAATTGACTACAGATTGAAGGCTGGTGCTGAAAACCAATTCTTCCTAAATTGTGCAACCAGTTTGCAAAATATGAGAATGTTCTTTTGGATTAATAAATAAAATGAGAAGAGTGTCTTTCTGTTTGACCTTAGAAGAATGTAGAATACAAAAATTACTGTGGGTTAAATCTTTGTTTCTTGGACTTGTATAATTCCATTAGCCATATGGGATAGAACAGGACATAGGTTAAGCATTTCCAGAATCTATTTTTGCTTCTCCTTTGGGTTGCTTGGACCTTGCATCAGAGGTATTCTGTGTTTATTTCTTTCCTTCCTATAGCAAATGGGGAGGGATTAGAGGGAGGTTTTGCTTTACCTGCTACTCATTAACCAAGCATCTGAGATACTGCAAGTGCATTGTGTATAGTAATTGCTGATAGTGAAGAATTACTGCCCTTCTCCCCAAAGACAGAGCTATTAATCTGGGGAGTGTATCTGAAGCATTTTTTCTTTCTTTAACAATGTTGGTTATGTATCTTCTCAGAATTGTAACAAAAGCCTTTAAATCTTCTGTGGTTCTTCACAAAAAAAGGTTTTCCTTTTTACTTAAAAAAAAAAAAATTTCTTCCAGTTTTTCTGCCTTAATGGCCTGAAAATATCATGTGCACATGTGCAGGATAGAACTGAGATTTTTTTTTTCCCAGTGAACTCGTTATGACACTTTTCTTTGTAGAATTATAAATACTGGCAGTTATTTTTTCAGTCAATTAAAGTTCTTATAGTTGTTCCCAGCTTTGCTCTAATGCCATGTGTATATCTTTTAAGCAAAATGTACTCTGTACTAAATGGCTTTGTTTAGAGTGTTTCTAATAGAAATGTCCCTGCCACATGTATCTGCTTGGTCTGTGTAATCTCTTGTAGAATGTTTTCTGGCATTGAACTGACTGTGTATGTTTAAACAAACATACTTCAGTTTTTGCATCTCTGTTAGTAATTAATGTAGCTTGGGGTATCCCCAGTTAATTATGGGGACAACCAGGTTTTACAGAGATGTTTGCAATCAGGCATTTGGTTGTATATAATATTAAAAAAAAAATTACAGACAACCTTTGAAATTACGTGGGTGTGGTGAAACATTTGTTTCCCTTTTTTTAAATTGTTCTAATTTGGGGCTAAATGGGTCCACTTGATGTTTGTGAGAACATTCATGTTGAATTGGACAGAAATAGATGAAACTGAGTCAGCTTCCATGGTATTTCCCTTATTCTCTGTGCCTACTATTTTAACAGACAACATTGGATTTTAAGGGTATTCTGGAGTATCAAGCCATGAAGGGAAATCTAAATAGTTCAGGGAAGCAGAATGTAACCCTTCAGTCACTCAAACCCTGTTTTGAAAGCACAGGCAAGGTTTTGGTTTAATAATGTCCTTGAACTAGTGCTCAGCACAGGTGGAGTGTAATGCTTAGAAATCCAGTTTCCCTGAAGTGAATGAAAATATTCACTGACTGCAAGGGATGGTGAGGTAGGGCAACAATAATCTAGGGCTTCATCCTTCTGTGGATCATCATGTGTAGTATGGGTATGTGTGTACAATATTTTTATAAGGAATATATAGAAATCTATGTAATATTTCTATATATTCCTTGTATACATATATATATAAAATTTTTCCATGCATATATGTACTAAGGAGGAAGAGAGATGTTCCTTAGTCTGCTTCACAAAGTGGCTTTATTTCTTTTTTAACAAAACACACTTTATTCACATGCAAGCCAGGAGAAACAAAGTGTCCTTTCCTAATACTGCAGTTTTTGTTATTGGTTTTCTCACCTCATGTGTGAGTGGAATTGAGGTTGTCACCTCATTGTGGTCAGTTCCACACCTTTTTCAGGGTAAACAGCATGCAAACTTGTATAAGCAGCATCTGAGCCAAGGCCCTTTTATAAACCAAACTTTAATTTGTTATTGTTCTGGCATCTATGAATGTGTGTGAGAGACCATGTGGGCTGGCTGTGGAAGGCACTATAAAAACTAACAGTGGAATGTTCATCTGGAGATGTTGTATTATTTCTGAAAACTTGGGGCCCAATCCTGCTGCCTTCTCTCACGCTAACCATCCCACTAAGGTCAACCAGTGGTTATACCTCTTTAAGAATAGTATATGTGCATAAAAATTTTCTGGATTGGATATATGGATGGGATTTTCGAACTTCAGAGAAACTGTGTCTGCTGACATCCATTGGTTGTTGAAATTTGTGCCTTTTGAAATGAAATAAAAACTAAATTGATATGCTCTGGAAAGGAAAATAATCTTTGTATTTAGTTGTATCTTCTGTTTTAGATGTGTTCAGTGTAAGAATTTAATAGTGAGCACCTATAGTGTGGGATTTACCAAAGAAATGTCATGGTGAGAAGTGGGTTGCACTCTCCTCCTGGTATCTAGTCTTTGGTAAAACATCAACTAAAATTGAAAGTGGAATGTAAGGTTGACAAAAAAAGCAAAGTTCTCTGCTGAACAATGCAGAAAAGCCAGGGTAGCAATTAATGTTTGAAAACTGTATATAATTAAAGAGAAGTTTGTAATTTGTGAATAACATAACTGTATTTATTCTGAAGACTAATTTGTGTCAACTAAATGTGATCATCAGTTTAGAAACGATAGCAATTTGAGCTTTAGGGATACTCCCCCATTTCCTAGCTTCACCTTTATGCAAGCAGATACACAGAAATGGTTTTGACTGCTTTCCCAAAAAGTTGAGGTTTTTTTTTTTTAGGGCACGTGTGTCACGTGTTTTGGGATTTTTCCTGCTTCTTGAACAACAGTCTTTCTTTTTGTGAAATACATTATACACGGCCTAAGACCTATGGCTATTATAAATACCAAACAGAACTAATTTTAGTAAATCCATTGAGACATATGGTAAAAAAATCCATTGACAGCATGATAAATGTGTCTTATATTTGGCATAGCTTTAGCATACCACTTTTTATTGTTTTTCCATGACAATCTCTCACACAAGTAGGACTGTAATCTAAGATGGTTTGCAGTGGGAAGTGTGAACTGATCACAACATGCAAACAGGACTGTCTGCAGCCTGGAGTGTAACTTGTAATACTGTCTTTGAAGCTACTATGTTTATTTTGAGGCCTTGCCCCGGGGACAGTATGAATTGGGTAAAAGAATTTGTTACCTTCCCAAAACTGCAGCCTCTGACAACTAAAGGTGCAAAATTCTCCCTGCTGGTTCTGAATTCTGGCTCCCCACGTAGTATCACATTGCATTAGTGGCCAAACAACAGTCAAGACCAGTTGTCATTCAATATAAGACACATTTTGAAACAATTCAGATTTGGAACTGATTTCAAAGCCAGTTAGATTTCTATAAGGAATTCATTAAAAAAACTGCCAAACACAAACAACTAGTTTGAATATTGAGCCAATTATTTATGTACATAGGCTGCATATTGAAACTGTTTGAAATTTGAACCAGTTCATCTGAAGCAGAATCAGTTTGGTAAAGGTATCAAACACATAACTGCTTCACTGAACAAGGCATTTTCCGTGCCACTTGCTGCCTTGCCACTGTTGTATTTAAAAATCATCTGAAAAGAGTTTTTCGTATCACTGTTTATGATATAGCATTCCACTGTGGAGGTAAGAGTGAATGTAGTCCTCTGTGTTCCACATCATGCAGAACAGGCTGTAGCAAAGTAATTTATGCATTTCTCTTCTGCTCTCTGTATAAAGGAAAAATTTAGGTGCCCTTTCTTAGCAAGGAGGATGTTTGGACCCATCCCTGGGCCACTCTCCTAAGCAGTAAACATCGTGTATGTAAATGAACAACAACTGTTTCCCAGGATTTTGATTTATGCAAAAACTGTCCAGGACTTGGATAGTGTAAGTAGCTTGAGAATCCATGAACAGTGACCTTAACTTTTAGTGTTAAATTGTACAACATCTATACTTCCATGAAAAACCTTCCTTAAATTTTGATGAGCTTTAAGAATAACTTATGTCTAGTCTAATGTTTTCATTTTTCTCATGTCAGGATTTCTCCCATCATCCCAATGAGAAACCTCACTTGGGTTCAGATGGAACCAGCTCTAGGCAAGTGGTGGCAGTGACCCCTTTGTCTAAGTACTAACTCTGACCCTGGCCAGATCAGCACAATGTTACAAAGCAGTTTTCTGTGACCCACCTGCTTGCAAGTGGGTGGAAGGAGGTCTCTTTATTAGGAATCCTCCCTGGTCTGGCACTCCTCAATTTCAGTAAATCATAGGAAACCATCTACCATTATTTTTCCATCCTGGAGGGAGATTGTGTGGTGTTGGCAATTGAAAGAGCCTCATGATCTAGATTGGGGCTTTCAGTTGCATCTTCTTACCTTATGGGTATTCTTCTTTTTTCTTGCAAAGATGATGAAGCAAAACAAATCACTGTTCATGTAGTCAACCACAGTGAAGTGAAGGGGAGGAAAAATTACAAGCCATGATAAATGTCAGCAGTCAATATTGTTTCTCTTTACAGAACCATAAACAAAATCTTGCAACTAGTCTCTAAAAGAGCTCGATGACAGCTCTGGTAAATTTAAGCAATCTGGCTACAAAGATGAATAGTATTTTCCTGTTGCACATTCTCTCTCTCTCCCCGAAACTATTTAAATCTAATTAACCTAGTGTCAAACTCTCTGATTTCCCTCCAATGTTCTAGCACAGGGCCTTAAAGAGTGTTGATTGTTTTTTTTTAATACCAACTTCTCTTAAAATATTTGGTTTAAACATTTATCCTTTTATTTGCCTGTGTAACAATAAATTATTACCTCAGTTATATGGCTATGACACTGAATCAGATGGTACCCACAGAAGGAAAACAGTTTTTTCTCTAGTACAGAAAGCATGTGTGTACAATGGCTGTCTTGCTCTGGCTCAACTTGGGTATTAACAATTCTTGTTTTTGCCAGTCTTTCATTTCCTTCCACTGCGTGAAATTTCACCTCAGTAAAGCCAGTAAAGATTTTGTTATTAAGTTCAGTAAGGAGAAATTATTACTTATCTTTAGCTGCAAAATATTAATTTTCTAGAGTTGTATTGGAATACCCAGAATGACTGCCTATCTTCTCCTGCAGTAATGACAGTGGACTACCTTCTCTGCTGTCTGTAATCAAGGAATCAGGAGAGTTGCCTTGGATGCACCTTGCTTCAGCATTTACATCATTGATATTAAATTGGTTTTGTATCTCTTACTCCTTTAGGATAAAGAGGATTTTATTCCCATGCCCAGTTTAGTTTGATTTTTAAGCTTTGGAAGAAGGAGAAAAAGGTTCGAAGTAAGAACAATATAGAGATGATAACCAGATTTTCAAATTGTGCCATTTTGTTAAGTGAAATCTTGAAGCTGCTTGGCCTTTAGGCCAAATACTACGATGGACTGAGAAACCCATAGTCCTCCGGTTTGAAAATCTTTTGTTGACAGAACAAGCACAAAACAACTGCAGCTCTTGTTCAAATTATTACATACCTACATAACTCTTTTGAAGGAATCAATAATTCTTTTCTTAATTCCCCTATGAGTAAAAAATCCCAACAAAACCTGAAAACAAAACATCCTTCAAGTGCTAGATGTTGGTAACAAAAAGGCCTGTAACAAAGTTATATTCTAGCGGGGCCCATGTAGCTAAAAGCATCACTTTAGTGAATGTTTTTGGGGCTACCTGCACTTCTTGGAATGAGGAACAATAAATTGTCAATATTTTTGATCAGTAACTTAGTGGGAGAGATGCATGCTACTTAAGCATTCTTGTACAATTTAATAATGCAGGCAGTCTCTGTGTTTCAAACATACTTCCTTTTGAAGGGAGCTGAAGTGTTGGACCTATTTTCCAGTTCACATAAAGTATATGCTCATCAATGCCCTACTTTACCAAGCGGATCTGTGCTGTAAATTCCTGGAATAGCTATGAGCAGCTCTGCACTGTCCATGTTATGTGCAAGTGGGCTGAGAGTCAAGTATAGGCTTGTCAGCTGATCCACAGGGTTAAAAAATAAATCATTCAAATACTGTAGTTGCAAGAAGCACCTTATGCTATGAGTCACTACTTTTGATATACATTTTTTCCAGTATTTGTCCTCCAACACACATTTAAGTTTCAAGCCACTGGTATAAATTTTAATTACTTTTGAATGTATTGTTTGAAAATTTATTACTTTAAGATGTCCATTATGCTATTGTTGAGACTGATGTTAATTATCTTATTGATTTGGTTTATGGATTTGGCTCTGCTTCTGTAGGTTGTGTCCTGACATCTGAACCCTAGGGATTGTCACCCATGAATGTTATTTTATCTGATGGTGTCACAACTGATCTACAATGACATTTGTTTACTTGTTACAGGTACAAATCAGTAGTGCTGGCATCTAATCACTTTGGCGGGGATTTTACTGTTCAGATAGTGACAGCAGAACAAGTTTCTCCTGTGATACTACAGTTGCATTTAAAGAATAAAATTTTGTACTGTAAAGATGAGCTACTCATGCAACAAGGCAGTTCAGCTCTCCAACATGACCTTTCTAAGAGATAGCTAATAGCATTTGATTCCTTCAGATTTTATTTGGGTTTGCTGTATTGTACTGTCTTTAGATATTTAAGCCATCCTATAAAAGTTGATTTAACTGCATCTGAGCATTCTGAATACAGAATTTACTTGATCAGGCTCTTTTAAGACTTCCCCAAGGGCTCAGGACTAGATTCTTCCCAGGATGGTTCCAAAAAAGAACTAGACCTGCTTCTGCTTGGGCAGGACACCAACATCAAGGACTTCTGTTTGCTCTCACCTGCCTTAATACAGTGCAGCCAAGGGCAATTGAAATTTGCAGTGAATGTATTATGTACATCTTAGTTCAGCCTTAGTGCAGTCATTTTTCATTTATTTTTGGCAAATGCTTGATCAATTATTTTCAGTGTAAAAAATACATTGTCGCATCTTGCTTCAGAAGGATGTTCACTGTTTTTTAAAAGATCTTATGGCAGTCTATTTCTTCATTCTGAGCCTGAGCCCTGCCCTCTGATACCCATTGCAGAATACCTGTCAGAATTCATAGCTGAGAAGAGCTACAGTAAAGGAAAGCATTTACATAACTGGACAAATAATGTCAGCATCCTTTGCTGTCAAAGTTTGAGTTAAGGTCTGTGTCCTGTGGAACAGAAAAAATGCCTCTAGTCATGTTTTAACTTATTTTTTCTAACATTTTTCTCTTATTTTCTACATCTGGTACCTTTTGTACAGATGACCACCTGCTCTTATAGGCCAAACCAGCTGTTTAACAATGTTGTATTGTTGAGATAAGATTTTATTTTTTTTTTTTTTTCTCTGAAGTACTTAACAATTTTTAGCCTCTGATGCTCTTTAAAGTTCAAGTGCTTTTGAAGATAAGGCATATTGCAGACACAGCATGTGATGGAATAAGTGAACATAGAATGCACTTTACTCTCTGTTTGATCTCTCTAGAGGTTGATAATTGGTGGTGGCGTTGCTGGGCTGACTGCAGCAGTAGCTGCCAAAGCAATGGGAATTGCTGTCAGGGGATTTGATACCAGGTGGAGTAAGAAAATATGGCTTAGAATCTAGAACACTGCTTAACACTTTATAAAACATTCTGGTCAAAGCTCTGCTTTGCTTTGCACTGAAGCAAAACATTATCATTCAAAAACAATCTAGAAGATTTCTTTCTGTCATGGGACTACCGGAATTTTTAGTCAATTCATGTCTAATTAACACAAACTTCAAATTATTGTTTTGAATATTCAGAAAAAGAGAACATAATTTAAAATATGCTGCCTCCTTACTTCCCAGGTCCAACTTAAGACAAACATCATCTTCCTCCTTCCTTTCTAGCCTCAACTTTTCCTCAGTTTTACCTGCATTTTATACCTAGTCCATCCCAGTCCCTTTGAATGTGGGCTTGTGTGCAGCTGTTTTACCCCCAGCCCTCATGGCTGTCCCTACCCCAGTGTGGGTCATCCCTGGGCTACTGTTCCTCACATCTAGAGCTCCCTTTGGTAAGCAATGCCTGCTTCCAGGAGTGTCTCACCAGGTGCCTGTCTCCTCAGCATTCCCCGCGTGTCTCTCTGTGTCTCTTCCCACCTCCTGCCTCAGGAGCTCACATGTGCTGGGCTGGCAGCTTTTGGAGTGTGAGAGGCTGTTTTATGGGGGTTTTGGAGCGAGCTGGAACTGGATGGCACAGGCACTGCTCCCACATGAACAGATTAGGCCCTCATGTACCTGGTGTGATTTGCCAAACAGTGTAAAAAAGTGGTACTTGTTTTAGTTCAGGTCTTATTCCAGGTACAATTCTGCTTGGAACATTGGAGGGCTCAAACATATGTCCCTACTAGCACAAAATGCTTAGTGAAATATGCATGTATCTAGGTATTTACTAAAAGCTATTAGGGAGTAATGGCTTCATGATTAGGTTTTACCTGTTTTTAATCAGTGATTTAGAGTATTTGCTTCTCTTTGCTAATGATTTCCCAGTAATTTTAAATTCAGACTCAAAGTAGTTAATACATTATATTTACTTCTGAAGGCACCCATGTGTATGACATACCTCCCTATTTATTTCCTCTAGTAAGAGTTACCATTTCTAGTAAGAGTTATTAAACTTGTTTGATTTGCTTTCTTAAACATGAAATTGGGGAAAAAACATCTTCAATTATAAGCACTAGGAGTATGATGAAGTCAATGATAGAATGATCAGTAATTATATGGAGCTGAGGCTGGGACTAAAGTAGAAATGCCTCATCTTGCAGAAAAGTTGACAATTGTCAGGTGTAGATTATACACCAACATTTAGAAATAACTGATGTGCAGGGAGAATACAAATAACAGTGTTGCTCTAACAAATGAAAAAGTAATCAACATTATAGTAATAAAGATTGTCTTTCCTTGAAGTCAGTGCAAGTCTGTCATGGAGTACTTACAAAAGTGTTGTGGGGTAATAAAGCGAAGTCTTTCACAAGCAATGAAACCACAAATTGGAATATTATTAAGAGATAATTCTGTCTTTGAATGTTTTATGCACTGTGACTTTTATAAGCATGGTAACAACCTTTTTAACAATGATATCCATAAATGCTTTTAAACTAATTCCTTCATTAGCAAGAATTTTGAGTGTTCAATTTCAGATATAGGAAAAGAAATACAAATTCAGAAATTTGCCTAATTTCACAATTTTAAAGTAGCGGTATAGAACAATTTTTAATATGAATGGTAGATTTTATGGGATTACCATTAAAGTTAATATAATTTTTAGATGAAGACCAAGTTCCAGCCTGATGTGGAAAAGTCATGCAGTATATAATGGTAAGATGATATAAAGGTGCAATTATGTTTGTAAAGACCCATTAATTGAAGCAGTTTAAGATGTTATCATTTCAGTATTTGGGAATTTACCCAAGAAGGAATGTGTCTCATCAGGAACCAACCTGGGCAGTGGGCTATGAAGCTGAGGGCTTGCTGCCACTGTCCCCCAGGTAGTGGATAGGTGCAATGGCCTGTTCTGGAGAGCCAGGTGAAGCGTCCAGCCCCAGTATTTCGATTTTACCTTGCAGTGACAGCTTCTGGGGCTGCCATACTTCACCATTATGTTGTGATTTACTCCAGGATGTGTATGGAAGCCAACATGTGTGACTTCATATGAGATAAACTGACAAGCTTAATGTCCAGATGGCTATCCTGGAATGGTGCAATGAAAGAAAGAAACAAAAACTTAGGGTACAGTGTTCAAGGCCAGAATTCAATGTAAATTGTTTTCAGAGCATGGCATTAGGATTTGTTTGGGTTTTTTTGATGTTCTGCTTTCATGATAATATGAAGAGATGCTAGAGACATGGTATTAATCCAGATGTACTTGGAAGGAATTTAAGTTTTGAAGGTATCACTATCTTCTTCCTTGGGATTGACTGGAGTGCAATTAATCTGTGAAACACATTGTGCAATGTGATTCTTATCAGACAATCATGAGGTGTTTTCGCATTTGAAGAAGTACTTGATTTCTTATTCTCAAAAATAAGCACCATATGGTTTTGTAACCAGTTCCCTGACTGGCCTCCCAGCTCATTTAATCTCTGGCTTCCTGACAAAATTGCTGACTCTCTTTGGTCATGCATCAGAGTAAGCTATTAGTTTTACACAGAAACCTTAACTGGTAAAAGAAAGCTTTAGTAACTCATGTCTGTAGTAATATGCAAATTTGATTTACTAGCATGTATAAAGCAGGCATCAGATCTGTGGAGAACATGTGAAAAGTTTCCAACACATGAAAGCTTTGACAACTATTTATTTTGCTTTCTCATCAGGGTGTGGTGAACACTGGTTACAAGGACTTGCCAAGCAGAATGGCTACTCAAGCCAGTAGCCTTTTTTCCAGCAACATCTTGAAATTATTAAAGCTGTTTCTCCTGAGAAAGAATATTTTCACTTTGAACAAAAGGACGATTTAGGTTGTGGGACTGTTGATCATGTCATTAGAGGAATTTGGGTCATAAAGGTGAGTTTCAACACTAAAACATTTTTGATAAAAAACATATAAAATATGTTTTTTGAAAGCAGTGATTTTGTTAGGGAGTTTAATCATTCTGAGGAAATGTTATCATTCAATGCCTACATGATAATGTTGGGAAGGGAATTTCATGCTTGTTTGAAGCAGTAAAATATGGGGCAAAAAGGCTTATAAAAATGTTGATACTCTGAAATTACTGCTATCCTTTGAACTCATGTTTTTAAAGGATGTGTTTGGAGAATCAGCCCTTAGCTACTGAGCTCTGCCTTAGCCATAGAACTTCACATGCTAGAGTTTATGGGCTCAAGTGAGCATGTATTGAACAAAGGAGCTGATGAGTGGGAAGAGGTGAGCTGTGTGTGATACACAAAAGGACTTCAAGTAGTGCAAGTACTTCAAAGGCCAAATGGTCTGGTGACCCTTACTACATCTTTGCCCCAAGGTCAGGAGAGCTGAGCATTGCTTCTTGTACAGATACAGTGGTTTTCTTTTGAAACAAGCAGGGGTTTAGCCTGAGAATATCAAACATATTTCAACCCTGATATGACATCATTAAGCTATGCCCTTGTAGCCTCCATTGTAATAGCAGCAGCCCTCATGCCTTCCTATATCCTTCAGCCCCTTATTTTGGAGGAGGAGAGGAACAAAATATACAGTTAAATTAGGAGACAGCCTTAAGATCTGTGAAAACTGATATTGCTTGTGTGCTGACTGCAATTTTCTGTATGCAAGATGTTTCTTGAGATAAACTGATTCTTTTTCAGTCAAGTGTATTTTGGACATAGTTAAGAAGAAAAATTAATTTCTGTAGTCATGGTGAATTGAAGATTGACAGGAATCCATATTTGCCTGCAGGTAGCATTAAACCAAAGAACAGTCATGCAAAACATTTACATATTGGCAGACTGGAATTACTTTTCAGCTAAGGATGTGTTTGTAAAGAGAAGCATATCCATGTTAAGCTTTTAAAGAACACAGTCTATGATTTAGGTACATTATCTTTTTTGATGTTCTGTGCTTTTTTGTGTGTTTGCTTTGTGGATTTTTTTGTATTTTTTGTTTGATTGCTGTTCTTCCCCCTTCAGATGTAACTGTATTCCATCTGAAATATATAAGCCCAAAATTGGTTTAGTAGAAACACAAAGTTGTTTTGTACAACTGACTGCATTTAGTGGTCGGTGCTATTTTGCAGATCAAGGGTTATAGCAATCAGTGTAAGTTAAAGGCCAAATCCCATTCTACTTACTCATGTGAGTAATCCCACTAATTTCAGAAGGACAAACAAGTCATTGTGGCGGAACTTTGCTGAAACAGTCAGCCCATAATATAAAGAAAGGTAAGATACAATAGGAATCTATCATGATGATTGGGTTTTTTTTCTGCACCAGGAAGGTGTAAAGCATTATTTCAATAACCTTTCCCAGGGACAGCAACCTTTTGTATTAAAATTAAAGATTAGCACAAGATCAGGGAGAGTCATATCCTTATAATCTAGGAGAATTGTGACTACAATTGGAATCTATATAAGAGGCACAAGAGATTTTATCTATATTTCTTGTTACCAGTTGGCATTTTAATGATGAGCCATGCTAGGAATAATTATGTAAAAATAAAGTGAGCTCCTGAGAGGCAGTATGGACTAAAATTGAAAAGTCACAGATAATGATAAGTCAGGTTTGCTAACATGTCCTGTTGCTTTCCAATTAAATGAAAGGCTAAAAATTCACTTTTCAGGGTCCTTGGTGAATCACCATATGCCTTTTGTTACCAGTAAATTTCCTCTGATATTAATTATGTATGAAATAAAGAGCCAGTATAGTATAGGTTAGGGACCCAATCCAGGGCCAATTGAAATGAACATGGGCTGTTCTCAAAAGTTTTGGATCGGGGCCTATGTATACTGCATAACTCCAGATGTCATTATCTGTGTTGAAATACATGTATGGAACGGAAAAATGAATCATATAGCAAGGTTTTGATTATGTTCAAGAGTATTTTTCTCATAAACAACATGGTTATGCACTTTACATTAAAAATAATGATGCAATGAAATAATAATGCAAATTATAACAGAAAAGGATACGTATAGCACAGCTTTTCAAGGGTTCACTACCTTCAAGACTCCTGTTCAAGTTGAATGAGTAAAAGCAGAAATATCTATTAGTTCAAGGAAAGCAAATTCTGGCAGTATGGGAAGTTGATTTTAAAGGGAGGAAAGCAGAGAAGGAAGTCTCTTCCACTCATTCCTTAACCAAACTTTGTACAGCAGCCAAAAGTCTTCCCTAACTGTCTTCTTCCAGGGTCATGGACTTACCATGTTTTGTCCAAAGTATCAACCTTGTTTCAAGATGTATTCTCCTTGATTAACAGTGGGCAATTTTGTATGTGAGTTTTATAGGTTTTGTTACAAACTTTCTAAAATGACAGTACAACTGAAAATTAAACTCCTGTCATTTCTAAGAGTGAGATTGGAATATCTTGCTATTTTGGGCTTTGCCTTGATCAGAGAATTTCATTCTGTACGTTGATTTGCTCAGAGCTTACTTGGGTATATTTAACAAAACCTTGTGCGAGTGATGACAAAATATGTCTCTGAGTAGAATATCATATTATCTTGGATTAATGAAATGATCTAGTCTTTTCCTAAAGAGGGAAAAACATTTCCTTAAACCACTAACACATATGGTCAAAGAGACTAGTACTGGAAGCAATAATATTTCCTCCCAAGGAAGTATTGTTGAACTCTTTGTGTGGTCTGCATCTTTTAACAATGTTCAGATGCTACACTGTGGTCTGTATTTCTACTAATGCAGTAAAGGTTGTGAAAAGCCTCGGGGGAATTTATGACATATTTGATTTTGCAGTTTTTTTGGTGAACCATTTCTCCATATTTGCCCAAGTGGAATATTTTTTATTTCATAAATTTGGTTTGGCAGTCCCATGTGCATCTGCTGAATGCTGGGGTACACACTTCGTTCTCACATTGGCCAAGAGTCTAGTATTCCAAAATTAGTTTTCTGGCAAAAACAATGTATACAAGTTATGCATGCAAAAGCATGAGCAGGAAATGCCTTCTGCTATCATGGGTGTCTGTGACAACTTCTGTGGAAGAAGGGTTTGGGTTCTACGCCTGTTTTTATTTTATGATTAATGAAGAAAAGTGCTTTTTCACTCTTCTGATTGCATAGTTTTTTTTCTTTATAGGTTTGGCAGGTATTTTAGGACTGATGCTTGTTTCTCCCAATCCTTTTTTTAATCAAATAGTGATCAGATTTGTTCTTGCTTGGAATAGTGGTTATCACACTGCCCAGGGAGTCACACCTGGCCTTCATTTGCCTCTCATACCAGAAATTGTATTTATTATTCCCAAGTGTATTGTCTGCTGCCTTCTTCTCTCATATGCTTCACTATGACAGATTTGAGTTCAATTTCATCAAAAGGAACATATAGGAAATCAAAACAAGGTTAATGACTTCTCCAAAGTGAATTACAAATGAGATTACAATTTGAGTTCCTGCCTCAAAACTTTTACTCCTGGCACTAAATGATGTTTTCCTCATATTTACTTTAAACTCATGATGCATATTCATGCACAAAGATTTTACTGGCAACCAAAGGATTGTATAATCATCATATAGGAATGCCAACATAAGCATCAACTTCATGTTTATACCCATTGTCTCTACAGTAGGTATACGTAATTTTGTGAGTGATAAAATGACAAAAGAAGAAAAGGTTTAACAGAATTAATGGAATAGTGAGAGGAAGTGATGCAAAATTTTGATGCATCCTTAGGAATGTCTGTCTGTATCCTTTGCTTTTTCCTCTGCACAGGACCAGCTCTTTTCTGCCTGATTAGTCCAAAAAGGAATATATCTCCCAGAAAAGGAGAGCATGCATCAGAGAGCATCAGTTGATGTAGCTACTAGGTTAAATCTTACATCTAGGGATGGGTTTGTCATGCTGATTAGCACTCCACAGTTATCTGTCTGTTTCTGGAGCAGATGTAGCAGATTTTATAAGCTATCTAGCTGGTTTCCGAGTCATAATTTGTGGTGAAAAAAGAGACCCTGAATCACAATTTAATGTTTTCAGCAATGAAAGATAAGGTACTTCATTCTAGCATTTCTCTAAAATACTCCCCAAAACTGCATGTAGAGACCAAGTCTGCAATCACAGAAAAGAAAGAGCTGGGGAACCTATGGAATAGATAGAGCTTACAACAGCAGGATGGGTTGTGTTTATTGGAAGATGAAAGGCTATTGACACATTAAAAAGATTAGGGGGTAGTTTTCAAAACACAAGACTGCGAAAAGCAAATAAATTAGATAACATAATCTAGTATGAAGTTCTGTAGCTCTCAAAGAAAAACAAAGGTAGAATTTGTTCAATAGCTAAGTAACACAAAGCTAGGAGGGTGGTCTTGGCTGGCAAAATGAATAATATGAGCAAGTAAAGAGCTGGATCCTGCATGAAATGTTAGTGCTACAAGCAGTGAGGAACAAGGGGTATGTGCAGAATCAGGCCCTCTTGAAAAACAGCTCTCTAGGAAAGCCATTCACTTATATGGGCAAATATTTGTCATCTTCTTCATTAGCTCATGGAATCTGTTATCCCTAGGGCCAGGGAAACAATTTTATAGCCTTTTTGTTTTCTACTGTCCTTATTTGAGCATATTCCTTTGGCTGTGCTATGTTTCATTCAAGAGAAAAGAGCTCTACATTTCCAGTCCTGTAATGTTCAGTCAGTTACAAAAGCAGCAATATTCATCAAAGAACTTAATTCATTTGCTGAGGTACCAATCTCTAGCTAGTTTAGAGTTTATCAGGAGAGACCATATTTACCTTTATTTGCTATTTTAAAATCCACCCTCAGATGCATTTCTTTGCTATTTTTAATCCACATCCAGATGCATGTGTTGTTCAAAACTCATTAAAACAGATATTTCTTATTAGAGGTAGAACATAACTGGCATTCATCTTAGTAAAGACAGAGAAAGGAAGTATTTTGGGAAGACAACAATCTGATATTAATTAGACCTGAACTGTTTTTTACCTGCCCTTAAGTCTTCCAACATCCTAGAAAACTGTTCAGCACTTACTCTGGAAGAAATGAGGTGTTAGATTTCATTAATTCTTTAAAGTTTTTCAAACGGTACCATCCCTGGGGAAAAAAAATCTAAATGGATGTCCTGGAACTTGTCAGAAGGTTACGTAAGGTATAAAAATCACTGAAGCTAACTTTTTTCAGTTGTCTTACAAATGAGTACTTGAGAGGTGTTCTGGGAAATTTGTGTTGCTTCTTTTGTTGCATCCTTTCCACAGGCCATAGTAAAAGCCACAGCGATACAGTCATACAGCTATTCTGTGTAACTCCAGGTTTCCTCAGGATAAAGTATCTATAAACTTGCTCCATCTCAGGATTGTTCATATCCTTATGTGACAGTTTCCCTTCTGTCAGCTTGAAGCCTTTGGGCTTAGACTCCTGAAAAGCCCATAAATATTTCTTGCAGATACCAGCCAACACATGGTCTTTGGCCTTTGCAAATGTTCCAAGAATGTTGTTGAATGGTTATATCTGTCTGTTGTAATGTGAGCATCATGGATTTTTCTGACTATATTGTTTTGTATCATACTTTCAACTCATTCAGTGATGTACGTTAAAAGTTTATTATTTAAAATCAAGTCACCATGTGCTCTTCAAATATCAAATGGATGACTGCATGTTTACTAAATGAGGTCATGTAGGAATTTCAGAGCATTTTTTATATCAGAAGATTGAAAACCAAAATGTGAGAGAATCAGAATTTCATATTTACCTTGATAGAATATAAAAATTTTGCCCATGAAGAATAGAATGGCCAAAATATTTTTAAATGTGCACAGTACAGGGCAGCACTAGTCTAGCAAAGGTATTTTTTTCATCTTTTAACTTGAACTAATGTGCTAAGTATTTTTCTATAAGGGCCGAGTATTAAGAAATAAACCTGAAAACAATAAAGATTAAGGCAGTAATTGAGGCATTTAAAACTAATATTAGAAAACAATGCATCAGTGTTGATGATAATTGAAAACATGTACTCAAATATATGTCAATGGATCCTGGAGCTGAATTGCTGGGATGCTAATTAGTTTCATAGTTGCTTGCTGAATTGGTGTCAGAAAAAGTACAGAAACCAGAAAATGTTAAGAGAGGAATGTGCAGAAGTCTAATAACGAGAAACGGATATTCACTCACAATAACAAACAAAGAAGAATTCTTTCATCTTTGAAGATGAACTATTTGTTCCCAGTCCTCCTGGCAATTTTAAAATAGTTTGAAATTCATCAATACTACATGATTGATTTTTTTTCTTTGATTTTTGGTTTGTTTGGGGGTTTTTTGCCTAATGTATTTCAGCTCAGTTGGGAGTTGTGTGCTGTGCAGGAGGGGTGGCAGGGCTGTCTACTCAGAACACTTCTTGATTTGGGGGTACCCCTGGTAGGATTGAGGTGTCAAAGCTTTAGGAGGAAGCAGCAGTAGAAGCACTGAAATCTTCAGCAGAAGTTCTGGGCATGGCTCTGGGTGGCACAATGGGCATGTGCACTTCTTGCAAGGTAAATGTGCTTAACCCACAGCATCCTTGTTAATGATTAATTTACTATTCTTTGAGAGGATAGGAAAATATATAGTATGAAAACATGAATTCTTAAAGGTCACACTTCTGTCTAAGGGGTGAAAGATCTTAGTTGCTGATAAAAAGTTTGTTGTGTTCAAATCAAATATTGTTCTGAAATTAAAAATTGGTGTTTCAAAAAGCACTGATCTAGTTAGATGTTTTTGGAACTTCCCATTTGTTTTCTTACACAAAGCAATTTTCTTGTTATGAATTTACCAACTGCCTCGGTTGATCTAAACTACAATAAATTTAGGGGAAAAGATTATTGTAATTTTAATTTAGTTTTAATGCTGATTTGTTAAGGAGGATTTTGTATCCACTACTGTGGAGGCCAATAGAAATTCTCAAAAGTTGGGCCTGAAACTTGGTAAGACAGAAGAGGGGAAGGCACTACTCTGCCAGTTTGTCACTTGTTTGTGGCACTCTTCTAATGCATCCAGAGCTGTTTTGCCTGCCTTGATTCTCTGTAGGCAAAATGTGTTTGGAAACTCTGGCGGGTACATCCACACAACTCTCTCCCATACATGAGAAACAGTGGCTTCAAAGGAGCTGTTCTGGCTCTGTTTCTTACAAGTTGTCATCCCAAAATGTTCCAGCAATGTATTTTTGGAAAAGACTTAAATTAGGTTAAAATTTCCTATAACTATTATATTTCTAATTCATTGTATGAAAAGGAAAACAACATAAGTAAACAGTCCTTTCTTGCTCAATGGTCTGTTTATGCTTTGAGTATGAAACACAATGTAATATTTCATTTTGGATCTAAATAATTTAATTTTGCAGGTCTTACCATTGCAAAATGAATTGAAATCTCTGACCTTCCTCAGCCTGTAGCTGCATTTCACAGTCTGGTTGGTTTGGCAGCAGCAACTCCTACATGAATTGCCAAGTGTGGGATTGAATATCCACACCTTGATGTTCACCCTTCTGCCAGCATTCTCAAAATTGTGGCATACTGGGCACTGTAAGTGGGGTGTAGCTTTCAGTGCTTCTTTAGTGACTTTTGTACAATAGCGAGGTACTCCTTACTGTAGTCTGTAATACGAAATTTAGAATGCAGCTCACAAGAGGCCCTTCTGTTTTCCTCAAAATCCAATTGAATCCCAGGAGGAGCTGGGGCATAATTACCTTAGGCCCTTTACAAGGGGAGGGAAGCAGTCTTACACAATTTAGCTTAACAAATTTGGTAGGACTGGAACACAAGGAAAAGGAGATTAGTGACTTTGGCTTTTGTGTTGATTAGGAGAGATGCTGATGTAGTCTCAAGGATTTACTAAAAAGTGTTTGTTTAACTGAAAATCTGACTTAGATTCCACAGAGCTTTACTCCTAAGAGGCTCATGTGAACAACCGTTGGCTAGAGGAATTGTAGTAAGAGATCTTCTAGGTCCCTAAGTAGCAATTATTTCCTACTGTGAAGTTACACAGCTATTGCAACTTCATGTTCTGCGTAGTTGCTGTCCTAGTTGATATTACAAAGCAATCATATCAAACTGATTTAGTTTTTTCATAATTAACAAGGTTGATATAGAAGGAGGCACAGACTATAGCAGGAAAGGAGCTGGAGCACATCCATTTCTGAGAATTCCTTCCAAAAGAATTCTGGACTTTTTGTCTTCAATCTGAAATTGGTGGACCTTTCCTTCAGCTAAACTAATCACCAAGAAGACCAATATCTTTGGTGTTTTTATTCTGTACTGTACCCTGTCGTAGTTTCTAGTGCTTTAGCATCAAAGATGTTTTAGTGCTAAAGGCAGTACAGCATTAGAGCAGCCATGCTCACCTCCAGGTGTGCTGAACTCGGCAGCGTTCCCTACTTGGGCACCACTGGCTGGCTTGCTGACAGCATCCATGGCTAGCATGATCAGTCTTGCATTGGGTCCAAGTTGCACCTCTGGTTAATATGCAGTCTTGGTGTTACAGGATTCTCCTCAATGACGGTAAAAGTCTCAGGAGAGCAATCCTTGAACTGTTTCATTCCAAATGTAAGTAAGTCTTTTGCACGCACATCCAGCACTTGCTGAATACTCTCCACAAGGCAGTCTTGCATGTTAATGGAAAAAATTGGCATAAACTATGAGGAATCAACGAAGCACTCTGCAGAATGTTTATCTAGCCCTATAGAAATTCCTTAACAAGCATGCAAGACATCGTAGGATCCCACAAACCACACTGCAGAGATCCAAAACTTTCTAGCTAGCAGCAGTGCTGTAAAATAAGCTGTGGATGTTTATCTAGTTAAATGTATATGTAATTCTAGCAATTGCTGTAACTGTGGACTGGTTTTGGAAAGAAATAAGAGAGTTAGGGTCTCGTCCTGCAAAGTAACAAATGATTTCAGCTCCTATTATGCCTGTATAATCTTTGAGCAAAAATTCTGAAGGCATGTTTGCTTACATGACCAAACCCAGTAGTGGTCATAGGTACCAATCTTCTGCTAGCTGGGTGATTAAATGAACTTTTATTTGCTTTTATTTCACTTAGTAAATATTTTAGGAATGATATAATTTCTTGAAATATTAATTCAATTTTTATTTCCCTTACGTGGTGCATGCTAGATTGCAGGGACTGACAGCTGTAGGTGGAGCAGCTATGCCTGTTACTCAAATACCAAATAGTTCTCTGGCTGAGCCTCACATGTAGAAGGTTTTCTTGACACCAGTCTTGACAATTGTGAGTGTCTTGACTGGTTCCTCTGGATGGAGCTATCCTGTCATGCATCGTGTGTGTGGTAAGGAAATTCCACTAGTTTGTTCTGTGTGAAAAAAGACAAAGGCATTTACTTTGGAAACTTTTACAAATAAGATGTTGCAGGAGATTGGATGACTGGATTGGCTCCCTGACAGAATTTTGCTCATATTGGTAGTATAAAAAATGAGAAGTTATGACAACTGGATATAGACGTCTGGTGGGTTTTCTAGAATTAACATTTGGCAAACAAACTCCTAAAATGACAGTGACAGCAAAGAAATCATAACATGTCTGGGTTGCATGATGTGTAACACTATAGAGATATCCAGCCAACTGAAGGATTGCAAGCAATATATATGTGCTAGGAGAGCTCTTCCTCATTGTTACCCTGCTTTTCAGTAGCTCCTTTACCCATAGCTCAAGCACTTCCACGTGGCACTTCACTGAACAGTGGGAATGTGCCATCAGTTCAGCTCTGGCTGGCCACAAACTGGCTCATGACTGGCACTCACATGTTGGCATGGAGTACAAACCAGTGGCCTTGAGACAGTTGATTCCTTCTGATTGGTGATCTTGTGCCGTAAGAGAACCTGCAGAGTTTTGCCCAAGTTCGAGCCCTGCTGTGTGTAAACAGTTTCTAGTACACTAAATCTGGCAAGTGAACTTTAAAAACAACTAGAAAAACCAATAACAGCAATGTGATTTACTCGTGAAACCAGCCATGTAAGTTAATATTTTATAAAACACTGAATGGCCTTCACTGAAAGATCTCACCCAGCAATTGGCTTTGAGGAAATGCGAAATGTGCTGTTTCATAACATGCAAGATGGGAAATGTTATTTAAACAAAGAACATCTTTGTTTCGCTAGCGAAAAATGTTAAGGTAGTTTAAGGAGGAGAAGAGAAATTGTTTAAAAATGTCTGAAAAACAAAGTTTTCTCCAAAGTGTATCTGAAAATCTGTTTGAAATGTAATTTTTATGCCAAGTGGGATCCTGAAGCTTTCAAAAAAAAAAAAAAAAAAAAAAGGCAAGGCAATGCAGTATTGAACTGTTGAACCATTTCTGTATCAGCTTCACAGCTTGTTAAAGTAAACTTTAATGAGCTGAAGAATAATGCAATTTGACTTCCCAAACAAACTACATGGGAACTTACAGCAAATGAACAAATGAGCTATTTATTTTGGGATTCTTTTAATGGACTTGGAACTGTTGTTTTGACCAATATGCTCATTTAATATATTTACATTTAGGCCTGATCTTTGCCAAATGTCACTTTTGGGTGGATATGGCACAGCATCTGCAGCAGGAAGGAAACCTATGGAAACTGTTGGATCTTGCACCAAAGCTGGATTAGACCAAGCTATTGAAGTGATAAAGGAGTCTCATTCTGGCATTACCCTGGGTGAGAATTCAGATATTTGCTGTTCAAATTACTCAACAGTAGGCTTTCCAAGCTACTTCATGTCTTGAGTTACACTGAATATTTCACTGTTCACTTTGCATTAATCATGTCAAAATCTTGTTTCCGCTTCCTTTGAATCTATGCAATTCACATTTGTACTCCAAACACTAAAACTGTCAAATACCTCTTCTCTCCTTATATGCCACCTGTATCTCATCTGATGTTAGCAGTCATTCCTTTCTTGGTTTTGCCCATAAATACAGACCTTTACAGTCATTAGTCAGCTTCAGAGCATACACTTGGTAGTGCTCATTCTTCTGTAATGATACAGGATAAGGCAAAAGGGTTAATTGAGGCCCTAAGACTAATTTCATCAGGTTTACACTATTTGTCATACCCTGAAATTTTGAGGTTTTGCAATTGATGAATATTCCACCTCCAGTGTAAGTCAGTCCTGTTCTTTATGATTAGACCCTGATGAATAATGAATCACTTGGTATCTGTGAACTCTTCTGGGAGTCTTCCTCATCTTAAAAATTAATGAAGGCCTTCAGTGCAGGACTGGGGATAGTAGAAACACAAAGAATTGGCCAAAACCTAAATGGTTTTGGTTTTTTACCCGTTGAATAATACTGGTTTATAGCAAAGAAATGTGAGATGAAGTCACTGAAGTTACTTCACTGGGCCTCCCTCATTGTGTTAATTCTCATTGAAAAAAAAAACAAACCCAAACTTGCTTTTCCTAAAAATGGGTAACCCAGCACTGCCAAGATTTATGCAGGGTAATCAGCTATTCAGTCTGAGATTTCTCTAAGAATGGCAAGCTTTGGCCAACATTCATTTTCAATTGCAACAATAACAAAAAAGTCTGTGTCATGATATGTCAGGACAGTTTAATTTCTGTAGGATAAATATACATGGAAAATATTAATGGAAATCAGGAAACATTCAGTTTTCACACATCCTATCTACAGCACAGTATAAGCCAGTAAGTTGAAATGTGCCAGCTAATAATTTCTCTTTCATTATAAAAAATTGTAAATGCCTATGAAAGCATGTGAACAGAAGACAATGGCTCCAAATGCGTAGCAGAAAATTCTTAAATATAATAGCTTTTGTGCACTGGATTGCCTGAAGCAATTGAGCACTTGCTGTGCAGGCAGCTGACATGTTCTGCACCTCTGCTGAAACCTGAGGGGAAGCCTGGGTCTTCTGTGCCCTAAGTTACAGGCACTGGAAGTGCTGTACATCCCTCCAGCTGCAATCAAGCCGACTTCTCCAGCTGACCCAAGAATACAGTTGGCTTCTTTCAGAGGCAGCTGCATGCAGCCCGTAGCCAAATGAATGGGTCATCACGATGAGGGGCCTCTGAGAGGAGAGGGATATGGAAAAAAAAGGAGGAGAATTGCCAAACTGCCTCCCCCAGCAAAGCAGGCTGCTGTAGAAAGTAATGTTAAGTGCAGTTCATTTGGTATAGTCACATTAAAAAAATCCAACAGAAAACACTCAAAGTCCTAGAAATTTGTTTTTAGTCAAGATGTTGATATACTCTTCCCCTGAAGATTAAAGAAATTATTTTTAAAAGGGTCAGAGGCTTTACTTGTAATGAAATAGTGAATTCCAAGTAGAATGTGGCATTGTTAAAAATATAGACATAAAAAAACCAGTGTTTAGGGTTAATGATTTGTGGTTTTAATTTTCACTCACTTAATGGGATCTTTTGGATTTTTTTTAGTATAAGTCCTAAGTTTGTAAGGATGGCAAATCTTTCCTTATATATTCCACACTGAATAAGTAAGGAAGGCTGTAATAGCTGTGACAATTTCTCTGGAGATGTGTATGAGCTGTAGCACCAGGAAGAAAGGCAAAGATGGCTCTGTCCTGCCTCTGCCTTTCACTTCCTTCTGAGGCTGCCAACTCTTAAACTAGAGACTATGTCAGTCACTGACAGGTGGGGATCTGGTAATTTCAACAGCACCTTTCCAGATCTTTATATCACCTTGCACTGACCATATTTCCTTCACAGAAGAATTCTTCACTGCTTTATCTGGTTTAGAGCTGCTTTGCATTTCTGGACTCAGCTTTAATGGGTGGGAGTCAAACTAGATGATTTTGTTCTAGGCAACGATGCAGGTGATAGCTCATAAAGGAAGATTTACAAGCTAAGTTTAGTACCATGGGATCTTGAATTTACTGCTTCTAGAAGACTCCATGTCAAATGTTTTCAGCTGACAGCCTTAAAATGTTTGACTCACCATTTATCCTATAAACTCAGATTGGAAAGACAAGATTATGTATCTATGTTTCATAAACACCTGGAACAGGTGTAGCTTCATTGCTGTCAGTGAGGATAATCTGCTTGCACTGATGTATCTGATGCTGTAAATTTGTTGACATTACATTTGCATGCATTTTAGGAACTTGGAAACAGCAGGGAAATCAGACATTTCTATATTAGACTGCTTTTATTCCCTTCTATGCTCAAAGTAGGCCTGTGGTTGCCCTAGACCTGGGTGTTGTTCTCCATGTAACAATACACTAAATTCCTTTGGCTCATGCACCTCAGTCACTTGGAGGGCTGCTGCAGAACATGGAAAATGGCACAGCCAAAAATCCTTCTCTGGTTGCCAGGCTCCTGGGAGGCATAGCCAGCCCTGTGGTTAGAAAGGTCAAGAGAAATGGAAGCTCTAACATGGTGCTGATTTTAATACAGACTCCAGGAGACTGAATAGATGTACAGACCATTAAGCCTGACTTTACTGGAAAAACTGTGAACAACTTAAAAAAAAATAAATTGGTAGGCACATGGGTGAGTACATTGGGCAGAGGGATTAGTGCTGCTTATGCAGATATATTTCACAAACCTGTTAAGAGTTCCTTGAAGGATTCAATAAGCACGAGGAGGATAAGGGAAATCTACTTGATACTGCTGGTGCTAAAGCTCTAAACTAAACCCTGTATTTTTATCAATAGAGTTACTCTAGAAATATACCATTCATGACCACCATGGCCAGAGGTTTTAGGAATTATTAGCAATTTCTAGAGCTGTGTTCTACTATCTTAAGTGGTGGAATCTCTTGAATTACTAAAACGTTCATTGCAGGTGCTACAATGGGTAGGGTGTAAATGGAGTGCTTCTTGCATGCAGAGCCATGGAACTGAGGATCTGAACAGAACAGAGATTGGAGGTTTGGCCTGTAAGTGAGCAGTGTTGAAATACTTTATGTGGTATAACATAATCCACGTCATCCTCAGATTTCACACATGTGCTCTATTTAGTGACCTCAGCAGGGCCTTGTGTAACACTGCCTCTTATGTCTAAGGAGTATTTATTTTTATGATATCTTGCATAGAGAATGCATGAAATTTTTAAAATAGTCTTCATTAGCACATGGAACTGCCAAGATTGGATTCTAGGTTTGAACATGAACAGATGGATTTAATTTTTTCATTCAGATGAAACAACAAACTGTCATCATTTATTGTATGCTTGATTAATGTGCTTTGGTGTGTCTTGATAACTTGAAGCAGTGGCTTTTCCTAATAACACATTTTGTAATATATTTCCTTTTAGTCTGAGATACAGACTTGGCTCTGGTCATTGGTGCAAATGACACAGTAAACTCAGCAGCACAGGAAGATCCCAATTCTGTTATCAGTAGCATGCCAATACTGGAACTCTGGAAAACAAAACAAGGTGCTAAAAGACAGTGACAGGGTTTAGTACAGTGTTAGTTATGGTATATTAACTTCTCACAAGAGAAGTGCCAACATATAGAAATATAAATGAGAAATGTCTTTTCTCTATCAATGCCTCAAAGATGAATACATAGGCATATGTTTAGCTGAAAATGACCACTGCCCATATAGAGTGGGCAGAACTTTGCAGAGGCCCAGAAAAACAAATCCTGCCATTGCCATCAGACCATCCATATGTTGGAACAGCTGAAGCACTGCATGTTACATTGATTGCTTTAATCTACTCTGTTAGTTTTCATGGACTTCAAAAAAATTCAAGCTTTTTTTTTGTTTCTTACTCAATTCTTTTTTCAATGAATTCTCCTTTTAAAATGAGCAAAATCAGCTCAGCCATGCCTACCTTAGAGAGCATTCTGCATTCAAGACTCTGGCATTGTAATTTTGTTGGCAAATTCCCTGCTGCTTCAGGCACTGATTTTAAATCAATGAACAAGTGATCAGTTTCCCTGATAAAGTAAGCCATATTCAAGGAGAAGAGGGAGCTTTGGGTGATGTAAAGGTTTCTATGTTCTATTTTTTTGCCAACAAAGTCATGATAGAATAGAATACAAACACTTTGGTATTCTTAACCAACACAGGTATGCAGATCAAAGCCAATATTGTAACCACACTCAGACACGTGTGAGGTAAAAAGAGGAAGTAACATGATCCAACTGCTCCAAGTAGGCTGAGGTGCATTACGTGACATTTCTGACAATTGAAGCTGTATCAAGTTGCTTCCTTGTCTGCTGTAAATATGGAAAAAAAAAAAAAAAAGACTGTAGCATTGATTCTGTCCAAAGGAAACCTGTGAACAGAAAAACTATACTGCATGTTTCAGCTGCACAGACTAATCACTAGAAAATGCAGTTTCAGGTCAGCTGAAATTCATGCTGCATGTGGCAAACAATTTAGTCATGAAACTAAAACATTATGATGTTCTTGAAATACAGAATTTTTATTTAGCATTAGGAGCAACATTTGAAATGAAGGCTGAGTTTCATCTTGAGCAAATTTCTTTTGCTGGAACCCAAAGTATTGTTCTTTTGTAGAAAAGAAAAAAGGATGCTTTTTTAAATTTAAAAGAATTTGATTCTCTTCAGTTCATTAGTATCCATCTCCAAAGCAAATAATTTCATAAATTATGCTAAAGCTTTTAGACTTCATGCCAGTTCAACTGGCTTATGGGCCCAGCTTTGTATATAAGCACTTTTATTCAGAAGCAGAAATTAACTTTACAGGTAAAGGAAGCACAGTGCACAGGATGGGAGGTGGAGCAGAACTCAGTCTGGGGTATGTTGGTGTAGCACATTCTCTTCTGTGGTATGTTTCTAAACATCCTATTGCAACACCAGTGGTCTGAGAAGTCAGCAGTAAAATCATGTGGCAACTGCACCAGTATTGCTAAAGTTAGACAAAAATTTCCACTTTCCATGAGGTGAAAATACAGTCTGCTGTCTGTTTTGCATTAGAGAACTAGTTCCCACCTCTTGCTCTGGAACTTCAGAATTATTTGAATTTATTTCTGGCAGATAGGGGTGAAGAAATCACACCACTGAGTGGTTTTACTTTGATGTGATACACTACTTTCAAAATTTGACAGCATCTCATTTCTCTTCAGAATCCATAAAATGGCAGCTATGTGTTATGTCTCCCAACAAGTGAACAGGAAAAATGTGGTGGTTTTTTCATATAAACACTTCCTTTAAATGTTGGTATTACTAATTTTCACCAGTCACAGTTAATATTCTTAATGACAGCATTGGAATTATACTAAAATGGTGTCCCTCAAGACAAGGAATAATAGTTTAGGAACTATGTTGAGTCCTTCAGTACCTTAGTAGGTGACCTCATATTCTGGTATCAATAGATATGGGGTTTAACTGCCACATATTTTGATCTTAGTGGGAAAGCTTTCCTGTTGTAATTGTGCTGCAATCACCATTAACTTTGGAGTGTATTAACTGCATTATAGCAAATGATGGGAAATTAATAGGAAGTTTCCCTCCCTTCTTCTTTTGGCACTTTCAAAGGTAGGGATAGCTAGTATGGATTTTCATATCACATTACATTTCATACAAATATGCTGTAACCATCATTTATGTAGGCTGATTTTTAAAGCATTCAGGCAAAGTACTGAAACACAGTGCAAGGGAAAGGTAAGAACAGATCCTTGTATTACTCTGCAGTTGGGCCTGAAGAAGACTGTGTGGAAAACCAGATGGACTCAAAATTGCAAGAAGCAGTAGCAAAGGATTTAAATCAGGTGAGATTACAAGTGCTTTGGGAGGTTGTGCTGTAGATTCCAAATTGGCATCTCTTTTCAATCTCAATGTATCTTTACCCCATGCACTGACATGACCCTCTATTCAACCTCAGCTTGGATGACATTTCTGCTACCTTCCAGGAAAGGAATTGTTTTTTGCAGCAGCTCCCTCTCTTATTCATTTTGAGAAAAGGATTAAATACTCCCTCTGACCAAACTTACAGGCATGCTAAAGTGAAGCCACTTCATGCTCCTGGCCAAACAAAGAACAAAAATACCCACAATAAGCAAAAGCAGATGGCTTCAGTGGCAGGAAATGAATGAGCCAGACTGCAGGTAAAATGGTTCTCTGCACACATCGCAGAGGTTTGCACTGACAGGTTCTTTGTTATCTGGGGCCTCCCCACAGGAGGCCAGATGTCTTCTGTTGTGAGAGGAGATAGAGATGCTCTTCCTTTTCCTCCCCCTTTAACTTATGGCTGTTTAAGTTACTGCTAATGGAAGCAGAAGCCTGTTTTTTCCTCTTGGTCTCTGATGTTTTTGGAAAGAGAAGAGATAGTGAAGGGGTATTCTGATATGAAAGAAAAGGCCCAGAACTGGCCCTTACCTCCCCATGACCCTCATTTTAAAGAACAGGAAGGTCAGTGCTGCTAATTGCACTTGAAAGGATTAACCACTTGATCGCTTTCATTTAGTTGAACAAAGTTTTTCTTTAGTCTCAAAGCTGGGAACATGTATCAGTGGTACTGAGGTGCTTTCAGTGTGAGATGGATGACTTGGTTTGGCTTCTTATACTAACATCAAAATTAAATAGAGGATGGAAATATGTTTATATATATGAGAGAAGGGGCAACTGCTTCTGCTGCTCAGACAGGACAGGTTTGCAGCAGAAGTGACAATAACCTCCTTCCTGCCCCCATAAAAGGTTATCAGAGGAATACCAACAAATCACAACAAATTACAGATATTAGGTGTGCCTCTGTCCCTTGGTATAGCAAATGACTCTTGCATTACACTGAGGTTGCACTGGAAGAAAAAGAATCTGAACCAAATTCCTCTACACAATGTGCCAGATTTAAAATCCTTTTTGTACATTAATTTAATCTGAGAGTTAAAACTAATTTTCTTTTGGAATAGAATCTTAATTCCCATTGTTCAAATAAAGTGAGGTACACAAAACTTAAATTTGGAAACAATTTTTCACCTTATGAAACTATTTTCCAAAAGTAACAAAGAACAGCTTATACAAGCTTTTATCTGACCTCTGCTTCTTAAATAAAAAACATGTTTTCAGGGAAATGTGTCTTGGAAGTAACTCCCCCTCTCCCCCCAGATTTTTCTCTCTGGTTCTTGTAAAACCTTAGGTCAGTGGGTTCATTTTATTTTTGTTTGTTTAAAGTGGGTGAAAGTTTCCTTCTCAAGCTATTATACTTGTGTGATTTTAAAAAAAACATTACAACAATCTTTGTTTAAGAAATGCCAGAACAGATGGAAATGTCAAAAGACTATCAAAATTCATACCAAAGGAAATAACATTAATCATTTTAAAAAGTCAAAATAACCTCTCAATAGCAATAAGAACCAAATGAGTAGGCAGTGTTGTTTCAATAGCACTGGGACATGACTGCTGATTTCTCTCATTGCCTGGCACATGAACTCAGTATATAGGTAGATATAATAATTATCTTTCTCATTCTGACTTCAAGCCTGTGTTTGCTGTGGTGCTGATATAGTTCATGCACATTTCATGTTCACTCATGTAACACAACCAGCATTTAATTCTGCAAATGGGGAAATGTGTTTTTGTTGTCCACTGAAATGCATTTTTATATGCACTTGTGCACGTAAGGATCCCAATCTGAAGTATGATGTAAGAGACTGTATTTGTATCTTGTGTTTGAAGCAATATTAGGATTTCAGTATCCTAAAGCATTAAAAATGCAGCACAAACCAGCTGTTTGAACCTGTTGGGATTGCTGTGTAAGTGCAAAAAAGATTTTCTTGCAGAATATTCCAAGACACTATTTATATGGTCACCAGGGTGTGTGAGTGCCCTCCTAGAAAGTCTGCAACAAGTGATAACAAAAAATTGGATGTTTTGTTTAAAAAATAATCTATTGTAATTTTTCAGTCTGTCACTTTGACAAGATATATTTTGTCTTAAGTAACACATTTCTGAGAATATTCAGAAATATTTATCCATCTTATATTGTACCTCTAATGAAACATATTTTCTACCTTAATATAATTTTTATCAATGTATGGTATAAAATGTATTCATATAACTCTGCTTGTAAAGTTGTAGCTCAGGTCTGTTACCTCTGCCAGCACTGGCTGTGCTGGTATAGCTTAGCAAAACTACATTCACGTGTGATGATTCTGACAGCAGCACCACACCTCTAACAAAACTCTCATCAGCACAGACAGAGCCTTACTTATGCTGTTCCAGTCTGCCCTGTTACTGCAAAAGAAAAAACAGAGCAGATTCACACTGCCTAATTTAAGGAAGCCTTGTCAGAAATGTTGTGGTCAGAACCATCTTTTTTTTTTTGGTGCCTAGTGAAATTTGTTAGGTTAGTGCTCCCCCAAATAACGATATTATATAATAGTAATAAACACTTAACTAAATTTGTTTGAAGAAGTCTAAGATTACCCAATAAGTTGAGAATAACCCAAATATAACAGTACATGAATGGTACTACAGAAATCATACACTGTGTAACAGTGTTTAAAGAGACCACTTTTTTTATTACTAGAATAATTTTCCAGAATTAATCTTGCAAGTATTATATTATAATTCATATTCAATTAATGTGCTCTTTCATTTTGTATTGCTGCCACTCATCCCTGCAACTGGACAGCATCTGCTCATTTCAGTGAGCCTCTGATGCCATGAAGGTGAAATCAGTATTGCTGTGTAAACCACAAAGAAAACATCTGATGTAAGTATTAGTAACAACACGAAGCTGCATGCTAATTCCTTCTTACAGTTAAATGAGATCACTTCTTATGGCAAGAGGGGTCAAGTCCTCCACTCCCATCTCAGGAGATGTGCTCATCACAGTGAGCACATCAGGCCTGTAGGTTGAAGTACAGCAATATTTAGCGAAATAGAACTGTTTTCAAATAAGTAACTCTAATCAGACTGCTCATCTGAGCAGTTCTACAACTTCAAGTGTGCGGGACCAGGTCTGCAGCTCACTTTTGGCAACACTGTTGCCATTATTTAAAGTACAATCTATTTCCAAAAAAAACCCCGTTATGTTTGTGCAGTTTAGTATTACAAAAAAAGTAGTGTCATGCACCAATATCCAGACACCTTACTCTTTTCCTGCACAACACTTGGCATCTTTAATCAATGTATGCATAAATGAAAAGAAAAAAAGCAGATTATCATATTGTCCTTTGTAGCTCTCTTTCAAAATCTCCTGATGATAGTCCACAAGGAAATAATAAATTGCTTCTATTGTGGAAAGGTATGTATCTGGCTTTCCCTTCTGATGACGCCAAAAGCAAGTTTTCCTTGTCTTCAACTCAATTTGCAGTAATCCTGTAGAGGAAAAAAGATGACATAGATTAGACAATGTGGTTTGGTGGCCAGAATGTCAAACAAGACTTCAGTTTTGTTTTCTGACTTTGCTGCTAGCCTGCTCAGTGCCTGCATGCAAATAGTTTCTGTTCCTGTACCTCCATCTTTCATCTGTAAAACCAAGGCAATAATTTTATCCTCCTTTGTGGACCACTTTGGAATCTGATGAAGTGCTGTAAGTCCTAGGTTAAAATCTTCGTATTTGCAATTAATTACAGGTTATCCTTTCATTCAAACAGCCACACAGCCCTCAGTAAGCTGCAGGGTCGCTTCCCATGGCAAGAGTGAAACCCACACCTACCAAGACTCATCAATGTTCATAAAATTATTATTTCATCTTTTGCAAAGTTAATACTTTTCAGGTGTAAAACAGAATCCCTCAGACTGTTAGTGCTGCTGAAGTGAGGACTATTTGCAAGAGCCAGGAACTTTTCCTTTATGTTTGTTGAGTAACTGAAATCTCACTGAAATTACTCACAAGTAAGTATGACAGTGTCTCATAATTAACTTTATAAGATACTAAAAGCATTCCCACTTAAGATGAAAGAGGGAATTTGGTGTCTGTATGGCACAAGAATCTTTAATCTACTTATAGTCTCTGTAACTATTCTATTATTCAGATGAATTTTAAACATGTATCTCAGTTTTTATGTTGCCTAAGATGCACAAACTATTCAAAACTGAAACCACCTTAATGTGTTATCACTTTGTGAACAGGGTGGACAGTTGGATCGTGAAGAACAGGGTACACACCTGTCAACAATACCAGAACCAGACTGTAAAGTTATCTTTTTCTCTCACAGTCTGACACTCTGCCTTATGGGATGATTTAGTACAGGTAATAGTACAAAAACCAATATGGTCTAAGAATTGCTTATGGAACTTATGGACAGAGCAGTTTCAGTAAGGTCCAAATTCAGAAGTACAAACTGGGCTATAGCCCAGCACTTGTAATTCTATACTTTTAACCTACAAACTGTGTTTAATTATTTTCAGTGTAATTGCAAGAGGGATTTAGTTGTTTGCTTTGCAAATTAGTAATGTATGATAGCCTGCACTGTAGAAGAAACCTCAATTACAGCATTTAAGAAAAACCCCTGAACAACAGGAGAGTCTGTCCCTGAAGTTAAATGTTATTATTGGCATTTCAGAAACAAAACCTCAAAACAGCATAGTCTAATTATTACCTCTAATAATCCTACACATATGAAACTTAAAATAGTAGTAGGAAACTCTATTAAGCTTGCTACCCTCAAGAGTTTTCACCACTTGAATTCTCAGCCCTAACCAAAAGTGAAAGCTTCCATCAAATCCAGCAATGCTTCCACCCTAAAAGCAGTGAAGTAAATCTCAGGGATGATTCCTCCAACATAAACTCCCATGAAGTTGTGGTTTGAATACAAACAGAAGTTCACTGAAGGCAAGACCATGGACACTACTGAGCATACCACAAATGCAGGAACAGTTACTTTCAAACAAAAGATTTTAGGAGTTTTTCATTAAAAAAAAATAAAACCAGAGGAGGTTAAGGGTTAGAGTTTACTGAGCATGTTTCACCTGTACTCTATCTGTATACAGCCAAAGGCAGTGTTTGCTTACAAATGTGCACCATTCATATGAAACCTCACAATACTAATATATAAGCTAATAAAACATTTGGCTGATACAAAGCAAATGTTTTATTAATATTATATTTATTAATATTAATACAAAGTTCAAACTTACAGGAAAATACACCAAAGTAATCTGTTACTTTAACAACCATGGTGATATTGCCAATAAGCTCCATCGCTCACATGAGAAAGTCAGCATTAAGATTCAACTGTTTGCTTTCTGATCTAGGGATCACTTTTAATGAAGTAATCAATCCTAGACATTACCAACTCTCATATATTTCCTGTCTTTAACTGATTTAGTTTTGTTTTCTAAAGATATATTATGCACTTTTCCAAGATATAGAAGTAGTTTTTTGTCCAAGTTCTCTTATTTTATGATTCATGTACTCATTTGTTTTCTCTTGCAGTACAATTGGCTAGATTTACTGCCTATATAAATATAGGCTTACAAAACACAAGGCTTTTCTTTACATTTTCTTGGCTTCATTAACGTTTTCATCCAGTATTTCTTGTAACTTAGTAAGTATGGCAATTACTTTTTGTTAGGAACTATGAACACTCCTTTTTGAACTTTAGCATATGACGAATATTTTGTTGGATGATGACTTCATTTGCAATTGAACTGAAAAATGAAAACAGTTCTCTATTTTTCATGTATGTACAACATAAAAATTTCATCAATTTATGCCTAAGGAAACTCTGCCCCATTCATCTTGGAAGCGAAAACTGCAATCTCTAAAAGGAGTATTAATGCAATTTATGTTCTTTATGTCAAGTACTAAGGAAAGCAATGTATGCATGGGCTGTGCACACTGCTACACCCAGTGTGTGGATGGCTAAAATTCTCCCCAAACTAGAAACTGACTTGCATGACAATATTAAACCTTACAGCAATCCTGAAAGGTACTCAGGGAACCAGAGGATTGGAAAACAGCTGGAACCGAGATTTTCTAGAAAGGAGAGAGCAGTCCACCAAGTCAGCATTGTCACAGGGAAACTGGAAACCATTTAAGAGCTCCAAAGTAACACAATTAAAACCTTTTGACTAATATATGCATAGGCTTCCATGGAAATCTTTAGTTCCCCTGGCTGCCTGTTACTTTCCTGGAATTTATGCTCTTAAAGTAAGTTTCAAATGCTTCATATTAACTTGCAACATGCAAGTATTCTAATCTTCACAGCAATACTTCAGATAGAGTATGTTTTGTGTTAAACTAAATACTTCTAACAGGATTTTAATTAGCCAATGTATCATACTAATATGTGGGATTCTCTAATAAACTGACTAGACAGCAAGGCAACATTCATCTTCCATGTAAGAAAGTCTGTGAAATTCCTTGTAGGATCCAGTGTGAAGCAGTAGTAGTGTATATATATATATATTTATAGCATATAAACTTGACAATGTGCCTCCCAGCTAAGTGCACTCCTTGCACTAATGAAAGTATTTTCAAACTCCTATTCATCTCAAAGGAAATGGAATGCTATTGCTAAATTGTTTTGTTTTTTGTGGGTTTAATTAGAATGCTTAAATGTAAACTTCTTGTAAAGAACCTAAGACAAAGAATTTTTGTGGAATTCCCAGTTTCTGCTTTCAGAGTTGGAAGGGTGTGGAGGGCAAGCAGCCATTCCCTTTTTGTCTGGAGCAGTGACATCATGGAAATGTCCATGTAACAACTGCACAACAAACAGAACCCAAGCCAGGACAAACCTGTGCTGAAGCTCCTAAATCCCTCATTTACCTTCTCGGGGCCTGTCTGCCACCACCGTGTGCACAAATGGTCCTGTGGGTCTCTGAAAAAGCAGCCAGCCACGTGCAGTGGAATTCTTCATCTGCAGTGGCTTCCTTCAGAGGCCATCCAAACTACTCTTCTACTGTCTAACATGACAGCTCCCATTCTCTGAGATGGAGGAAATTTGCTCCAGTAGAGAAGTGACACAAATAAATGTAAATGCTCTCTTAATACCAGTATTATCTTTTTGCAAAACAAATTGTATGACATGAAAAGTAATGGAGTCTTTGGCTCAGGAAGTATTCTAGAGCACTGGAACAGGCTGCTGAATCCTTCATGTACACTCAGATATAGGGGTAATTATAAGCTTACATCATGCTCAGGTCTGTAATGGTGTCCCTTAATCACTTCTGTAGCAATAACATCTCAATATCAACTTGTATTTTTTTACCTTGAAGTCGTTCATCAGTTATTATCTTGTTAGTTTGATTCCAGGTACTGTCAATAAATATTATTTTCTTCAGTCTAGTGCCTTCACTCCTGCTGCTTGAGATGCATTCATGTGGATTTTTTTCTTCTTCAGGTTCTATTTTTGCTTGTTTATGAAGTGGCTCTCTGAAACTGTCATCATCACTAGCACAGACACCTTTCTTAGTGTACTTTTGGAGATGGGAAGCAATATCTTTTACTGAAACTGAATTGGGACCAGGAAATATAAGCGCTACCTGAATGAAGAAAACAAAGAATTTGAGTGTCAACAAAATCTAATAACACAACAGGAATTATTATATTAACAGAAATTTTCTATCCCTGTCTGTAAACATTTAAGTCAGGACAAAATGAAATAATATCTCTTAAAAATATTCTATTGTCTAATATACTGTTAAATCCATGTTAAAAAACATGTTAAAATAATGGAGATCCTTAATAGAGATTTTTAATTAATGTTACTTCTATGCCCCTACATACACTAACACTTCTGTATAAAAAGATTTTTAAGCCAAGACAATAGTGTCAGCCCTGAAGAAGTTCAAATGTCACTTGTCATTGCAGTATATGGGGCAGGAAGGCCAAAAAGAACAGCTTACCATTTAAATGAACATATATACCCAAATTCATAGCTTACTTTTTTGTGCTCCATGCTATGATAGACAAGAGTTATATTTAGCTATTTTCTCTGTCATAGTGAATGTTAAAAATTTTGAGGAGGTTGAAATACTGCAGCTGCTAAATATGAGCACAACACTCAACTGCTGTTTAACTTGCTGCAAGTTGAATGCTTTCATTTATAGGCAAAATACTTCTTCAGGTACACAGTGAATCCAACTCTCCATTATGTGAGGCAACGAACATAGGAAATTCAAGGTGGTTAAAGTGTGCTGCAGTCTTCCTCAGCTTTGGAGGAAAGGTTACAGTCCAGAGCACTGTGTTTGCAGCCCTAAGCTTTGAGAGAGCATAGGATGGACTGCACTAAAGGAACAGTGCTTTCCTCCCAGCAGTGCAGTACCACTGCAGCATAAAGCCTGGCTATCTCTGGAGAACCTCTTACTTCATGTCTCTTTTCTTCATATTCTGGGATGCAAGGGTACTTGTAAATGGTAACATCATCAGGTGCCAGGAGCTTAGCATGCACAGCAGTGCTTTTGCCGTCGGTTTCATTTGGGTGTTTAATAATGTCAATCTTCAAAGGTAACTAGAGTAAAAAAAGAGAAAAGCAGTGTTCATCATCATACATACAGACAGTTGTACAAAAACTCAAAACTATGGAGAAATTCCTATGGGTGTGTAATTAAAACATATCTGATAATTTTTGATAGGTTTAGAACTAAACCAGATAGAAGTTAGAAGAAGCACCTTTTATATTCAATTTATGTAAATACCTAAAAAAGCAAGGAATGCACCTTGCAATGCTGCCAGCAGTAGTGTGGTAAAATCTCCAGAAACAGCATCAATAAGGTAAGTTAGATGTGGTCTTAATTTGAGCAATAGAATGGTTCTAAATGTGAATACTTATCTCTATTAGGTGTTCACCCAATTGTGAAAATGGCTATTTCAATAAAAATACACCTAACTTTACTAGGTCAAATTTCCAAAGTACTTCTAAACTATTTTTTATGCTTTCAAACTCCAGTGTCTTCAAAATGCATCTTAGATCCTAACTGATTTTGCAAAATGTCTCAGTCCTCTCTGATAGCCTCCCCAAGTATTTTAGCTGAAAGGCATTACACTATTTATACTTTAACAGTAGTTACCAGAATTATACAACCATGACATATAGGAATGTCTTTTAGCTCACATTTTATGTAAAATTCACCCTTGGTTATGGACAAATTTTTTGTTCACAATATAATGTGTTCTGGCCAGAGTTATTAGAAACTGAAGAATGTGCAAGAGCACCATAAAGAAACTTTCAACAACTAAGTGAAAACACAGTTGCATGAGAAGCTGTGTGACTTCAGCCTATATTCTCATCTAGAAGATACATAAATGTTTATGTGAGGACTGGAACATTTTCAGTGTTTGTACATGTAATTCCTCAAGTAAGACCAGTAATTTTATCTAACTTTATTCATACTTATAGCTGTGTTCAAGATGAATCGCTGTAAACAGTGAGTCAGAAAAGAAATGGCTGCAGACAGACTATTCTCTGTCCACAGTAAACCCACAAGATATTATAAGAAAGCCATAAGAAACATTAACCTTCACAGTTGGAATTTCTTTGGTAGGGACAGTTTCAACAGGAACAAAGCACGTATAACAATAAAACATCCTTGAACTATTGCATCGGGGGCATTTTGATCTCCCGCTCTTTTTTGCCTTTTCCAGTACTTCCTGGGATGCTAACTGTAATTGTTGAAGTGGGTTATCTTGAAATGATGATGGAGTCTGCAGTTCTAGGCTTTCCAAACACTCAGTATTTCTTTTTGGTCCTTGAGCATTTTCTTCATTTAGAAGTGCAGATGAATTTAAAGACATGGTTAGCTGAAACAGACAATATTTTGTTAAATAAAAGTCCAATTACTATGAACTAATCTACTGGAAATTATTCTCTATTATCCCATTTTAACAAAAAAATCTCATCAAAGAAGGTATTTCCTACAACAGAACAAATAATAAAATCATCTGATTCAAGGGATTTCAGGAGAGCATGAGATAAACAGTTGGAAAGAGCCTGAGATCTGCATCCCCAATGCACACAGATGCACGTTCATCATCCCACTCACTCAACTCCTGCAGAAGTCTATTATTTCTCTGTTGTTAAGATCCGTGCCTATAAATTTATGAAAACACTGGTAAGCAGTGTTCACCTGGATGGGCAATCCCATCAGTCTTCAGCATGACTACTGACAAAGAATTATATGCCTACAGGATAGAAATTCATAAGAGAAAAATTAATTATACAAATTTAGATCTCCATCCTGAAACTTGTGTGTGGGCCAACCAAATAACCTGAATGAAATCCCTCTCAGATAGAACTTTGTGAAATAGAAGAAATTTCCCAGAAGAAGAGCTTCAGGCTGAAAAATAACAGCCAGAAGAGGGCTTTGGTGCCCCATGTACCAGGGAGTAAGTGCTGACCCAGTCTAGACTTCTGTAAGTTTCTGTTTATTTAACACACTGATGGATTTTTTCAGGCTTTCTTCAGGACAGCTGTTGTCTCACCTTCTGCAGCTGGCACAGAATTTTCACCATGTACTGTGAGCAATGCATCAGAAACATGACCGTGTGCCCACCCCAGGGCAGACAGAATTAGTGCTGCTGTGCTGTCACAATCCCTTCTGACTGATCCCTTGGGGTGCTCTCTCATCCTCAAAGCAGCCCCCAGTCAGGAGCCTGCAGTAGCTGTAAACTGCCTTTTGCACTTTGTGCTGCATCACTTGCAATGAAAGAAGTTATTCTCAGTATTTACTTTCAGCTAATTTAGGTTTACTTTTTCATGTCAAGGATCACACTTATGAAATGATGTAGCAAAGTCATGTTTAACAAAAACAAACAATGAGACCTGAAATGTAATCCAAAATTAAGTGTTTAAAGAAAATCAAGTGTAATATAATTCAAAAAACTCAACTAACTTTCCAACAGAAAATTAAAATCAGTCCCAGAAAAAACGGTTATTTTCTGGTAACATTAAATACTCATGCATGCCATGATACCTTCTCCCCCCCATCCCTCTGCCAAGGCCTAACTTTTGAAAGGTCAGGGAAGTCCACTCAAATAAACAGAAAATCTAATATGCATACGAATTTTCTAGTACAATTTGCTTTCAAGTTTCTCTGAGATAAAGCAAATATACTTTACATCTCAGAGTAACCTGTGCTATTATCAAGTTTCCTCAAGAAGCAGAAGGCGAGAGGCCCTGGAATTGGACATGCATTCTCAGCCTGCAAACTGATTCTTTTCAGTGTAATGTCTTACACTCTGTGGCGCTCAGCGGTGACACCCTGAAGCACTTTTGCTATCGATACTGACAAGGGATACGCTGTGGCCTCAAAATAATAGCTGTGCCCAGGCTGCAGAAGTACATGTACAGTACAGTACACTGAGAAAATGACAGACTAGAGTTCATGCAACTTCTAAGAGGCAAACCTCATTTCAGACACGTATTTTTAAGACTAACTAACAACTCCATCTGCACCTCATCTATAATCCCCTGATAAATCACTGCCGGTGGAGGGTACCCTCCACACTCCGGCTGCAATTCTGGGACAACTCAGACCGTCGGCCGGAACATCTCGGGGGCTGTGTAAAGCTCATGGAGTGCCATAAGCTCCCTCCTGCCGCCGCTCGCTGCCCTCAGCCGAGCGAGGCGAGCGCAGGCCGGCTCCGGAGTGCAGCGCTCTCTTCAGCGGGCGGAGGCGGCGCAGGGCGCTCGGCGGGCACAGCCTCCGCCGCTGCATCTGCCACCGGATAACAGTGCGGTTCTGCCGCTTGGCGCTGGGGCGGGAGCTCCTCACCCGCTCCTCGGCCGGCCCCAGCCCCCCCGCACCGCCCGCTCCTCACCCGCCGCCCGGCGCTGCTCCCGCGCGGCCCTCGCAGGCCCCGGAACGAAAGTGCGGGGCTCGGCCGCCGCGGGGAGGCGGGGAACGGAAGCAGCTCGAGGCTGAGGGCGCTTTGCCGCCGGGCCGCCTCTGCCTGAGGGGTTTGTGTTTGTGTGGGCGCCTCACGGCCCGGATGGGCTGTGCCGCGTTTTGTGTCACAAAAACATGGCCAGAAACCGCTTCCAGCTACCTAGGCAGGGGGGGAGAATCCCGCCGTTCACAGCTGGGCCCGCGCCAGGTGTTTCCTGCCCTGTGTCCCGTGCCCAGCGCTGCCCCGTCCGTGAGGCGGTACCGCCTGGGAACCACTGGGGTGTGAGGCTGCGGCTTTGTTTGACTCCCGTGAGAACTCCAGGAAAGACAGATTGTGGGGTTTTTTGGGTTTTTTCCCCTGTTTTTCCCCCGCACCCAGTAGTATCCTTAGAGCGTATTTATTGACAGCGAGGGCTGGAAGAATTGTGCTGCTGCATTCTTCTCTGCTTGTTTTGCATCTCTCTCGAAAGGGGACATGGGATCTTTTCTGTGGGGTTCCTTGGCCTGGTTGAGGATGCTGCTGCATAGTAGCATTTACCCAATGTTCAGTCTTTAGTAACTGCATTTTTAGGTGGAAGTGGCTAAACTAAAATAGTAATTTTGGTGTAGGGAGTATTTCCACTCAGTGAAATCAAGTGATATATTAGTTGCAATAGCTTTGGGGTGAAAGTTGACCTTATAGGCTGTTTTTATGCTAAACTTTGATCTCAATTACACCCTAAAACCCTCACTGACTTCGGTGGTATTGCATTCAGTGGCAGAGAATTCCTACCAGCATTGTTGTTATTTGTTTTGTTTTGATCAGTTCTTCATGCTGGCAGCATGTAACACATTGCAGTAGTAGGAAAAATTAGCAACATTTCACCATCCATATTTTTGCATCACTTTATGCTGTGATAATAAGTTGTGATGTGCAGTAGTTAATTATGTAAAAAAATGTTTATTGGGCACAAAAAAGACTTTTATAATGGTTTCTAAAATTCTTTCTTGCCACACTTAATTATAGTAGGTTTTGCTAAGCTTACCATATCTTATTTGATTTGAATTATTTCTTTGGATGCTTAATCCAGAACTTGTTTGGGAACAAACCAAGCTTCATCTTTATTTAAAATAAGGCTCTGAAATGTGAATTACTTCTTTGTATACTTCTATTCTATACAGTTATTTACACGAAAACTGTAAACGAAAAAACCACAGACAACTTTTAAGGAATGTTTGTCATATAACTTTCATTTGGGGTTCTTATTTCAGAATACACTAAAAGGACAAATTTGTTTTTTCAAACCAGCGTTTCTCACACTTGGTTTCTGCTGAGTTGTAACTCTAAAGTTAGAATTTTTCATTATACTGAACACAGCATGTACCAGTTGATCGATTTCAGTAAAAGCTTTGGCTGATCTGCAACCCTCACATAGCTCCCAACTTGTAAACAAAATACTGAATACATGAGAATAGTGGCAGATTTGTCACTTTTTCTTCAGTGTGCATATTAGAAGTGCATGAAAAATAGTAGTATAATACTGTGGAGGTAGTGAGAAGGAAATGGAAGTATCTTCATGATTAAGTGCCTTTACATTTCTTTCACATAATTAGCATGTTTCTTAACATCTAAGGATATGTAGTAACATTTTGTGTTTTGGAAGAAACTACAATGAACTCTGTGTGCTCTAGTGATGGCTTTCACTGTCAGTTTTAGTTGTCCAAAGTGTAGGTATATGTTAATATACTTAATAATGTAATATATATTATCTTAGGAGTTTTTTAAAGACACTTGGATGAGAGCAATTCTTAATGTCTGTCAGAAGAAAATGCAAAAGCCTCCTTTTATTTTTGAGGGATTATTAGGGTCTCGAGATTTGGTGAGTCCAATGGGCTATTATTTTAACTACCCATGTATGTGGAGAAGTGAACATGTAGGAGTCAGGCCCTGAGCAAAACCCGATGGATGTAAATATTGAGAATTGAGTTTGAGTGTAGATTGTATTTCCAAGACCCTCGGGCACTGCAAAAGAGCTTTGTAGAAATGGCAAACCTTTAAGAGAGCAGCTCCTCTGCTGTTAACTTTCTTTTTCCTCAAAGCTACGCCACAGAGGAAAATGTCTGCCTGCTGTACAGGAATTTTCTGGGTTGGAACCGTGCTTGAGTGATGACACTGAATCAAGCTTTGCTTAAAAGATTTGATCAGGCCATGGTGTTACTAACATAACAGAAAGTAATGAACACTGAGGCAAAAGGTTCTGATGAGGGTGAAATGGGGAATAATTAGTTCTGATTTTAGAACTTTCTCTCTTTCCTTATACTAGTAAGACTGCTAGGGAAATCTTTGGCTATACATGCCATTCTGCTTTGTTGAAGAATTTAGTGTAATGTGGTTTCCAGTGATTTGTCAGAATCACATTCTTCTTGGAAGAAGCAGGACATTCCTTTTGACCTGCTTACATTATTTGCAAGTATTGATTCACTCAAATCCTTTAAACCAGAAAATTTGCTCTTTTGAGCTTTGAACCAGAACTTTTTCTCCCACTGGAACAAAGAAACAAAAAATGTTTGAAAATATGTGGAACATTTCATTATAAAATTTGATTTTTTCTGTGAAAGGTATATATCTAAGAGGAGGAACGTGATATAAAAAAGGGAACACTTTAGGGTAATATCAAAACAAAATACTGATTTGTTTCTATTTTCTGATTGGTTTTACTTAACCATTTTACCCTGAAATCACAGCATCACAGAAAGAATGTGTGTATTAATAGTTTCATTGCAGTCAATAGCATTTCACTAACTTACTTCTTTTAAGAAATAATTTTTCTTGCTGCCCTGCTATTAAAAAAGAACATGTCAATGTCCTTCAGCAATACGAGTGCTTAAAAACACACTGATTATTGTGTTTTAATGCTTACTAAGTTATTTAAGCAAAGTGATCAATTTCATGATTAAGTTCAAAACAACTGCCCTTGGTTTCAACAATTTGCTCAAATATTTAAGCTGCTAGTTTAAATTCTTTTCTAGTTCAAGGAACAGAGTTTCCTCCTGTGCTTCCAAGGCTGTTCTCAACAGATGGAAGGCATTACTGGCCTTTCCGAGAACTTAAATTGCACATGATTTTATTTGTCTCTTTAGAAACATAATGACCCTTTTTTCTTGAGTTATCTCCTTCTCTAACTAAAAAGTTATAGTCTTTTTAATTACTCTGTGTCTGCTGTAATGGGCCTCCCTGGTCTATTTCTGTTTTTCTGGCTCTTTGAGATGATGTAATCATCCCTGAATGCAGTACATGAGAGAGGAGGAAATCACAGTCTGCACTGCAGTGTTGCCAGAATTAGAGATTCTTAGATGTAAAATGCATTTATACTTGTATTGCAACTCTTTATGCAAAATAAAGTTCGCAGATTACTCAATTTAATCTTTGCATTTGTATAATTTTCAGAAATAGCTGTTTCGACAATGTGCTGACTGCACAAGGAATGGCTGAGTTGTGTCTCTCTTGATGAGCTTTACTCTTTGGTGGGTAAGTTACAAAAAGATTACTCCTTTAGTGTTATATGTAAATATCTGTGAACATCAGTCCACTCTCAGACTTGGAGAAGAGAATAAACACATGTCACTGAAGCACAGAAACGTGCTGGAAAAGTGTTTTCATGCCAGTGTGGCCCAGTGTATCTAGAGGAACATCTTCCTTCCCTTGAACAGAGCACCCCACAGCCATTGGTCCAGATAAATGTTTACAGCTTTCTCTCAGTCTGTGAGTGTGAGTTGTCAAATTTATAATTTAAAAAAGCCTAGTAAACTAAAAAAGTCCCAGTTCTGCCTGGGTTTTAGGAATATTTTGTTTAGGCCTAAACAAAGTGCAGGCAAAAGTCTCTCCAAGCCTGTTCTCCACAGATGGTGGTGGTAATAAAGGAAAGATGAGCCCAAAGTGATAACGTTTAAGCCTTCCAGTCCTTCCAGTGATGCAGGGGGACTGGACAGTGTGTTAAATTTTGTGTGTAGACACATTAAGACGTAGATGCAGAGATATATATATATATATGTATGTGCCTGATTGGAGCTTTTAATTCATAAAATCATCAATCCAGCTTCTAGTTCTAGCTAAACCTGGCTAGTTTTTCTAAGACATTGTTACTGATCAAATTACTACAGAGGAAGCTCTGACTCAGATAAATGAGATGTGGAAAGCAAAGGAGTATTAAATATTTTTAATTCTTCTTATGGATAAAACAAGAAAGATAAAATTTTCTTTTTTTTCCCTTGGATACAGAAGTGAAATTGCACCTATCTCTATGTTTTTAGGGGGTAAAAAAACCCAGCTTGAGAAAGTACTTTAGTTTCTTTATATCTCCAAGAGTATCTTGTAGTCACCCGAAGTATCAGTTTTAGACCTTCATTCCTTACCTGAAGTATACTCACAGTTCATTGCGTGAATTGTCTTAGCAGAAAATATTGGTTATTTCATTGTGAGAAATAGAATTAATTATGAAATAAGTATTTATAAATATTTCAAGTTCCCAGATGCATTGCTGAGGAGTCAAATGGTAGAAATGTAGAGGTGAGTTATTTTACTTTGCATGTAAAAAGTACACAACATTCTGTCTTATGGATAAGGTGTGACTTGGAAGTCAAAAAACACCTCTGACACCAATCTAAGTCCATCGATTTTTCTATTACATGGATTCAGATATATTGGATAATGGAAATTCCAAATACTGTGTAAATATGATGACTGACTTAACCATAAAAAGTGTAAATTCTAGGTTTTTTTAATCACTTCAGTGAGAATTAGCTATGGCATTAAATGCTTTAGAGAAAGACAAATGAGAAGTCACAGTCTTTTCCTGTGAATTCAGGGTTTTAAATAACAGTTGCAAAAAACAGAGCTGATTTTCGGCTGTGTCTGTCCTGCCTTTGTGATCTGCTTTAGGCAGTGATCCCTGTTCCTGAGGTGGGTTGTTCCACTGCTAGGCCAGGGTTGCTTTCTCCTTGGGAAAGTCAGTTTGGGGTAGAGTCAGAATTCAAGGCTCTGTGAAGGGCCAAGGTTCTAGATGGTTTTATAATTTTGGCTTGAATTGGAAATGTGGAAGTTTTCATTTATGGCAAAAGCAACTGCTTGTAGGTGGCCTTGAATGTATCTGCCTGAAAAAAATAACCACTTTTTATAAATATTCTTATACAATTCAGACTGTACCTGTCCTCGAAATTTCTGTTGGAAGTAGTACCACATTACCATTAAAGGAAGTAGTATTATATTACCATTACATGTCTGCATGTTTTGACAGTAAAAGTTTATGATTTTTAGATTGCATATGTCATTTGATATCCATTCCAAAACTTAGATTTAGAGCAGATTTCTATCTTCAGTGCTCATTTATTTAGATTTCATGACAATGTGGATTTCATTATCTTGTATGTTGAAACTGATTGACAAATGCAATAGAAATATGTTTTTGAAGTAGATGTAAAATAAAGAAATATTTTCTCAAAACCTTTCTCTGTGTCAGTCATTGTTTGTTGGGCAGAATTTTCTTTTTAGTTACAGACAGAGAAAATTGTATGTAGAAAAAGATCACCCTGAAAAATTTAATTTAGAGAAGGTTTACATACATCAAAGTTATACATGCTCCAAACTCCTAAAGGGCCTTTAACTTAGAAGAGCTGGATAAGCCCACAGCATTCTCTCTAATGTGCAACCACTATAAATAGATAATGGATGGATTTAACTGAAATTTAGTCAGACCAGAAAAAATCCCAGGACTCTAGGAGACCACTGCTATGGCACAGATTCTATGTCTGCATGAAACTTGCAGTGTGGGAGCTCTGCAAAATTCTGGTGGAATGATGGCTGAAAACCACGGAATAAAGTAAATTAAGTATTGATGCGAGAATAATTCACAACCGCAACAAAACATATGCAAATATATTAAATTACTAGAATTGGAACAACCACAAAGTAAGGATATTCCCCCATGTGCAAACCCAAGCAGAAGCAGAAGGGAAATAGCAAAAACTGTTCTGGTTGACTTTAAGTATATGAATATAATTCTTTCAGTTAACAGGCTTGGATCCCATGCCTAAAGTTGACAGTGGCTTAAAAATTTGCACATTGGAGACGAGAAATAAAGCACTTTTAATTTCATTTGTGGATATTCATAGGGTGATTTTCAAAATTCACATAAATATTTTTCTAAATTAAATTTTTTTAAATTTTAGGTCTAAAACCAAGAAAATGTGTGTGGAAGAAATGGAATCACAAAAGCTTTAAGGCTGCCATAGTAAATCATACTAGTAAAGATGCTACTGCTAACATACGAGCTGGTGCATCTGCCAGTTCTGCAGCAGCCAGTCAGTCTTGTAAATATTTTAAACACATAATGCATGTGACCATCGATTTTGGAATAAATCTGATGGTACAGTGCAAAATCGTAACTGTCAAGATAAAATATTACCAATATTTTCAGTTTGTTTTGTACAAAATCGAAATGTTAAAGCAATTCAAAAGTAATTGTGAATTTTGATCAACTCTAAACTCTAAATACATCCTGGCAATATATTGATAAGTTCATTTGATTAAGCTGTAAACAATCTTACAGAGTATTTAAAGAAGCTACTAGTACTCCATCTTGGTTTGATTTGTCAGTTTTTTTATACTAATGACAGCTACTCTTTTTTCTGCTCCTTTCTCTGGTATCTGGATCCTATTTTCAGTGTCTTGCATTGTAGGATCTAACTTTTACCCCCTTGTCTTCACTGTCCTGATGGATCTGATGTTGCTTTCTATTCTTGCATACTAGCCTTCTGTTCTTTCTCATGGCTGCTATTTTAACTTCTTTATTTCAAGCTTCTTGTGCTGATGTTGCTTCTAACTTGCTCCCTTTCTGAATGTTATCCAGCATTTTGTTCCTTCAGGGTAGCCAATTTCTTCTCTCTTCCCCCTCCCTGAAATTACTGTTTTCCTTCAAGCATCTACAGCCACAATTTTATGCAACCAATGTTCTCTTAATCCATTTTGTCAGTGTCCACCAACCATAACCATAACCATAACCATAATATTTCCTATCCTTGTCTTTTTCTCCCTCATTTGTTTTGTTTTCATGGGCTCATGTGCTTTTTCTGAATTTAGATCCTTCCCCATTCATCAAGGTAGGAAAATCTTCTTATTAAATCTTGTTGCGAAATAATTCAGAGGAAAATATCTAAGCAAAAACTTGTAAGTTTGTGTTCCCAGTCCCCAGCCCTTACAGTTTTCAATGATACCACTCTGATCAATGATTGTTTTTTCTACAATTGGATTAAATGCTTGGGAAAAGATGGAGGGTTGTCTCATGTCTGATAATATTAAGGAGAGAAGGTTTGGAACATGCTGTACTCAGGAAATCCTCAGTTAATGAGGTACTGCAGAGGATGGGAAGTGTTCTGTCATGTGCCACGATTTCCACAAAGCTTTGTGTTGTAATGTGGATGTAAAAGAACTGTGTGAGGCTATCTAAGCAAAGAGGAGAGTTCCTCTTGAGACCTAGCTGAAGGATTTAGTCTCTACAAATGGATATAGTTTTCGAGAAGCTTTGTATAGATTATGCTTAGCTGTGACTTAACAAAGTGAACTATCTTATATTGTCATTGTGATTGCCTGTTAGCTTTCCTGAATAATTTTGCTTTTTTACTTTGGTGTTTCTTTATAAGTACAATTCATGTGGTTTCTTTAAAATTGAAAATCTGTGTTACTCTCATCAAGTTACAGTCTTGAAAGGAAATTCTTGTTTACAGAATCTATTTTTTGTGTGTTGCTCAGTTTGCAGTACAGTGTTTAGAAACAGAAATGTATCTGTGTTTTTAAACACAGGAACATTTGGGTATTTTTTTAAACCCAAAAATCTAAACCCAGTGGAAACATTTGCCTGATTTTTATAAAATCCAGTGGTTTCATTCCGGTATAATCATATTTCCTTTTAGATCTTGGTACTTTACTAGTATATAAAAACAAGAACATTAAAGCAAGTAGGAAGTGATTATTTGTGAAGCAGGTTCAATAAATCACCTCAGCTGTTGCTTAACACTTTTGACTCCAGGGAGCCTGTTTTAATGACAATAATTTTGAAGTCACTACAGCTGTTACCTTCATGGTTTTTTGCCAAGATATAATGACTTGGTTTTTTATTGGTTTAGGCTTTCACAGTGCTCACAGTTTTGTTTAATAATCACTTGTTCTCTTTCATGACCACTGAGAAGTTAGGTACTTGTCCAGATCCATTTTTGTGCCTGGGTTTTGGTGAAATCAATAGGAACAGGGTGCATAGGCAAGTTAGCTGTCCTATTAATGTATCTTACACACCAATTGAGTGTCCATGGCTTTCAAATGTTCCCTTTCCTCTGACAATCTCATCCCATTCTCCTGTACTGTGCAGTAACATCAGAGCAACTCAAGCAGATATGAGCAGGCTCACCCTGTTTGGTCAGGTGAGCAGAGATCCTGATCTGCCTGTGGCACAGGGCTGTCCTGTGTAGCAACAGAAGTCACTGTGAGCGTGGGTACAAACAGCTACAGCTCCTCTGCTGCCCTGGTGTGATTAGTCAGCTAATTTCATTAGTCAGGTAATTTGTGTATGTTTGATGTTTTAGCAGTGTGTATCAGACTCAGACTTGTTTGTCTTACTTATCAAATAAGACATTGAAAGTGGCTTGCTGAAAGTTATATAAGAAATCTGTAGCAGAGTGAGGTTTCAAAGGCCAGTACATGAACCCTGGTAACTCAGCAGTCACTAGCTGAGGACTGGATTCTTGTCCATCAAAACTGGTGCTGTCCAAGGTAATAGTGATTTGTGTTTATGTTTGGACAGCCAGTTGTAATTGTAGAGGGAATTGGTCCTGAATTCTGATTAAAAGTATATGATACAACATTATAAAAAACATGTCTAGGTGTAATAAAGATATTACTGGATTAGCTGGAAGCAAAGGGAAATTATTCTTCTGTTCTACTCAGCACTGGTGACACCACACCTGGAGTACTGTGTTCAGTTCTGGGCTCCTTAGCGTGGGAGAGCCATGGACACACTGGAGAGAGTTCAGTGAAGTGCCACAAGGGTGATCAGGGACTGGTGCATCTTTCCCATGAGGAAAGATGGACAGCTGGGACTGATAAGCCTGGAGATGAGAAGGCTTAGGGGGAAACATAGCAAAGTATATAAATTCCTGAAGGGAGGGGTGCAAAGAGAACTGAGCCAGGCTAACTGATGTGACACTAACCCTCATGTGGCAAATTCATGCATCTTCATTCTAATTCCTCTGCTTTTCTGGTTAACACTGAAGTAAAATAATTATTTTCATGAGAAAGTAATTTCATCTGAAGTGAGTAATTTTGTTTTTCCTTCTGTATTGGGTCAATCTTTTCAAGTGCCAGGCCTCTAAATAAAAGAGTTTTCCTAATGAAACAACCAATCTTGGTAAGCTAGGATTGGTCTTCCAGACAGAATTGAAGATAATCTCCTTTTTTAGGCCTGGAATGTAAGCAGTTACGGAATTTCAGTGTCTGGAATGGTTGAGATTTACAAGCTAGCTTTCCTCAGACAGGTATTGTGAAGTTATCTACAGAGCTCAAGACTTAACATTTGGTAGTTTTAATAATATATTAAGCCCCACACCCGCCAAATATTTATAATTAAATTCTACGGTTTCATGAATTTCAATGTATGGTGTTAAAAGCTCTTTTAGAAATTTTGCTGTGGGAATATTTTTAAAGTTAGTATGAAAGTCATGTTAAAAACCATGTGCAACTCTTTGAATATTTTTCCCATCTAGTTTCTGCTTTAAGTACAGTCCTAATCTTCAAAATCATCAACACAGAGAATTTAGCTTCTTTTTCTGCTAGTAAATTCACCTTCTCTGCTGTGTTAAGTAAACAGGTGATTTAAATAACTGTTACCTTTTAAAACTCATCTAGTGATGTAAACAATTGTACTTCCTTTTTTTTTTTTTTGTTATTGAAAGTTAGTTGAAAAAATACTATTTCTAAGTATGGATCTCATCTCTGATGCTGACTGTTTTCCTAATTTGGGGAAAATCATCTAACTTGTCACGTCCTTTTTCTACATGTTAAATGTTATGAAATCGTTATGGTATTTGAAAAATTCCTAGTGAGGAGATAGATTTCATAGGATTATGAAATATTTAGACTGCTCAGATACTGGTCGTTGAGTGCAATGAAATACTGGTGTTCTCATTACTTTATTGATTTAATGTCAACTTACATTTTGCTTCAGCTTATTCAAAGAGAATATACATATTTTCTTCAAAAAGTAATTTAAAACACAGACAAGCGTATTTTAATAATTAATTGATCAATCAGTTAGTAATGTGATTATTACAGATGCTATGCAGAGCCATGTTTTAAAGTACTTGCAACAGAACTAAAAGTGAGACCGTATTGTACCATATAATGTATTTTAAAGGTCATGGATATTGTCCAATTGTCATTTTTATTCTGTTATGGAATGTGTTTACACCATTTTGCATACCTTTGAGGACTCACAAGTTATGAGACAAATGTGTAAGTATCCCTCTAACATGGAAAATGAGTTTTCTGTCGTCGTTTGAGGGGATTGTTTCAAGAAAAAATAACTTTCTTGTGGAATCCTAGACTCATTTAGGTTGTAAGAGTACTGCAGGTCTCTTGTCCAGTCTCCTGCTCAAAGTAGGCCCCACACTGCTTTACAGGGCTTTGTCTGGTCAGATCTTAAAAACCTCCCAGAATGGAGATTCTGCAGTCTTCTCTGAGATTCCTCACATGAGATCTGCTCATTTGTGTCTCCCAGAGTGTTTATCATCAGTAATACAAAAGTAAATAAGTGAAACCTTTCTAATTACAGCCCCTGTGTAATGGAGCAGTGTCTGCGAAATGTGACTGGCTGCTGCAGGCGGCTGCTTTGACCACAGGAGTTTGTGTTTCCCTTGTGAGGCCCAGTCTGGACACACTGTGTAGTGTCGGTGGGAAACCATGAGAAAAGCTGCATGAAAGCCACTGCCTCTGAAGGAAAAGCAAAGAAATTACACTTGAGGCTGGCTTTTATAATCCCCGTTGCTTGGCCTGTCTTGAACTTTTAGTATTACAAAGGTTAGTAATGAGCAATTTCCAGGCAGGTGTGTCTGTTTCTCTAGGTATAAACATGTTTTCCTCCTACATGGTATATTGTACGTTGGTGTTAGGATTGCATTGGATTGTGATGTAATTGATGTAAGAGGCTTTTGTGAAGATTTCTGACATCTATTTGAATTCCTGTTAAAATTGAATAGATTTTTCTTATTATCCTGGTCTTCTAATAGTTTGCTGCTGTAGATAATCACTATAAATGTACTGATTATTATTCTCTGGTGCTAGAACTAAACTGGTTTGGTTTTTTTTGAGTCAGTATTTCTGAAGAGATTTTCTGAGATAAAGATACATTGGAAATTGCTCAGTTGTAAGGACATGAGTGTGGTACAGGTGAATTGCAGCATTTGCAGTCAGGTGCCTTTCTGGGTACAATTCCTTCACAGAACACATTTCAGTTATGGCAGCTGTAAAACATAGAGCAGCCTTGGCTTACCTGAAAATAGTGGTAACATAGTGATTCATTATATAAAGCATTTAGCTGTAAGGGCTAATTACAATTTGGGTTCAGGATTTGTTTGACTGTATTTCTATAGTCTTGATTTACATAATCAAAAGATTGTTTAAAAGAGCCTGTCTGCATCTGGTTTTAAGATTTTTTAACATACATGTTTATATATTAACGTGCATACATACATTTAAATTAAAACTTTAGTAAAGCTTTTAAGCACAAACAATCTTAATGAGGTTTTGTCATTTTCGTTTTCATTTCAAAGCTTCAGCTAACCTAGTTTAGATATAGAAACTTGTGCTAGTATGTTAATGTTGATCACGAGTGTGAACTTTGTTTCACTGTTTACATATTCACAGAAAGTAGTGCAGAGAGGTACCAGCAAAAAAGCTTCTTTTATAGTACAGTTTGTTGTGTTCAGTGAAAAATAAATAAGCTAGCAAAAGCACAGTGAAGGTTTACTGATAGAGCTGTACTGACAAACTTTTCTGCATGGATCTGTTTATATCTTCTTTGATTTTTGACTTGCTAATACCATAACTGATTTTCAAATGGCATCTTTTGTTAAGCAAGTGTTTTTTTAAAAAAGAAATGTTTGTCAAAGAACGTTGTTGCCGTTTTCTCTGAGGGCTCTTAAAATGAAAGTGTTTCATGTAGGAAGAAATGGTTGACTCTGGAAACTTGTTACTCAACGTAGAGCATTTAAGACCATTTTTAATTAACTTGACTCTATCCCAGTCACATTTCAGCTGCTTTAGCTAGTTTTTGGTGATCTTTATCTAAGTGCAGTTATCACAATTCCAAGAAAATGTGTAGGGAAACTGAACAGAATGAAATGATATAATGCATAAGTCAGGAAGGGCTGAGTTGAACACTTCAATAGCTAGAAAAGTAAGATGTCTTTTCTTCATCAGGTCACACTGATTTTTAGCTGTAGTTTCAAACTAGTCCCACAGACTTGCACGTATTTCTGTATCTGTGAGTGGAGGTTCTGCCATCTGAGGCTTATTTCCAGTGCCTGCTGGAACTATAACCTTCTTTTACCTGGCATAACGCTGAGCATGCCAGTAATTCAATTATCAAGAGTATGTGGCATAGATTTTTAAAATTTTTGCATTGTTTCTTTTGAGATGTCCATTGTGTGATTTGCTGCAGGCTGTCATTTTTGTCTGCCATCCAATGTATGTTGGCAGGAGGGTTGTGTACTAGGCTTTGTGTCTGGTCTCAGAAAAAAATTCATGCATCTCAGCCAGACCATTTTGTTATTCCTTTAGAATTAAAAGCATATGAAACAGATGCAGCTTAATAAGTATCTTTTTTTATAAATAACATTTAAATAACTTAAAACAATAAAGTTCAAATACAACTTAAAATAAAGTTTAATGCTGTAACAACAGAAAAAAGCATGTATAAGAATGGAAAAACAATATTGAAAGCTGTATGCCCTAACAGGAATTATACAAAAGATAGGATATGTTACATAAAAAACCTTAATATGTCTGAATTTTTGCGTCATTGTTATATAAAATGTTAATTTGTGAAAAGTGAGATGAAGTACATTATTTATTCCTATTTTTATTTTACATACACTATTTGAAACATCTTTTAGAGCAGCATTAGGTATTTGTTTCATTAATAGATAGGAACATTTTGTGTTAGAGTAAACTTAATTTTTCCAAACTAACTCTCTTATCTGAATACAACAATAAACATTTACAAGATTATATTTTTTTGATCATATAGTTTATGTATAGGATATCAGTTTCTTGGGGGAAGTATTTAAAATACTGCTCAGCCTCCACATTTTCTATTGACTTGATAATCTGACAACTCATTCCAGCAGCCTTAAAGTCTGACATATTTTACACAACATTATCATCTGCTTATTATTATTATAGCAGCCATATTTAAGAAGCAGATAGTTTTTTAAATAAAATATTATCAGATAATCAAGTAATGACTTATTCTTCAGGGTAAATTAATTTAAGAAACTACCCAGTTACAATGACTAAGATAATGATTGTACAACTCTTTAGAATTTTTTACAACTTTTAGTTAGTAAATCTGGTTTTGTGTATATTTTCAAATCTTTTTCATGTAGTCTCTTAAAAATAAACATAAATGCGCAAGTCCAGCTTGTTCAGTTTCTCAGTAGTATTCCAGCCTCTCTTGATATCTTGTCAAACAGTCTTCTTAAAATTAATCTTCCTGCTGGAACTAGTTCTTTATAGATCATTTGTGATTAGGATATTGCCAGAGGAAGAAAGTGGGATGCTCTGTGTTCTTTCTTTGTTTTTTTACCTTTCATAGGAACCCCTTTGTGGTTTAGTGTAACAAACATCTCCTTTCCTTTGTGTGTCCATTTTGCAGAAGCATATGTATTGTAATGGTTTTCTTCAATCAGTTCTATGAAGTTGCAGTCCTCGTTGCATACTTTCTGTTGAGAGTAAATAATAAAATAAGGTTGGGTAAGAACAAATGTCTTTTTAAATACTTAGATTAGGGAAGATGGGAGAAGAATATGCATTACAGACCCTGCATATTATGAATATTTTAATAAATAAGTTTGACTTCTGAAATCTGAGTATTGAACATTCTAGCTTTGTCTATTCCCCCTTAGTATTCCACATTTCAAAGAAATCTATAAGACCTAATCATTACATTTATTAAATGAACATAAAAGTCTGATATGGGATGCATGGGGTAAGTTCAGAATACATTTTACTTAGTTAGCAATCTGTTTTATAGAACACCATACAGATGCTACATCTCAAAATACGTATCTTTAAGATTGTAGGGATGTACACATAAGAGAAGTTTGCATCCATACCTTTCCATAGAGTCGTCCTGACTTGTTCATTGCCAGAAAGTATTCACTCTCCACTCCTTTGATTGCCACTATTCCAACTGCCACCGTTCGGATTTCTAGAATACCTGCAAGGGTACACAGTAAGGGCTGTAAAATGGTCGGTTGTTCTCCAGTCAACTTAGAAGGTTTAGCTGAACTAGTATTCTGTAATCTTTCCATGTTTATTGAAAACCTGCAGCAGTCATTCTTGGAAAACAGAAAAATTATGTGTATTCCTGTGAAGAAAGGGCTAGACTTTAAAAAACCCCTGTGTGATTGTGTCTGCATACAGTGACTTTAAAAGTGTATGGTGATAGTTTTTAGGTATTTACTGGAGTTGGTGATGTCAGTGTAAGTAATTTCTCTATTTTCAGAGAATCAATGTAGCTTAGAATTTATCAGGATCAGGGTTTCATTTGGAATATGTAGTTAGCCATCAAGGTTCGCAGAATTTGTGTAAAGCCTTTATTTTGAAGTCTTGTGTAGCAGTATCATCTCCTTGAAAGAGTGTAAACCTTAGAACTTGCGAGTGATAGAAAACAGACGACAGTGTCTTAAATAAGATAAAGTATTTGCTTGACCTTTGTATGCTTTTATGACTGATCAGAGCTGTAAAGATACGTGTATTTGAAAATCATTAAAAGCTGTCCTGAGAACTTATTTATTCAAAACCAGAAAACATTTAGTGTTGTTTTCTATAAACTGCTTTATTTTCATCTCAGTGGTACATATCAGCAATACTTTCTGTGATACATTTAAGTTACGTGCAACATAAAAAATATTCTTTTGTTAATATAAAAAAAAAGTGAAGGCAGGGGGATTATGCAAGTTATTAAGGAACATCGGGTTGTTTTCAAGCTTAAATATTATTAATGTTGTCTTAAGCAATGGTTTAGAGTTATACATCTGAGTTTGAGCTGTTTATTTCCATCTTGAGTCACTGACAGGACTCTGTGCCACAGCAACTGCACTGTGACTCCTTCTCCAAAATGGGGCCTTTCAGAGGCAGCCAACTCAAGGCAAATTGCAAGAGCTGAGCATGGGGGAGACAAGTGAGGGAGGCGGGAGAGAGGCATGTGTTGGATTGTCACCTGAATTTCCTCTCTAACAAAACATTTCATTTTTTTCCCTTTCAAGTTGGCATTGACTTTCCACAGCCACATGGTAATAGTTTTTCATGAGTTAGTTTTTTAAAAAAGACATTAAATATCTGTATTTCTCCTTCCCTATACTTTTTTATATCCTCTTGTCCTTTGCCTTCTTTCATGTTCTGTTTTGCTTTCCTCCTTGACTTTACTGATGTATCAGTTCTAGCATATATAGATATTTTTTTCTTCCTTTTTTCTTTAGCAGATCAGTTACCTCTTCTCATGATGTGTGCACTGCTGGGCATTCATCTTGGAGCATTTATACTTCTGTGCTCCCTTATAATGCTAAGCCAGCTTTCAAGTAAAGCTTTTAGAATTCTTTGACAAGTTCCACTCTGCTGCAGGCCTAGCAATAGTTCTTACAAAGGGCAATTTGTAACCGAAACTTGCAAAAATTATGTTAACTTTCATTTAAATTTCACTTTAGAAAAACCACAGTGAGGCTAAAAACCAGATGAACATCTGCATTTAGCCAAACAAAGAACATAACAGTGGAAGGGATCTCTGGGTCATCAAGTCCAGTGCTCTGCTAGCCTGGGAATTGCATCAGATAATTCTCTTTTCATAAACTTTGCCAATACTAAATTGGAGTTGTTATTTCTTTGCCCCCAGTGTTTCTGCCGAAGGCTGTTCCACAGTTTGATTTATTTTAATGGCTAGAGACTTTGTAGTAATTTGCAATCTGCATTTCTTCAGTGACAGCTTATATCCATTTGTTCTTTTGCCTGTGCTGGCCATTAACTTAAGGAGAGTTTTTAAAAAAAAAAAAATCTATGTTTGAGTTTTCTATTTACACCAAATTAAAAAAAAATGAAAGATTCAAAAATACTTTTTAAAACAAGTCATGCTAATAGGAATTGAGATTTCCTTGAGTAAGCTGATATTGGCTGAAGTTACAGTAGTAAGAAATCCTACTACTTTAAAAAAGGAAATGCCAAAAGGTTTTGTCCAAAGCAATATTATTACTGTTACAATTTTTACATTATTTTTTTAGTTTTTTCTTTTTTCCTGAAGTAGATTGTGACATTCATTCAACTAACTTGTTGGAGTTACTTTATTTTGGTTTGGGGTACTTGTTTTTCTACTTCATTCACAGTTGAGACATCAGTGTCTTTCCTTGTCTTAAATGGGCAGGTCTGTTCTTATGTGCTTCCTTTTGAAGTAAAGGGGTTTAATCCTTTCAATATCTATTCATTAGAAGAAAAAAAATCTCGAGGCTAGGATGGGAAAGACAAAATTCTTATACATTGACTGTTTCATTGAAATACTCTTTTCATACTCTAATAACCAAAATTACTTTAAAGGCATGCATAAATTAATAAGGTATTGATGAGGAGAAATTCAGAAAGCCAAGCTTCAACAAGGTCTTAAATATCCCTGATTTAAAAATGAAAATGTAAACTATGTTCTTCAGTTGCTTTATCTAAAGCATCCCCAGAGAAATTCGGAAGAGGTTTAAGACCAGACTTAGATATACCACAAAGTAACTGGGAAAGAAATCAGATTAAAGCCAGAAAAAGAAAAAAAAAACCTAGAGATGGGCATCCAAAATTGAAAACAACTGTACTTTCTATAAAATCAGCATGAAATTCCAAACAATTTTATATGGTTGTATGGTCAGTGTATCAAATGTAGCTTGAAATTCCTGTAGTGAAATAAGTTTCCTACAGAGCTGAAATTCTGTCTGGTGTATGTAAAAGACACTCAGCAGAGATGGGCTATAGTTTGTCTTCAGAGAGGATGCCTGTGGATGGTGGCAGCAGTCTTTGTAACCACTTGGTGCAAATTAAATAACAGACAGTTGATACCAGTAGGAAAAAAAAAAAAAAAGTAAAAAGAAAAGAAACAAACCAAGCCTTTAGGCTGACACGACAGTTTTAGTGGGTGAAATATGTATCAGGTTTTGGAGAAAATTTATGTCATAAATGAGGTGAGTTTCCTGGCATTCTGGTCTAGAATGACAATTGCTCAGTACGTTACAAGCAGACACTTTTATGTCTAGACTTACTCCATAACCGTAGCCTGAACAACAGGACAGTAGCTCAGGCTGGAAATTTATGTAGAAAAATGGGCATTTAGTTATATCATTGATATAAAATTGAGCATTGTCATGTGAGATGATTCTTTCCTGGCAAGTGGTATTTGATGATTTCAATCACCTGATATTAAGTGTTCTTTCTCATTCGAGTAGTATTTTCAAATCAACATTTTCATCTTCCTTTTATTTGTTAGACTTCTTTTTGCTTTTACAACACACTGATGTATTTGTTAAAACAAATCTTTGCTTTTATTGCTACACAATCCATTTCCAGACTATATTAATTTCCATCAGTATGCAGGCATAGCTCAATGGGCAGTTTCATTTTGATAACAGTATCTTGTCTATAACAAAGTAGCAAGAGCCTTGTGATTTAGCAAAATCAGGGCATTTCTCTTTAATCATTTGTCAGCTAAGAGGCTGAAAGGGCAATTGCAACTGTTGCTCCTGAGAGCTGTAAGGAAACCAGTAAGTGCAGCTCATGCCTGAAGATCCTGCAGGCAGATATAACCTGTGAGAGGGCTTCTGGAAGAAGAGGGGGCAGCACAACCACAGAGAGAGATCTCTCATCACATGCAAGGGAGCTGCCCCAGTGTGCCAGCATTGTTCAGGAAGATTCTGTGAAGTACACATTGTGTTCAGTCCCTCATCAGCTGCCTCTGTTTCCAGACATTTCATATGTAGCAGGTATCCCCTCAATGTCTGTCACGTAAAGTTGCTGGTCACTGCTCCTCAGTTTGTTAGTCACAGTTTCTGTAGACATCCATTCAAAGAGACATTTTGACATCCTTACATTTTTCAGAAAGCTGACAGCAATTTCCTCCCAGTCCTTTTCTGTTCTGTCAGGTACACATGTTGGGAGAGCACATATGATATGTACAGCACTTTATTTCTTGTGGCTGTCTGTGCAGTGCAGTTGCAAAAGCAGTCTGTTGCCAATTTTTAGGGTAGGGAGGCTGGCACTGACTGTTAAGCACTTGTAGGGAATGTGTTTGTGAAACACCCTTTCCTAAGCAGAATTGTCTTAAGAAAAAGTATGTGAAATCTTAAATAGGGACAGAGGGGGCAGAAAAGACTTGGATGGAAAATAAGTTAAAAAAAAAAGTAACTTCTAATTTTGCTAACTTGTGTTTCTCATTAATTGAATTTGGAGCACATATTTATGAATTCAAATGACCTTTGCAAATAATTCAAGGCCAAGAAAAATGATCTTGTCTTTGCTTACAAGACACTGTTTCATGATATATAATGTAATTTGTTCTTTTGTTCTGGGACTTAATAAGTTAATGTTTGTGCCTCTTAAAGCAAGAAAATACAAATCACGATGGTCAGTCTTGGAAAACTTTCATGGTGTTATTGCTACGTGTGTGTATTTGGTGAGCCAGCACAGTAAATATGTTCATTAGCTGGTGTGTTACACTTACATGTTTTTCCAGAAGAGACTTATCAGTGAAATGAATACTTCTATTGGATAGTTTTGAAAATAATTGGTTTCAGGAAATAGTTTTCTATCTCTTTTTTTCAATGTAGTGTCTGTATTTTAAGGTATTTGTTTGGTGTAAGTTATTTTGAGTCTTAATGTTTTTAAATGGATGCATCTTGAAGTTCATTTGTAGGTAAAACAATTTGTGTTCTCATTCTTTCTCAAATATAAAAACTAACGGTAAAAAAAATTACTGCAAAAAAGGTACTGATTTAAGATATTTTATAATATGACTTAATTTTTATCTTTCCCTATTATTAAGTTAAAACTGGTAGAAAGTAGACTTTGCATTTGTATTGAGTACTTTCCTTAGCAACAGAATGAAGGAGTTTCCTAGATGGTACCTCATAGAACTCCTGTTCATAAGCTTTGTGAGTAGAAATAAATGTACAAGTATATGTTATAGTGGCTTTCAAAGCAGAGATGAGATTTCTCCACCCCAGGAATTTTCCATCTGTGGGTATGGTTTTAATGAACAATTAATTAACAGAAAACAAGTTGGTACCTATGGTCACTATCACTTTCTTCTTTTATCTTCTCCTTGTGATACTCAGAATTTTGATTTATGGCATAAACACATATATGTTGTTATTTACAGCAGAGAAGGCTAAAGAAGTTCTTATTTAGGGGCTTTGTTCCATATCCATGTGTGCATTTGCTGTGCATGTGTAGACTCTCTGAAGCACTTTAAGTATGAATATGGCTGTAAAAATGATCTGCACACAAATAATGGATCTGTCAAGGATTTTCAGGAGAATAGTTGAAGCTACTGCTCCAGTGAGGTGCCAGACATCTGGATATCATGAGAAATATTCGAAGCACTCAAAACTCCTGGGTTTGTCCTATGTGTAATTTCCAAGGAGGAAAAATTGTAGTTGTCCGAGGAAACGTGATTAACGATAGAGGCGTTCCTTGAGGACTTGATGCAGCACATTGTTCAACATCCTCAAGCTGCAGAATTTGCTTATAAGCTTTAGTCCAGGTACAGAACGTTTGATTAAGCATAAGTAGCTGATGTCTAATTACCCTTTTGCAATTCATTGGGCACAAAACCAGTAGGCATACTGTATTAAAAAGAAAATCAACTAAGTGCTAAACAGAAATCCATTAAAGTATTTTTTGTACTCCATTGGATTTTCATTTATTGTTCATTTTAAATTTTCTTTATTTGACATTACCTTATCCATAAATTCCTCCAGTTTTCCAGTCATACAAACTGATTGGTACATGCATTGCTAGATGGAACAACTTTATGATAAACCATTGTCCTGGTGATAACAGCTGACAGATAAGTTAGTTATGGAATCTGAGCCATGTCAAGGTTTATGAAAGAAACTGCTAACTTGAAAACTCTGTGAAAAAAGTATAAAAAAAGGCAAGATGAGAGCCAAACATACGAGGGAAGATATGACAGGGAACTAAAATGAATGTTTAGAAATGCTGTTGTTTTACTTACAAGATCTGCTCTTTGCATGTGTACTTGGACTTGGGAGTGTTTACCTTTATGACAGAAAAGGAAGGGGTAAGCCAAGTTCCACTCTTAAGTCTGCATTGCTCAAAGTATTTATACAGTTTCTCATGCATCATCAAATGTATAATCTGCTCTTCCAACCCTCTATGGCTGATACTACAGTGTGAAGAGTCTGGTTTGAACATTGAGACTGATGTTTGGAAATTCACCTTCCTTTTTTACTTTGAGCTTAACACATTTGTTCTGCAGTGGGAAATATTAAAAGCCCTAATACCTTTTCTTTAGTTATTTTTCAAAGTGAATAAATGTAATGCAGTGCTCATCAGTTCACAACACTCAGTATTTACCTCCCTTAATTACTGTAGTGAGAATTTCTGTGACCATATTGCAATTAATAATTGCTAAAGAGAAGTACCTTAAAATTTTCAAGTATTTTTCCTTATTGTACAACCTGTGTGGCCTCAGTTTTGTATTGACTCTCTGTTAATTTTGGTGAGTTAGGAGATAGTTTTATAAATCAAATGCTTCATTCTTCATTGAAGATGGTGGCATAGTAAGAATTGGTCTAGAATGTTGACTCTCAGTTGCCACATTCTGTGCACGTGTCTTTTGAACACTAGCAACTGTATTTCCAGTATTTCTCTTGATTTGATCTTCAGAACCAAATGGTGTGACATTTTTCACTGAAGTAGATTGCAAAATTATGGAGCTTTTCAATTTAGAGGTGTGACTGGTAAATAGCAGTGTATAGTAACAACCGAATAACGTGCTGCCCCAGGCAGTCATTCTCTTGGGAATGTCTCATTAAACTTATTAGAAGCCTTTACTTCACTGATCTCCACTGTGCTTTGTATAAATATTTTCTTGATCAGCCTCTTGGACAGCATGTTGTCATTTCTCATTTTTGCAGGAAACTACATTTCCCTCCAATAAAAATTGCCTTGAAGCTAAACATATGGTTATAATGAAGAATAATATTATTTTTTAGAATTAATACTGTCATGTAAAATCCAAGTCTTAATCCTCAGTCTTAAAAAGTGCTCTCTTATTACAGCATTAATAATTTACTGATATGAAAAATGGAAAAAAAAGAGTGGAATGACTGTTTACAAAATGTAATTGTTTCCAAGCAGTAATAAAATTAATGATTTAATAGTTTAGAGCTGAACTTGTACAAGTGCTTTCCCCACAGCTCAGATGAAGGATATTTCTAGTATTTAAATATTTTGTGCCAATTTTACTAGAATAAATGATCTTTTCAAGCTCCGCAGACTTTCAGAATGTAGCCTCAAAATACCGAAGTAAATGTACAATGTTGCTTATTAACCTTTTCACAGCAAAATAAGATTATCCAACTAGAGGTGCAAAACTTCCCAAATTCAGTTTCAGTGTCTGCAGCTATTTTGATTATCTGAACTTGGAAAATTCCACATAAGACCACAGCCTCCTGTTTTTCAAATTCTTCCATAATGCAAAAGCCCATAATGCAAAATAGATTACTTTTTCTTTTTTTTAAAAAAAAATTGTTACTCTGCTATTTTGTGTTTTCATCTAGTAAAGAGCTGGTATTTTCCTTCCCCCTTTCCTGAGTTAGTGATCATAGTTGACATAAAATTAGTCATGTCATTTCTATGGAAAACTTTTTCTTCTGTTCTTCTGAGAAGAAAAGGAGTCCATGTTCACATGCCTTTTCCATGTACAAGTGATTCATTCTCTGAACTGTGTTCTGAGGAACACTAATTCCAGGTGCATTTCCCATGTATCACCTGCAGGCAGTCGCAACATCAGCCTAAATATAACGTGGCAATGGGTGCTGGACTAATTCAGCTAAAGGGGGCAAAAATAAATCCAACATAGAATCTGCTCTTTTTTCTATGAAATATGCCCTGAGCTCAAGGCCTTGCTGGTTTGTTCTGTGTGTTGTACTGTCTCCAGCTGTTCCTGTGGCAGGTTTTCTGGTTCCTGAAACAGGCTTGACAGGAGAAAGAGCAGAGCCATATTCTGGGGACAAACTGAGTCTAAGAACTGCCTTCCTGTGTTTTTTCAGGATAACTTAAAATTATACATTGTTGAGACATATTACTAAAAGCAAATATTAAATGCCTGTAGATTGATCATAATGACATTCTGCAATGTGTTATCAGTTTAAATATATAGTGCAACACATTTTTAACAGTGAAAATGGTCCCAGAAGTAGCTAATAACCAAAATGATTTAAAAGAAGTAAAATTTAGAAAGTGGTTGCATAAGAAAGAAGGTGGCTGCAGTGTTCCAGAGCTTGAAGGTATCCTATGAGGCCTATGGCATAGAAGCAAATAGTTTTAAATGGTTTGAAATTTTAGACAGTAAAATTTTGCTTCACATAGTTAAGAGATCATTTCAGCCATAAACACTGCAATCCCTATTGAAGAGAGACATCTTTTCCTACCCTCAGTAGTCATGTAAAATGCAGGGCAAGCACTACCCCACTGAATAGACTTTGGTTCCATTTCCAGATCAGATCTGGTACTTCATGCAGAACAGCTGAAGTCGGACATCTAAATATATCAATTACAGTGTCTAGAAGAACACGAGCAGGCACTACGTAATTCCTTCCAAGGAACAAAATGCAAGAAGCTGCTAAGAAAATCTTACTAACCCCTTGCTGCATTGCAGAGTGGGAATCGATAGAAACCAGCTGGCTCACTCCTGCCTTCAAAACACTACTGGACATATATTTATATGTATGGTCTCTCAAATTGTTCTGGTTTGCTGCTGGCAAATAATTTAGATTTAGTTGAACTTTCTAAATCTGTAAAAGACCAAAGACTAAATTATAAACTAATAGGAGAAAATTAAAACCCCCTCAAAATCAAAACCAATCTAATAATCTAATTAATTTCTGATAAATAAATTAGGATTTTTGTAGCAGATGTTTCTCCTGTCTTGCTCAGTATGTGGATCAAAATGTGTGTCAATTATCCTACCACTGTTGTTTTTTCGAATAGTTTAAGTAATTTCTTGTCATAATTTTGCCTAAAGTAATTAATTTCCTTCTAATTACGTACTGTTTTTACCAGTCTAAAATTTAAGCCTGACTGGAAGCCTGACTTTAGGGAAGTCAGTAGAATACTTGCCATTACACAGAAGCAGCACTTTGAAATCTCTCTTTGTTTATGTGACCAGATTTTTGTAGATTTGTCATTGTCATCTAGTTATCTTTAGCTGTTATCTCACTTTACAGTTCTATATCAAAACTGAGAAAAACAGCAGCATCAGCACCAGTGGAGAAAATTGTTCCTCTGCTACAGAACCAGTTGCTATGACCAGAGCAAATAGACTGTAGGAGTGGCAGCCAAAATTCTCTTTTATTCTGTATTTATTTGTGTGATTTTTAATCTGCCTGTTAAAATTCAGCTGAATTGACCAGTTAGAAAATCTGGACTTCTTTTCAGTTTTGAGTGCCAGGATATAGAGGAAATCAGGTGTTAGCCATCTTGAGTCTGGTGAAAAAGTATCTGTGCCCACTCCTACTTTTGTCCATGTGCATAATATCAGGAAGTCAGTGAGGAAACTGTTTCAACTAGAGTAATGTAAATATTTTCTAGTGTCCAAAGCCTTTCTGTGCTTTGCTTTTTTTTGGATTACATAAGAATAGGGGGCCTTGCTTTTCAGTGACAGTTACTTGTACCCTAAAAGTAGAAATCAGGGCTCTAGAACTCACATTCCAGTGTGTTGTGACAGAATAGGATGATGTTATATTATGAACAGAAGTTATCAGTCACAGCTAATGTAAAAAAAGCAATGGAATAAGTAATCAGTACTAAACAGTTAATAGAGCATAGGGTTAGCCAAATTTTATGACATTTCTTTCAATTTTTTAATTAACTTTGACACATTTTATGGTATTATTGGTTGTACACAATCCAGCTTCCCATTGCTTTTGTTCTATTTTTTATATCCCCATGTGTGAATCAGTGCAGTTATATTTATTTCAATTAAATGATCTGTTTATATCAGCTAAAGATATATAGAGGGAACATAAAAAAGGGCAACTATGAAGTTAGAAAGCTGCTTAGCCTTCTTACCCACTGTTTCTTTGCGTTATCACCAAGAACCCCACAGAAAGTATTTCCTCAATTAACCAGAGGAAAGAAGGTAGAATATGGTAGAAACCACTTCACTTTCTTTACCTTCACCTTACCTTTACCTTTCCTTTTAACTAAGGAAAGTCTCTTGTGGCCCTGAACTGCCTGAGGAAGGATGTGAGCTCTCCTGTGCCTGTAAACTGCAGGTCTTCGTTTTCTCAGCTCTCGAAGCACACGAGTGCTGCTGTATCACTATATGGTGACTGCTTGTAATAAAGGTATCTGTGACCAGTCTGTTAAAGTATTTCATAACTTAAATTCAGATCCGTTCTGGCATCCATATTGTTATATTGGTAGAATTCCAAATTTCCATCTCTGACAATAATCAAACAACCTGTTTGATAGACAGCAGTGCAGTGCATTGGCGTAAGTGTAAAGACATACTTTTCTCTTGATCTTGAAACAAATGGCAGGTTTCATACCACTCAAGCATTAGAGAACACCTTCAGTCAGGGGCCTTTGAGAATGCTCTGCTTTTCGATTTTTTCTGCTACAGTTTGCTTTTATATGTATTGGTGTCATGAAATTTTGATGAGCTCCACAGAAGTAATGCATAATCAACCTGTAGTAGAATATATGGACCACTTAAAATCTGAAAAACAGCTGGTTTATAAGTTGTAAGTATTTGGAAACATGCATTTCAGCTAATGGGCTTAAACAAGGGCTTTGTTCAAGCAGGGAAGAATAAAATGTGCGTTTTAAGGAGGCGGAATAAAATGGCAGAGGTTGCATCCCTAGGTTTATAAAGTTAGATGGCTCAGGTAATGGTTAGTGGGGTTTTGAGATAAGACTCTGTACTGGATAGCAGAAGCTGCATGTGCAAATAAAAGGCTTGCAGCTCTTACATTTTTATTTTGTGGAGGATTTGCATTAAGCTTGCATAATTCTGTGATTGGCAGACTCAGTTTGACAGCCTTTTTTGAGTCTGCATTGTATTTATGATCATTTCTACTCCTTATGGTAGGTACTATTCTCTCCCAGTGTTTGTGACATGAAAGAATAGTGACTGCATAACATTGAAATTAGCAGGAAATTTTTGAACTGCCTTGAAGAGTGTACAGTTAAAAGAGCACAGGGCTTGGCTGTGCTCATAGTGGTATGTTTTAAAATGTATAAAGAAAAGCTGTTCTTAGTAAAGGATTTGCTATGCTTTTTGCTCTGACTGAAACAATTATGGCTATTCCAAGCACTTAAAGTGGTGAAGAAACCTTTTATTTCTTTGCATAAAATATCTGCGACTTCAGCTGTATTGCAGGAAAGAGCTGGGGAAACATTACCAAAGTTTACTGAGATTATGATTGTTTTTTACCACAGAAAATGAAACAAAGTAATTCTGCTGTTCTTAACTTGGTCTCTTTGTGTCACCTTAATTCCCCCATGACTATCAATGTATTCTTGATTCATATGTAAATACAAATGTTCTATGGTAGGAAAAAATCTTACAAAACAAGATTATACTTCTACTATTGAATATATATTCACTATAAATAATGCTATCAGTTTTAAGCCAGTATAGAAATGCGAAGCTGTGATTTTAATATAGGTCAGAAAAACCTAGAATAAACTTCCAGTTATATCTTTCATATATAAATATAAATTTGCACATATATTTGAAAAGTGATAGCTAACTATTTTTCAAGTTGAACATCCTAAATTGGGTATATTCTGATGTATTGTGCTTTTCAGACCATATCTTAAGTAGAATGAATAGAGATAGCAGCATTACTCCTACATAGATATTGGTAAAATAGGTAAGTCATTCCGACTTGAAAGTCAGGAAGAGATAAATAGTGGAACAGGAATTTCATTTTTTCTTTCTGCCTAGTATTTATTACCAATGGTATGAAATGGTATCTTAAAGTAAAAGCACATGGATTTGCAGAAGCAATAGTTATTATTTGCCATATTTTTTACTAGACTCCTCAGCCATGGATAGGCATCAGTGACAAAACTTTTACTGATTTCGGTAGAGCCAGACTTTTACAAATGGCATGTATTTGTCTCTTTCCTAATATGGGTCTTTCAACTCTTGAGCAAACTTTTCCTAATGAATCACAGGGTTAGATAGCTTTTCCACTAGTCAGTAACTTAACTCCTCCACAGCTGTGCGATATTTTTTACTTTCAACAGCAACTATTTAGACTATCAGTGATAGTTTTCCATAGTTCATCCCTAAGTCAGTATGAATAGAAAAGCTGTATTTTGACTTTTTGTTGGAAAGAGCTAATGCTGTACTTCTTGACAATTACTTTCTCATGTTGATTACATCTCTGTTTTGTTGAGAATGTATTTCAATCAAATACAGTGCACACAGAGAGGGAATTGTTTTTTTCATGTAGAAATCTATGTTAATGAAACAAATATGGCACGGTCTGACAGGGCTCAAATCAGACTTTTTTGTACAATACCACCTGTGATGTAGATTGCAGCGCATGTGATTACAAGAGATGGTGTATATATAATTCTTTAGGAATCCACTGACAGAGGCTAGTTTGGGGTGCAGCTGCCAGATAGCTCTTAAGAGGAAAACAAAGGAAGGAACCATCCCACTGTGACGGGTCTGGTGTTGGAGAATAAACTCGGGAAACGAGCTCTGTAACAAAAAATTCTCCTTGCTAAGCTCAGTTCAGCTGAAAACACCCATAACTGCATTGTTGAAGTATGAACAAGAAGGCAATATAATAAATTGTGATCCAAAATCTTCAGTATTTACAGTGCTGTATACAGACAGAAATACTGTTCATTTTCCTACATCAGCTAAAAATGGGTGATCACCTACGTTCTGATTTTGGAATCTGGGTAGTCTGTTGGGGAAATAATTTGTACGAAACTCTTATTTATTCAATTTTATTATATATGAATAAGGATGCCATAAACAAAATTATATCACAGACGGAAAAAAGTGAAGAGCAATGTGAAGAGGAGAAAAGGGAAAAAAAGATTTTCATAACAGCAGTCATGATTTTAACTGAGCTCTAGCAGGAGAAAAATGTCTGTATCTTATGTATACAAGATTGTCACTTACAAGTGATCAGGACAAAGTAAGGAAACGTGGGTTCTGTTATTTTTGTCTCACACAGTTGCATAACGGTGGCTGCTTGCACATTTTTGTAGATACCACCTGAAGTGATGTAGAAATTTAAGCTCCATATATGTGCTATGGGGTTAGGCCTGAGTATTGCCCTTTTTTAAGGTAACTTGAAGTGTCCCTTGAGTACTTGTCAGCCCTTTTAGAGAATTGGCTCTGAGTTGTCTACAGATCCTATGTGAAAAGGACAGTGTACGGATATCTACTTGTGCTTATGGAATATTTTGTTATCTAAGAAGAAGAAGAAGAAGCCTTGTTTTGACAAACATAGTGTATTCCATTTCAAATGTTGAACAGTTCTGAATAATTCTCCAATAATTTCTCACGACAGTTATGATAAATATCTCTTATCACTAGATCATTTTCTGCTTAAATGTTAGAGCCATTGTAACTCATCAGTTTCTCTTAAATAACCTGCCTGGATCAGAGTTAGGCTGTTCATCATTGACCAAAATTAGGGGGGTTTGCCTTATTTGTTATGAATAATTTGAAAATTCTGCTTTTGGTCTAATGATAGTTTTATGGTTTTGGTATAGACTGGTTTTGCTTCCTGTGTTCCCTCTGGATGAAAGTGCCATTTCAGAAGTTTTCATCAGAATGTGTCCTAGAAGAATATGACTAAATTAGAGGAATTCAAATTCAAAACACTGGATTACTTAGCTAAAAAATCAACAGAGCATGATTTCTCCGAAATATGTAGTAATAGTTTCCTAGAAAGATGTGGTAATATTTTTTTTCTTTAATTTAGTTGCATGACAGTCTCTTCAGTAATATAGACAGAATTTCCCAGGTCACATAAGGGTGCAATCAGAAATGAAGGCATGCTAAGTAATTTTGTTTTGGTAAAGGAGGCTGAGCACCAGTTTGCTAATATAGACATTCTGATTGAAATTGGTTTTATTGAGATTGGTTTTATTAATAGCTGTATTATTTTCATTGCTCAACTTAAAAGGCATTTAAAGGGACGAGTGTAAGTGGCCTAGGACTCTTGCCATTTACTTTATAATTTGAGCAGACTCTCCTAAGACTACTCTCAGAATTGATGTAACATTTGATTTCCTTTGAACTCATAAATATCAGCTACAAAGTCCAATAGAAATTCACCCAAATATGTGGCTGTTGCACTGTTAGTAAGGTAGGAGAACATGCCAGACTGTCTTCTACAGCACTGATAAGAAAACTCCTTCCCTGGCTGCTGAAGCAGATGCTCAGAGGGAATGCTCAGCTCTGTGAAACACTGTGAAACATCAGTGGATACTGATGGGGTGGCAGGATGCAAAACAGAGCAAGACACTCAAAGCACCTGTGTCCTTGATTACATACTAACGAGAGGAAGGAGGGCAGAGCCAGGCCCTTGTAGCTGGCCAGCAGTTAGGAGAGGAGGATTCCTTACAGGGAAGAGGCTCTCCATCCATTTCCTAGTGGGGCTTTCTCCACAGTTCTTATGTGGTCCCTTTTCTGGTGTGGTAGGTAGTATTTTGTTTCCTGAGTGGATGAATTGTCTTTTTGGAATCATAGTTTGGTTTATTTCTCTTTTTTTCTGACTGGTATGCAGTGTGCTCTAAAGAACTTGCTTGCCCTGGAAGTTGTGTACCTTTTTATTTGGTTTTAGTGTTCAGTCTTTGTTGCAAATACTGACCAGAATCTCCATGCTCAGTAAAAAATGTAAAAAGTTTGGTGAGAAGAATGGAGCTTGCTTAAATTGGAAGAATGGCTTTTTGTCACTAGTCAGTGTCAAAGTACTTGTAGTTTACAAGTACTTTGTTTACTTGTAGTATACAATTTCCCTTTCAATTAGTAGTAATGTTTGCAGGCAGAGTGCTGTGTGAGTTCTGTCACAGTTGCGGTTCAGATGTGGTCTGAGATGTGCTTAGGATGTGGCAGAGATTTCTTTTTGGGCTGTGTTCTAATGTGGTATTGCTAAGATGGTGCTGAGCTCATGTAGGCACTAGTGCTGGGTGTGGAATTCAGTTGAGATGTCAATTCAGTGGGAATTCAGGGCTTCTCAGGTGCAGTTTTCCCACAAGCAAACATAAAGGGCTGCTGCTGAGGGAGATCTTGTGCTGGTCTTTCCCACAGCATAAATCTCTCTTGTTGTAAGGCAGCTCTATCACGCAAGTCTCATTATTTGAATCATTATGTGCTGGATTTACATAGCTAGTTCCCTAAATCCTTGTAAAATTTCAGCAATAAGCACTCCAAAACTGCTTGGATTTCTGTGTATCATCTTGCACATTATGTGCAGTCCCCAAGCTGCCTGGGCTATTCCAAAGGAAATAAATTAGCATGGTGGAGTTAAAGTTGCTTTTGAAAGCTGGTGAAAGTTGCAGTTTCCCATTGTGTTTGTACTGACTACACTCTCCAGGATTCGGTTATCCTTTCTGGTTTACTTCAGAGTTTGTGTCAGGGAGTACAACTCTTGTTTTTACAAGGAGCTATACAAACACTGGAATCACTCCACTGTTTGCTGCCTTCTTCCCTTGACTAGATCGGCATTTTCTCCCAAATCCATCTGCTTAGTGGCTAGCTAGAGAGCCTGAACACTGCCACCCTTAGAGTCCGTGTGGACCACTCAAAGGGCAAAGCTATCATCACCATGTGATGTTGTGCATGTGTTAGACAAGAAGGCAGCAAGCTCTTGCAGTGAGCGTTTCCACACACCTGGCACGTGAAACCCCACATTGGCCACTGCATTGCAGCTGTGCACACAAACAGCCACTGAACAGCGGCGCCAGTTCACCTGAGCAGCTCAGGGACTGCAGCACAGATTCTCATGCAACCTTATACAAATATGATGTTGATTGTGGTTATTTTTTCCCCTCTAATGTTTTTCAGCTCTGGATAAATACATATGTTCATCTAAAAGAATTTCTGTGTTTAACAATCATAAAGTTCTCGCTCTTTTTTTGCTGCAAACATTTACTTTTGATTGAAATATCAAATCCCATGTGACATTTAGAAGTCATAATAAAACATATAAAATTAGCACAAGTTATTAAGGAAAATGTGCATCTTTGTAACAGTTGGGGCTATTTTTTCTGCTTTGAAATTCATTACCTTCTAGTTAGACAAATATTGAAATTCCAAGGTATCAAAATGGCCAAGGACAAGTCTGGTCACCTTCTTTTTATAGTCTATAGCACCTCCCAGTGTCTGTTGACACATTTAAAAGGAAGCAAGCCAGTTTACCAAAAATGGAAGTACTAACGCTAGGAAAATCCTTCATAAAAAAATCCCTCCGGTTATGGGGGTATTCAAAAAGTGTCATTATTGAAGCGATGGAGATGAGTGGTGTGTGTTGATCCCTGTTGAAGTTACTGTGGTTATTAATGCCATGGAATGGTCGTGTTTGCTCTTTTCATTTGAGTTAATCTATCAGTATTCTCACTGGGCTTGATTTGAAAGACTGGATGCAGCGGAAAGATTGCAGCGTTTTGAATTGAGTATCTAGACCTTTTAATAACTTCATCCTGGTTTTGTACTTTGTTTTAAAAGCTAAAGAATAGTCAAAAGAGCCTATTGATTGCATTGGTATTTTTATTGCTTTTTTGGTGTGTTTTCATGAAGTTGTGAGCCACATCTTGAATATTCACTTCTAACTTTTCAACACCAATTGTTACAAAGAATTTTTTCCATTTGTATAAATGATGTCATGTGTTATGAAAGTTTTAAAGTGTGACAATTCAGTGCTATGATTGTTAACCTCTATTATGTTACTGCCATAAAAATTTTCACTATTAACTTTTTATTAATAATGTTTCTAAATTGCATACACCAGAAGGCTAACTTGATCTTTCTTTCATATCCAGAATTAAAAATAATGTCAAAGGTCAAACAAGACAATTGAAATACAGTTGCCAAATATAGTCATAGACAGTCAATTATGCAACGAAAGCAGTGTGCCACCCATGAAGAGTAACAGCCTACATTTGCCTAAACTTACTCTGTTTTGATGAGAAAAGTTCCAAAATATACTGCTAGTTGATGGATCCTGTAGTGTGGAACAGTATAATTGTATGGTTTAGGATGTCTTGGCCTTCCTAAGCTTTAAGGAAGATGGAGAGGAAAGCCAACTCCGTTCTGTATTCCAGGATCCTAGAAATCTGAAACAATCACTTCCAGATACTCAAACAATACAGAAAGTTGGAAGCTGTGAAGGGGGATATCTGGATTTAGGCTTTGTTTTGCAAGACTGACTGTATAAGGAATTAAATTTTCTACCAAATTCCATTTGCCTGTATGGAAATTTCTTCTTTAAGATTCATTGGAGCTCTGAGTTCTTCTGTCTAGCTATTGACTTCAGGTATTCTAGTTAATTTTCTATTAATCAATCAATGGTCTATTATCAAATTATTTAATATTTGTAATAGTAACACAGAGTTCTTTTGTGGTTTGGAAGTTTTTTCACTTATACTTTTTAAAGCTCTTTGCAGAGAGGTGAATAATTCTTTTTCATAGAGGTACAGTGAGTTTGAAGAATTTTCCCAAAGTCTGTAAGCAAATTGCTTAGAAGTTTGGATTAGCCTCAAGTCTCTTGAGTCTCAGGTCAGGGCCACTTCAGCACATTTTCTTCAGGATGGAGCAATAACATACTTAATGATACAACACTGAATTTTTTGAAGGTTCAGAAATTGTAAACAATGCAGGGGGGAAAACTGTGGGGGAGAAGGAGCTGCAATTTACCTTTTTAAATGTATCCTGTAACTGCTTCTGCAGTTGGCTGCTATATTTGATTGACTGTTCCGTAAAAATGCGCTATCTCTCATTTCTGATAAATCTCAGTATTGGGAGATTCAGAAAAACTGCCAAGTCACAGCTGAACTACGAGGGTGTATCAAGGTTGAAGGAATCAGTGGGGACAATATCTATAGACTCAGATGTTTTTCACTGCTCAGACTGATGTTAGCTCGGTTTTGAAGCTCCCCCAGGCAGGCATAGCCCTGTTGGTGTATGTTAACTTGTGGAGCTGCTGCCTGGGCCTGAGCCCAAGGGTTTGAGTTTTCCCCCACAGAGCTTATGCAATCATTTTTGTTCATGAGAGTGAGAAGAAAGTGAGTGTAAACTGCTACCGTCTGGCTTTACACATACTTTTCAGCTGGTAAATGCCTAAGAATAGACAAGGTGATGAAGATTCAGGAGGTAAATTCAGAAGTTGTAAACAGTTTTAGTTGTGTTTTGTGGCACCCCTGTCACACTATGCCAGCTGAGCACTGATCTGGATGTTGATACGTGAGACCTGAAGAATCTTGCTGCTACAGTTCAAGGCTTCACGCCCTGCTTTCTTCTCCTCACCTCCCCAAAGGCTACACTTACCAAAAAGTCAATAGAAGCTGTAAGACGGGTACAACTCAGCTGCTTCTGTTATCTGCATCTTTGCTAAAATCCAGCAGCAGCAGCAGGTGAGAGTGAAAACCAGGGATTTATAAGGTATAGGCTGAGGGATAGATCTCGCTGCTGATTGAAACCTGAGGGCTGCTGTGTACCCCCAGTGCCAGACAGAGAACTGGAGAGGCAGCAGGGGAGTCTGGTATATTTAGGTCTGATTAATCACTGTGGCAGAGAAAGTCCTCCTTGGTACTGTGGGCTAGGTTTTGAGAGGATATGCATAGATTTCCATTTGAATTAAATCTCTTTCTGTTATAATTGAAAAAACCAGCAGAGTACTAATGCGGCGCAAAAGCACTTGAATGTTAGTGAAGGTTTGTCTTCTCCTGACACCAAAGTGTTGGTTGAACCAACAACCTCTTGGAAAATCAAGAATGCAGTTGCAGGGACAGACTTTCTGTTTGTTTGGAATGCACATAACCTGTAACTGAATCTAGCTCATCAATACCTGCCTTGAAATACCTGATTTTCAGAAGCTGAATCTTCTTGGTTCTCCATGAAATATGTATTTAAGCAACAGAAATAAAACTGATACAGTAACACAGCATACATATATTTTTTATGCTAAGAAGCATATATGAAATGCTAGTGAAAGTAATTCTGATTTCTAAGCTACTTGGAGTATTTAACCACTAAGATGCATTTAAAGTGTTTTTTGTGATCAGTTAGGCTTTACATTTGAGCAAAACTGGGTTGGAGTTCTTTTAATATTGCTGAAAACTATGACTTGTTGGATTTTGGTCGAAATGGAAGTAGCTTTCCAAGATAAAATTGTAATCAAGATTTCAGCCATTTTATATCAAGATTGCACTAGACTACTTTCTCTACTCTTTTTTTGGCTGGCTTTACCCACTGAAAAGAAGAGGAAATAGGCATTTTCTGGGTTTAGAGCACGCATGGAATATGATAGGATCAGACATCTTAGGATTCAGGTTCCGGGAAGGCTTTTCTAGTAACTAAGAGACCCTTTGAAGTCTTTAAAATGAGATTCCAAAGGCAACAGAGCATGGAAAGTCCTAAAGCATCATCCAGTCATAGTTATAAATCCTCTTGGATTGAGTCAAAACAAACTCTGATTTTTGCTGCCTTTTTTTCTGAACAAAATTAAGGAAAATCTGATGAAATTCTGAAACACAAACTGAAATGAAGGAAGGAGTAAACAGTGTTAAGGAGAGATTTACTTTTCTATCAAAGATACAGAGTTAGCAAATTGCCTTGTTGTCTCCAAGATTTTGTTCTGTCAATCTCACATCTTACAATCATGAGATTAAAAAGTGTGTTTTGTGTGCCCACTTGGATTCTTTTCCTGGAACAAGATGCAAAATTTATTTTTTGTTAAAAAGGGTTAGGCTTCAGCAAGTTATAGTGAGTTTTTGTCAAAGAGAAATTTTGTTATGAATAATGACAGATTTTTCTGGGTGACCTAACCTCTTGGCTGCTGCCTAATTCTTGCTTTAGTTTTTCAGTGGGTGACTCTCAGTTCTCACTCTGCCATTTAGTTTTCAGATTGAAAGCAAAGCTGTCAGGTGCAAAGTGATTTCCCCTGCTTAGTGGAGATCACTGTCCTCTGATTTGATTAGTTCACTCTTGAATTATCACCTTTATGTCCACCAGAAGGCTCTGCTGCTTTCTGAAATGTGCACAGAACCATATTCCTTGGGTACCTAACAAGGTCAGCACTGTTGTAAACAGGATTTGGCAATTTGCTTGCACTGAGACAGCACACATGGATTTCTTTAACTAAGCAGTGGAATTCTAATATGTTTTGAAGCAAGTGAATGATAAATACAGATTATTTACTATTGGTGAGTGAGGATTTGGTTCAGCATTTAGTTATGTCATGAAATTTGAATCCACACATATTTAATACAGTGGCTGTTAACTTAAAACTTTAGAAATTTTAACACTTTCACTATTTGTGCTGTTACTTTCATAGTATGTGTGTATATATATATATTTATTCTGTAATTGGAGAAGTTTCAAATACAGAGACCATTCCTCACCATCTTGGCATTCTTGTAATCCCAACTGATAGGAGAGCCTCTATGAATTTTGGTACTTGCCAAAGCTGTGATGAAGTTATCCTTCTACAGACATTTCTCAGTGTGAAGATTGTTCTTCACAATACTCATACTTCACACCCCATGGGCTGAAAAGAAGTAGTTCATTTGATCTACAAAACTGTCAGGGCAGCTTCCTTTATGAAGCTAAGATATGATAATAAAAATGTTATATTTTTTCTGATTTTATTTTAGTAGCACAAGTTAGCACATTCAAAAGGGAAAAGAATTCTTCTTATTTATTATGTAAGTGGAAAGTTAGGATAAAATGGGAAGAAATCTCTTGGAGCAACACTTTTCATGTCCATTGATTAGTTAGACTGCAGCAGTTCTGGCATTCCATCCTAAGAAACAGGTGTGATTTACCTTTTACTGACTTTCAGGACTGGAAATCATGGAACAAGAATATTTGAACACACACAAAACCACATCCTCTTCATGGGTATGTTGTTCAAATTATGCTTTTCAGAAACCCTGGACAAAAATAGCCTGTTTAGTCTTCTAATGTTAAAATTTTTGCTTAGGGAAAGTGTACTAGTCCAGGTGGGGGTTATTTTTCCTGTTTGTTTGTTTGTTTTGCTTTTTGCCCCCTCATATAATATTATTTTCTTTATGGTTATGGATTTTAGTAGAGAGCCATGAGCACATCTTCAGAAAGGCTGTTTACATCTTTTGTTGAACAAAGGTTATGACAAAAAGTGTTTCTATAATAATACTAATTTTTTTAGTTTCTCAGAAAATCCAAGTTATCAATATTCACATTTTTCTCATCCTCTTGGTCTATATTTGCCTATTCTACTTGTCCAACAAAAGCATTTGGATGTTATTCTCTAAGATACAATAGATAAATTAGAGTATTAGATTTAAGATGGTGGGAACTTCCTACATACCTCAGCCAAATTTCAGGACAGATCATCACAGTGCACATCAGTTACCAGATAACCATTACAATTTCATTTGGTTTTTCTCCTCATATTCATTGCATTTACCAGAAAAAGGATTAAATTTTTTTTTCCACTGCAATATAAACATCAGGGTTTAGTGGCTCAAGTTTGCCTTTCTCTAATTTGTAATAGTTACTTACTATCACTGAATTATCATGAAGTGTTCAGAAGACTGCAAGAGACTACATCAGTGGCACAAGAGGATCTGGTGTTCTCTAATGGGCTCACTACACCACGTTTAAAGGTGTCATTAACGTGCTTAGGCAGAATGGGATCCTTCAGAGAACTGAGACCCTCTGCTTGAATTTGAAATAATGCTAAATTGCTAACAAAGTTTTTCTTGAGCATCGTGGAACTAAAATAGCAGCTGTGTATAATTACTCAGCTCTAGATGCTGTCATAATGTGTTTGTAAATAATAACAGAAAAAAATTGGGTACTGTGAATATTCACTAATCTGCATTAATTTTCAAGGATCAGTTTCAACAGTCAGTACCATTTTTTCCAGTGATTTTTATGGGAACAACATTTCACTTCAAAACTAGCCCTATGGATCTCTATTGTAGCAATGCCCTCCTGAAACTCAAAGGGAGTCTTCTTGAATATGGACCAAATAATTTAGTTGGCTGCTGGCCATGTGTTGTCTTTCAGAGGAATATGGTTATTCACTATGTAATAGTGTAGGAAGAAAGGAGACATATGGAAACAAATTTTAAAAGAAACAGTAACATTAGTCAATGCAGATTTAGCCACACAAGTTGCCAAGCACTTAACGTAGTCATGAAGTAAAGAAATAAATTACGAAGCCCACTAGCCAGGCTCGTAGCACGCCAGAGTGCAGTTCTGATAGAAAACAAGCACTCAGCTTCAGCTGAAGGCTGAAACACACCAACGCCTCTTGAAGTTTGATTTATGGATTTCTTTTGCTGCTGCTGTTGTAAAAAGCACACTATTATATACAACAAATTAAAACTATTTTTAACAGCATTCTTGGAAATATAGTTGTCCTTTTATTTGTCTCTAAATACTAGGCCAGCATGACTCCTTTTCCTTTTAATTTTGTTTTGAAATATGCAGTACAACCCTATGTATTTTCCTGTTGCATGTTAGTAATGTCTTTTCAAGCAGATGTCATGTTTCTCTAAATAAACAACACATTTGTAACAACAGAAAAGACAAAGTGACAAAAATAGTGACTGTAAAAATCAATGCCTTTGTGTATAAATCAAAGATTATATAGGTATTTGTGTGGAAAGTACATATTAGTACAACAATTCTTTTTCCAGGTCAGAATTTGTATTTGGTACAGCTTCATAAAATATTATATGTCCATTCTCTCTAGATGAGTCATGGTTTTGGAAGAAAGGGGGAGAATATTTTTTCAGCATCATGATCATTGTAATAATGAACTGCAGAAACTATAATAGATTTTGTTCCTGGCTTGGCAAACTATCTAAAAGATTTTGCAAGAGAGTTTACATAATTCTTTCCATTGAACTTTCTAGTATTGCTGTATTTCAATTGTTAACTCAAACACACCAAACTTTTAGGTAGTTTGTGCACGATAGAAATGTGGTTTAATGTTTCAGGAGTATTTTATGAGCAGAGTTGGTGGTTATACGTTTTCGTACTTACAACCTTAGTTCACTTGTTAAAATAGGCTCTCTGTTTGCTAATAGTTCCCAGCTGTAACTAATACATTAGCAGATCTACAATGTAGTATTTAAAATGACGCATTTCAAAATCAATAGCAAATGTCCTGCTGTACAATTAATTGGAAAACTTGTTTTACACAATGGTCAGTACATGATACAAAACTCTTTTGAAGTTGTGGTAAATCAAGGAATAGGAGACAATGATGTGTAAATTTCTAAAAACTTAGGAAAAGCAAAAATATTACTTACTGTAGTTGTTGTTTGCTTCTCTTGTCCCTTTCACTTTGCCTCGCTTATCAATCCTCATATACCACTGAGTTCGACAGAAAAGTCTTCTCACTCTTACATCCCCCCCTTCCATATAATCATAGCTTCTGGTATGTCTCTCAGGGCTGGAACAGTTCACATTTGTAGCCATTTGCTCTGGAGTCATGTCATTGCAAGCTAAAGATATAGTGCCCATTAGAAAGATAATGTAAAAGTATGATCTGTAGAGCAAAATTGGCAGGATCCATGTCAGTATCCATTTGTGCATTATAGTGCAGTGTTCTGGGTGTTCATGAACAACATAATGAAAATTAAATCTCAAGTAGACTGTTGCTCTTAGGTCACCGACCTGCCTTCTGTCTTTACGAGTTACAGATTCATTTAAATGAGATTGCTCCCTCTTCTAGAATTCTGATCATTATTCCTTAATAGTTAATGGCGAAATAGAAGAGCTTCTTAAATATCTCTTCAGTCAGAATATCCTTTAAAGACACAAGTTATAAAAACCTTTGTTGTCGTGACCTTCTTTACTACTTGAATTTGCTGCTTGCACTGAAAGTAAAAGATCTGTGAGAAAAGGTGCATGTGTAAGTCGTTATGCTCAATTGTTACAAACGTGCAAGGATACATTATGCTAATGAAAAGTACTACACGGAAATATATGACATGCTGAGCTCATTTTTTAAAATATGCTAGTGCATATCGATAGATATCTCTCATACAACTTTTTACATAAACAGACATTAACACTGATTGTAAACACAGTTCTGTCTTCAGTTTTAAGTCCTTCCAAAAATCTCCTATTGATTCGTTTCAACTGCGTTCTCACGCATGATAAAATTCTCGTGATTACTTCAGAACTGTATATTTACTATTAGCACAATCTATCATGCAACTTTTCTCTAGTTCAGGTTTCAAAACAGACCTCATGGCTTTAGCCCTGGATTTTTATTCCTATCCTTTTCAGATTATTAGTAGAAATAGTTTTCTTAATTCTTTTTTTTAGCATCTACCGTATAGAAATAAAGATAAGTTATTAGCTATTAGAAACTGTGGAATGATCTTGTAAAGGACAGATAACTTACTTGTTCCTGTTGATAAGAGCTGGATATCCAAGTACTCCATTTCTGTTGTCTCCTTTTTGCAGCATGAGACACTCTACTGTAGCTACAAACTTTCTCAGCTCAGAAAGACTCCACCAGAATTATAATTGCTTCCATAAATCAACACGCTGGAGAGATGGTGTGTATGTGCTTATGCGTGCGCGTGCATGTGTGTGTTGAGCCTGTTGTTCAGTCCTTTTCGATAAATACCTTTGCTGACCTCACTTGGAAGCAATTAGAATTTAACCAGTCAGCTGTCAGTTGAATGCACGAACAAAAGTAAAAGGAGACTTGCATTGTATCGTGTCCAATGGTCATCAGAGGGAGCTATGTACATAGTTTATGCTTTAAATCTCCAAGAATCTTCTTTCTAAAAATGTATATTTTGTGCTGCATGGATAGAATTGCTTCACATGCTACTAGTGTTTCTGTGCTCTGGTTTAGGTCGGTATTTTTCTGTCCTTAAAAAATTCCTCCTCCTCTGTTTTGTACTCACATGCTTATCTCAGTTTGCTTTCAAATCTGTTCTGCAGTTTGGTGGATTCACAGTCTGCTTAGTGCCTTTCTGAAGGAAATGTGGGTCTGTTACATACCGTGGAGAAGGGTGTGCTGTAGCCATTAGAGATCATGAGGTGTATTTTTGTATCATGGATATGAAAAGAGGGACTGCTGCACTGAGATTTTTTTTGATCAGCCACTAGGTGAAAATGGGAACGTATATTTGGATGTTTCAAAGTCTGACATTCAAACACAACCTTAATCAGCTTGAAGGAAAAATTGCTACTAGGGAACAGCCTTCCTTAGCATGGGTAGTTAGTTCTGGAAACTTGGAAAGGGAGAATGAAAATTGGCAGCAGTGTAAGAAAATCCCTAATACTGCACCCAAGCATTGGGCTTAAAATCTAGAGAATCAAAAAAAAAAAGAGTGGTTACACCTGGTTTTCTGCTTTTGTGTACCTATTTCCCTCTCTGGCACCAGCTCGTCCATGTTCCATTTCACTCCTAAATTCTGTTGAGTTTCTGGTGAATGTATTTGTAAAACATACTGAAGCAAAGTTTTTAGTAGCTGCTTATCGTGTTTAATTGCCACACTCTTGATGTGAGTACACCTCAGTCCCTTTAGTAAGTAATAGCAGCAAGGAAAGTTTGGAATCAATCCACTTATTGAGAATAGTTTACTTATGTTTAATAGTTTACACTTGATAATATAATGCAGTTTCTCATTGCACACTTTTATCCCATCCCCACTCCTTTCCTCCCTCTCTAATGGGATAACAATTACTTTTTAAAAAGTAAGTCAACTGCAGAGGCAGCTAAAAATCCCAGGGAGTACATACGTGCCACCTTGTGGTGAGGGGGACATGAGTAAACCAGGGTGTTTCACTGGACTGATCCAAAATGAGCACAAAGGTGCACCAGGCAAACTTGTACTACTCAGCCTTTCCTATCCATAAAGAGTGTGAGTAATTTCCTTCCTTAACATCAGCAGCCTCCTTGTGAGCACTCACATGGATTAATCCCATTTGTCACTTGCTTTCCGTTCTTTTTTTTAACCATTTTAACATGTAGTCCAAAGTTGATCAATTTTTCTTGTTATCTCTATTTCAGCATATTGGGCTGTTTGCTGTGTTCTGTAGCTCAGCCTAATTTTCCTACTTTAGCAAGAGACTCAGTATATGCACCTTTCTGATATGAAAAATGTGCTGCTGAGGGCTTTCAAAGGCTGGATACCTGCAGCTGATACACAAAGAAATGGCTTTCATTAGTTAACTCTTGTAAACTGTGATTATGGCAATTTCCAGTTTGACTTCTGTCTTGTCAATCCATGGCCACCATTCTGACAAGAAGTGGGGACTGAAGTGACTTATCCCAGCTGTGGGTTTTGGAGTACATTTGCTGGCTTTATATTAGCATGTTCTCTGACCCATTCCACAGTCTGAATTCAGAATGATAGCAATGAAAAAAATTTGTGGTATTCAAAAGGCTTATCTGCTGTGTATTATAAAGCAGGCAATCAAGGATAAAAGGTAATCTGTGTTTCACTCAGCAAAATAGGATGCAAGTAGAAATGTTTTTGTAAACTTTCTGGGTCTTTTATGTGCAATAACAACCTGCCCTTTCAGATTCATACAGGTTTTAATTTTTCTTTTTCCTTGCAAACTTATTGTTTCTGACAGTTAGTAACAGGACAAAAAATACATACCTGAGGTTTCAGTTCCAGAAATCTGGAGTTATTTGTGGTCCAGGCATGTATTTCTCTTGGCTCTGAAAAAATAAATCACTTGTTGTAAGTGAGTTTTTTTAAGTGGTGCCTCAATTCAGATCTCTGTAAACTTTTGTAGTTAAGAATAAATGAAAAGTGGCTTAAATAAGGCACTAGCTCTAATTTTAGTTGGTGAACAATGCAGTTACTCTTTAATTATTGCTGCTAACATTCGTATCCTCGTATTTTGTAATTATGGAATAATAGTTTTCCACCGTGTTTTAGCTGCAGTTTTCCTTAATTTCCATTTTTATGTCTTGCTATACAACAAGAACAACTCAGTATTTTTTCATGGAAAGATGCCATCTCGCTGTGCATGTGCACATCAGGCTTCTCTGCGTGTATCTCCAAGCCTCTGAATGGCCCCAAATGCATCTGTTTAAATCAATATCTTTAAATCAACTAATATCTCTCTCAAATTGAACTGGTTTAGGTTTAGAGAAGATTTAGCTTGACTGACACTTGGTCCTCTATCTGTTTACCAAAGTGCATGCCCAGGTCTTTGCATTACAATCCCAAGCAAATCTTTAATAATACATAGAAATTTTCCACCTGAAATGCTTGTGATTTTCTGTTTCTTTGGTGATGTGTTAAGGTATCAGGACCACAGAAAACATGGAAATGTGCAAAATGCACATGCTGTAAGCCATCCTTTAATACTTAATGCATGCATTGGTTCCTCCTTCCTGTTGATAAGACAGTTTTCCACAACATTGTTACGGTGCACACACTGAAAAGGAAACTGGAAGTGAATTGCGAGCACTTTGCTTCTGATTGTAAAGACTGCGTGTCGGCCTCCAGTTCAAAAAGAGCTTAATTAAGTTTATTCCCTTTTTCCTTACATAGGAAATCACTTTTTGTCCTTTTAGATGAAAAAATGACCAATAGGACCCATGCTTTCCTCATCTCCAGGCTGGCCTGCTGCAAATTTACTGCCCAGCTTTGGCATTGGGTCATAAATGTGACTTTTAAAAAACCTCCATTTTGTCCAGTTTGCCCGTAGGGCAACACATCCCTGCTAAGAAACTTATCATTCTCTTCCTCCTTGTTCCTTGATCCATTTCAAATTTGCTTTAGAACATCTTCCAGGAGTTCCAGAGTTTAGGGCAGTAGGAAGATAAAAATCTCTGTATCAGGCTTTAAACCCAAGATGTTGGGTTTTAATGCCCTGCAGCAAAAGCTAAAATGGGATTGGAAGGTCCTAGGGAAAAAATACTATAGATGTGAAGGTGCTAAATCTTCTTGTGGTTAAATCCATAGTTTCCAGATCTCAGAAATCAGGATCAGATCAAGGCTGTCTTTTATTACATGCAAAAGATACAAGAAAAGTATTATACAGTTTGAGCAGATCTTGGTCAACATTGCAGTACCTGAGAAACACTGCAACATGCATGGAAAATGAACTCATATAACGAGGCAGTAAAAACAAGAGACAAGGATTATTGCACTTCAGTTTGGATTTATCTTTTCAGGTTGTAAGGCTAAGATTAAAAGCTATAACTATGAATCCTTTGTCTCCCTGACTATAAGAATGTCTTTTGGGTTTTGGTAACTGGTATGAGTTATTAAAATCATATTGAAAAGACAACAGTAATTTTTTCCTAGCAATTTTTCCAGAGAGATCTCTTCAACATAATTCCTTTTTTTGTTTCCTCCTATTCATCCAGATCATATTGAGATGATTTAAATCTACAGGAAAATTTGAATGGGATGCAGTAGATACTTGGAAAAAGAAACCCCTTCAAACTATTAAGTAGTTTGACTACTACATAACTAATTACTTTTTCTTTAATTAATTACATCAAAGGTGATTTATGTAGCTTATTTTAGAGAAAACAAAGGCTGGGAATACCTTAGCTCAGTCAATAGTAAGCTTAAAGGTAAATCCATCCAGGCTTTTTTCACTAGAACAATGGAGTATTATGATACTGACTTTTGAAGGTGATAGAATAAAAAAAGAATGCAATGGCAGCCAGATGAATCCTTCCTTTCTGAATGGAATTTTCACTGTATGTGGTTATGCTAGATCTCCTGGTTATTCACAGCTCAATAACCCTCAACTTCAGGGGATTCTATTTGTGATGACATCAGAACACTCAGGCTATGTTTATCATAACCTCAGATGTCGATGCAGAATTCTAACAGTACATTTTTGGTGAAGACATAAATAATAGAGAACTGGTACAAGAAAATATTGAGGAGAGCCATTTGGTTCATCTCATTTATTACCAGGTATGGTGTTCAGAGGTCTCTCTTTCTGAAGTGATCCATACATTTGTAGTCAATTTTTTTTGTACCAAAATACTTGACCACGCAGTGATTTCTTCTGCCTGATTTTAAATATATTCTTTTTACAAAATAAAAAACTTGTAGCATCTTTTTATATACACAGATGCTTGGATAAGAACCAACTTTAAGACCTGGATTTGTGGAATCTGTGTGCTTAGAGCCACCTTCTACAGCTGTTTCTCCAGTTAAATAGGTGTGATACATCCAATTTGTACTGCCCCTGTTGCATACTTTAGGTGTCAAAATGCTGCTGTGATTGAATTCTAAAAACCTGGGCTCGCACATATACACACCATACACTGAAACATTGTTAATGCTGTAAAATAAAACACTCAACAGGCACAGATTCTAGCTATGCATCTCATGCGTTCAGTCAGGGAGGAAAATCGGGGAGAGAACAGTAGTGATAAAACTCAGAGTCTGTATCGTAGTACATGCTCACACTCTCAACCAAACCAAACCAGTGTTTATCCAAGTGAGCTCTTGGCATCTCTATATACTTCAGCAAGTCCAGGATTTCACCCAAGGTTTAATGTAAATTCCTTCTTTATGGTTCTGTATTATTTACGAGTGTATCAAGGCTTGAGATTTAACTGGACATTTTTTCAGTGGCTTTCTCTTTTCTGTACAAAAGCAGGCAATAAAGCAGGTCGGTACAATCCATGTGAACAAAATGCAAAATAACAAAACCTGTGACTGTGTATGGCAGAAATGCTACTGGATTACTACTGCATATTTTTTATTTTATTTTGGGAAACAGCTGGAGTAAGACCTTTCCCAGCTTGCAGCTAATTATATGGGCTATTGTTACATGTGTTCTAAAAGCAAAATAGCATAGGGGGAAACTGCCCTATTCCCCTGTAAATCTGTGCTCCTTGTAGAGTTCAAAACTCACCGGTTGACTCAGAGTAAGAGCAATTCTCTGTAATGATTGCATTATTTATTACCCATCTGCCAGAGACAGGGACACCACTTTAGTCACAAAAATGTAAGGTTTTCCAGCTGTTTGCCATTTGAATGGTAGATAAGCATTTGCTAAACTGAGGGAATCTAATAAAAGGGTGTCGTTCCTAGGGAATCTGTGTTAGTAATTGGCTTACGGAGTGAACTCCACCACATTTCCTCACTTTTTCCATTCCCTCACTTACTGATAATGAAGTCCATGATATCCTACTAAATCCTATGTAAATTCAGGCCAGAACAGTCATTTCATAATCTAGTAAGGGTGTGAAAGAAGGATGTAAAGTGCTGGGGATCTGAGTGCAGTTTAGCATATCAAGTGCAGGGTTAGAACGAGTGTGTCAGCATCATTCCTGAGGCATCTGGTGTGGGCATGGACTGGTGAGCCAGTTTTTCTCATAATAAAAGGGAGAAAAGAAAGTGTCGAAATACCTTTGCATTCAAAGGGCAATTTGAGGCTGTGTCAAAGCTGCATTTTCTTTCAGAGCTCCCTCAAGAGAGTTAGGCAAGAAGGGATGCTATTGATTTCAAACTGGCTGTAATTTAAAGATGCCTAGACTGAGGGTTACCAGATAGTGCTGTTGCAATATGAACCATCCTGCTCCTCTGTACGTATAGTTCTGTAGATTGCAGGAGTGATCCCTTCTATCTGGGAATAGCTGTGCTTCCAAGAGCTGAAATGTCTCCCAGTGCAGCTGTTGCTCTGTTCAATGGTTGCTCTGTTAAATGGCTTGTGGCATCAGCAAGGATTGAATTTTGTCAGCGACCGATGAGGGTCAGGCATTGAGCAGATTGTTATCAGACTTGATGTTGTTCTGATCTGCTTCCTTACTCCTGCCTTACTTTGCTTGTGACAACTATCACATTACTGAAATAATTCCTGCCCTTTTAACAGTAATTCCAGTTGCTAGTTTTTCACACCTTTGACAAAGACTGTCCATTGCAACTAAAGTATTCTCCACAAACTTAAATGTTACTCTTCTGTGAAGTTGGAATGTAGAATATTTGGGAGGTGATAGAGAGAAAGAGGTGGGTAAAGAGCTGGGACTAAAGGATCTGTGTATTCCTTCCTTCCCTATAAAAGTGGAGGGGAAACTTGATTCCCTGATAGGAATTTGTCTAGTGTAGTGGTAAATTCCCTTTATCAGCCTTTTATGATATTGGGTTGAGTGCATCTGTAGCATCTGTCTAGTTTGTGTACCTCTTGCATCTCTGTTGTCTCTGCCGTGCTTGACAGTGGGTTATTGCAACAGAGGCCTTTTCTGGAGTAGAAAACTTTTACTGACAGGACTTTGTGAAAACTTTTTTCACACTGAGTACGTGTATTGGCTCCCGTGCTGAAGTCACTGCTAAACTCCTCCATGCTGAGGTACAAAGTGCGGTAGTCCCTTGACACGGCAATCAACTGAACAAGTTTTTGTGGGTTTTTTATCCAGTTGACAGAAAGCCCCAGAATAAGAAGGTATAAATATTAAAGGGAAGTTACTGAAAAGCTATTCTTTAAATAATTTTGACAGGCAGCTTTTTGCTAGTTAACCACATTTCAATAAAATTCCTCTCTGAAGATCATGCCTTTGTTTGTTTGTTTCATAGCATTGTTAGACATGAACAATAAGTTGGCAGTGCCTGGTATGAATTCTTGGTCTCTAAAAAGTCTCTGGTGAATGGTTTATCAAGTTGAACATGTGTTCTATAATCTTAAATTATAGATTAGGTTTTTTCCCTCAAATTAGTCTGCTGTGCCCTTCCTCATTATTCCTAATGGTGACTAACACTTTTTATATCTTTTCTTGATGAGAAGCCTATGGAGGAAAAGACAGCACTCTCAAGTGTCCTGAAATTAAGGGGTGTGTTACAATTCTGACTCTTCTGTGAGGATTGTGAGGTTTTATCAATAATCCCCAATACTAACATGATTTTGATAGCCATTACTTCAAAAGCAAAAAGAAGGTATCTTTTATAGGAGTCTTGAGTTGTACAGATGTGGAAAAAAAAATGGGGCAATGCAAAGGAAGATCAGCTGTGTACACCCACAAGTTGAAGTAAGGATTCATGAAAAATGTTAATTCTGGTGTTTCCAAAATTCAGAGCGTTTGACTTTATGATCTGAATTTTCTTCTGATATTGGAGTAAATGACTGTTTTAATTGCTGATTTACACAGCTGGCACCAGCATGTCAAATGCCGCAGGGGATGTCTCAAAAAAGGGAATTTTGTTCCAATACCAGTCCTTCAACATCCACAAGTGCTGCTTCTCAGGTGGGTATTTGTTTGAGTACACAAGCTGCATAAACTGCTACATGAAGGCAGGGATGGATTTCCTGAAGTATCCCAGGAGGCTGTTAATGTACAAGCAGGTGCTGGCATGTGCAAGAGAATGGAGAACCAGATATGGCAAGAGGAAAATGAGGAGCATTATAAACTGTAGAAGAGAAGAAATAATGGAAAAAATTTGGTGAACTCTCAGGAAGAGGGAGAGAGATACAAGACAGAAGAGAGGAAAGTAATGAGGTCCTAATGTATGCAGTATGTCAGAAGAAATGGGAGCTAGGAAATAGGGGAACCTTGGAAGTCACTTTTAGAAGATAAAGTAAGAGATAAAGAAATTTCTCATAGAAATCCCCTCTTCTTCACTCTGATGTTTTTTTCAAAATATATCTAAGAGAAATAGCATCATTTGGCAAATCAAGTATGTATTAGGCTGTAGTGCATGAAATCTTTCATTTTGAAGTGTGTATTTTGGCTTTGGTGACCTGCAGTGAAGGACTTGTAGGGATGGAATGATTATTGTACCACATGGTGACAAAGCTTTGTTCATCCAAAAAATAAGCTGGTGATAACTTAGAAATAACTTCTCTCTTTTAGCTATCTCTTCTGCTTTTATATGGTGTGCTATTTCAAGTTTTGCAGGCCTGATTGTGTGGCTTGTGCTTTTCCCATTGTCAGTGACATTCAGCTGCAGCAAAATGACCTGGCACAACTGGGACAGTGCTCGTTAGAGTTGGTGCTGAACAGGGCTAACCCAGTCTCTCTTCTAGTCCTTTTGAAAATAGGTTATATATATATATATATATGAGAGACTTTTTTTTAATCTGTTTTGAAATTATTGCTGTATCCACCTAATTAAGAAATCCCTTCTTCTCCATGCTTGCCCAAGGAGACTGACACCCTCTTCACTGGTCTCTGGTTCTTGGCATAGATGTAAAGGTGCAAGGGAAAAAATATGGCTTCATTAGGGCCACACTGGTATCTGCAGTAGAAGCTGTTAAGGATGTGGTCCTGTATTTTCCTTTGTGGTTTGTGATCCCTGTCCTTTGTGACTAGAAATTTTGTTCTTTTCTATTCTGTGTAAAGAAACAGATGGTCTACTCTGCAAAACAGTGCCATTAAGTCATACTTAATCTTCAAGATTGCAGATACTGGCCTGCATTTAGCAGCAAAAGAGCTCCCATCGGGATTGGCACAAAGACTTCCCTTTAGTGCCTCTCTGGACTTGAAGATTGATATGAAGGTTCCAAAAAACTTATCTTTCTTACAGTTCAGTAAACCAAAGTGGTATGCCTGTAAAATGCTGAGTTCTAAACGTAAATTGGTCTTTTTCCTGTGAGCTTTCTTTCTTGTGGATTTATGAGCAAAACAGAAAATAGAGATTTTGCTTTGTTTTAGTGTTGGCTGGTACACCCAGTTTTAAGATAATGGTGCATTGGAGTATAATCAAAATAGGTGTCTGAAGAACTAGATTGCTTCATATTTCTTATAGATTTTTTTGTAAAAGAGGAGATTTCTGGGTTTGAGTGTTTTTCAGTTCCTACCCCACCCTTCTAAAAGATACATATACTCTCCCTCTTCAGTTTCGAGAAACACCCCCAGGGCATCCTTTTTATTTGAATTGATTTTCTGGTTGTTTATCTTTTTCAATCTGGTCATGAAAAGCACATCTGGTTCCTATTTTAATCAGTATTCCAGTGGGAGCAACATCATATTATAGAAGGCTAACAATGCTAAAATAATAATCCGTAATGATGCAACTTCTGGTAATTTAAAACTGTGTTATCCACTGTTTGTAGAAGTGTGTTAATGATGTCGGCCAACTGATCTCTTTGTAGATTAAACTCACCCTGGGTTCTCATAACAGAGAATATCTGACATCCACGTAGGCGAACCCTTCGAACCGTCAGCAATTCCTGAAGCGTCTGAGCATTTCAGTACCTACAGAAAGTGCAAAACTGACAGTTGTACAAACTGAAGCAATCACTTGACAAAGAGGTTGGGTAAAACAACCCCCGTGCCGGTTTGGATGTAAACTACTTCTGCCTTTTATTTGACACAGTTCTGCTTCTAGGGGTGACAGAGTTGGAGGTCTTGCTCTTGTTTTTCTTCACTTTGTTAGTTGACTCAATACTCAGCATATATGGTAAGACCGCCAGGAAGTGACAGTGGTTATTTTATTACAAAGCTGCGTGCTAGCAGATAAACTGAGATAGGTTGCCAAACAGCCTTCAAGTGGTAGGACTTGTTTCTAAATATATTTCTTGTCTTGGTTTAAGCCAGCAACAAAGAGGAGAGACTTCTACTGTTTCTCTAACGAATGCATATTTCGCAACTATGTAAAAGTGAAACTTTTTATCTCTACAGTTCCCATATGAATGGTCCAGCAAAGCAGCCGCCCCCAATACTTTTCCTGGCATGGTCTTTAGTGAAGTGTGGACCTCTCAGTCACGTTCATAATTGCATTGCCACTTCCTTTAAAGTGTATCATTCTGATGCAGACTAGAATTCCACATGATAGCAGAATAAACTGAAGAGGCTGTCCTTTAAAAATAACTTTGAGAGGTGGGGAGAACATACTCCTATTTGTTGAGAAAGTTCTGATAACAGAGCATTCTATCTAAAACTTTCATTCAGCCTTGAAAATATTTATTGGAACTGTCTCTTTGATATACACCTGCTTCTCCCTTGACTTTTCAGCAAAGTTTCTCAATTAAGTAGATTGTAGCATATCTTAAATTGGGAGGTCAAACTTAATACTGGTGTGATCAAGTAAGGAGTGGCATTCTTGACAGGATGACAGTTATACATTAATTATTTTAGAGACTAAACTTACAAGTGATAGTTGATATTTGTGACCTTCTTTCTTCTCTAACCTGGTGTTAGGACAAGCTAAAGCCCAAAAAAAAAAAAAAATTACAGAATCAGTTTTTAGATAAGAATGGTTACGTTTTGGAGAATAACTGCAGTCAGCGTTAGTGGAATCCTCCTCAAGGTCTGTATTCTTGGTAAGAGAGTATGGAGAACACAAGTGAACACAAGTTAACCTCAGCAGCAGGTTTCTCTAGTTCTCTAAGAAACAAGAAACTCTGCTCTTAATTTATCCACTTACTTTCCTATCTAAGGACAACTGATTAATATCTTAACACTTCAACAGTTTTATTCTGTGGAATAAAACCAGCCATTTTTCTCACAGTTCTAAAATAATAAATTATATAAAACATCAGAGCAAAGCAATGCAAATTTCAGAGGAGATAAGCTTTTGAAACTGTGTCTGAACTTCTGTAAATAATCTGTGCTCAAGGTCAGAATATCAGGTCAGGGATATCCAATGACTACACACTAAAGCAGGGGAGCTGCAATATCTCTCATCACTGAAGTTTTTGGTTTGCATTTTTAAATAAACCAGGAACAAGTGCAGGGTATATTTAGTATCACAGCCTTGTGCTGGCAGAGGGAATCTCTTGAATAATTTTATTCCAGCGTCTTGAACCATGACGTTGGTTAAACTGGTGAAATGTTATATTTTCAGCTATCCATTTACAATAGAGAATCTCCAGAAGATAATCAAGTGATATTCTTTGGTCTCATTTAACAGATGCTACATTCCTGGTTGCTTTTGTGAACTGGATTTTATTGTTTGTTTTACTTTTTTCCTGTTTGACACTATATAATTTTGTAGTTTAATCTGCATTTTAAAACCGCTCTCATCTTTAGAATGTTTCTTTGAAAGGACTTTCATGAGTCAAAAAATTTTTTTGTTTCTACTGAAGGAGGGGGTAGAGAATCACTGTACTGTCCCACAGCACATTTAGATTTCCCTAGTAGCCAATTTCAAGCTGTGGATACTGAAACAAGTTTCCAGTCTGGGTTGCTCTTCAAGTCGCAGATGGTGTGCATTGTTTGTGATGTTGAAATTATACCCTGACTACAAACCAAATTTGTCTTTCCAGATCTTTGGTTTAATTTCTTGTGGTCTAACTTGAAGTGCCTCCTCTAATATATTTCTCATATGTATCACAATTTAAGTTCTACATAGATGCTTTCAGGATACTTGGGGAATAACTGTGTAAATAATGAAAAGGAAACAAAACTTCCTATATGTAAATGTGTGATTTCTGAAATTTGATGGTTTTCTTCAGAAAAGAGTTTACTGACTGCATACCAAGAGGCATATGCAAGCAGCAGGCATTCTGAAGAAATAACAGAGAAAGTCCTTGTAACTCGATATCCTAGCTGGGGAAAGTGTGGTACCAGAGGGAGATGTACATTTTCCATGGCTATGAGGTGATGTAGCCATAGATCTTGGAGTTAAGTGCAGGTGGCCTCACTGCAGGAGCTTTCAGAATGAGATCCACTGCTTGGGCTGTGTCTTGAGTGTGCATTTTGCTTTCTGCTTTTCCCCTCTTGTCATCGTGTTTTTCCTTTTTTTTGGTACTATTTACAAAAGAACGTATTTGTTCAATTTCCTATGTACGTGTACTTAGGAACAGTATATATATTCTTAAATAAAGCACATTCCTAGAATGGGATAAAGGCTCAGAAAATTATGAAGTCTTGGAACTTCTGTGACTTTTGAGAACTATTTTTTATGTCCTGCCTCACCCCCAATATATTGCTCAGTTTGTGGCAGCTCAAGCATGTAGTTTTTCACAATTTTCTCCTTGACTTCATTGTCACAGCAGATGTTCTTTTTCCCAGATTTTTTCAGAATACTTCCCCTCCCTTTCTCCCCCATAAAAATCATTAGCTTCACCTTTTATTTTGAAAGATGCTACTGTCTTGGTTATGGAAGCCAGTTAAATTTTTCCTTTGGCTCAAGAAATGTTTGGCTTCCTAAAATTGTTTTTTCTGTGTGCATGGTGCCAATTTGGAGTTTTGCTAAATAAGTTGCATTGTAAGTAGAAGAAATACTAAAAGAAATATTTGGTGTGGACTCACTTTCTCCAAGTAGATACAGTGAAATAGAAATCTAGGTATAGTTTGTAAAGCAAAATTTCTCATTTCCTGAATGGGCAATCTATTCACAAATAAGTAGCATAATACAGCCTTTTCTGTTTCATTGGTTTTCTTTCGCTTTCTCACTACAAGTAAGATGACAGTGAATCGCATAATTCCTCTATTCTGAAACAGAAAACCCACCTGACTTCAATGATTTTGCTTAAAAACCGATGGTGTGATAAAGCCACCCTATTTAGCATCCAATATTATAAGATAAGAATATTAAAAGCAGCTTTATTGTACAAAATGAAAGCAGATAAATTATCTCTGCTTTATCAAAGCTTTACACGTTCTAGAAACAGATGCCTTTTTAAACCAATACAAAATTCCTAGATATTAACTTTTCAAACAGTAACAGCTGTTAGAAATCAATCCCTTTTGATTAACTACTCTTGGAATAGGCCAGATTTGTTTTAAAATTAAACACTATCACAGAATGACTTTCTAAAATCAATGTATTGTTTTCATACTCAGTCCAAGGAAATTCATGTTCATTCAGAATTCATTTTATATTTAGCCCATATTTCATAATAAGGGAAATCTTTTGTAACCTAAGTTAAAATGTTACTTTTGCATTTCCTCACCATTGAAAGGCTGTTTGATGCAGCTTTCCTATTTAATTTTTTATGGTTGTTCTACTCTATTCACAAGAGTGTCAAAGGAATTAGGGCTGATATGGATTCAGTCAGTTGTATTCCTTGATAGATTAAATTTTTCTGGCATCTTCTTGAAGAAATGAGTCCGTTTAGGAGTTTAACTTGGTCTTTCTTTCTTTTTTTTTTTTAATTATTATTTTAAATTGCAAACAGATAAATGTGTAAATTAAATATTTGGAGATAAAGTTTCAAATTGTAGGGGAGTGCCTGATGTCAGAGAGCTGGACTCTGGCCCGATCCTCTGCCACATGCCAGTGTAGACATGCAATTCCCTGTCCCACTGCACCTGTTCCAGCTTCTTGCTATTCTCAGAATACATTTGTGTGTGTGGCAACGAGGCTGCTTTTTAAATGGAGATGGATTTCTGGTGCCTCTGGGCAACAGTATCTGGTGTATTCAGAGACTGGGATAGCATCATGCTTTCCCAGTCATGATTTATCTTAAAAGAAAAAAGTTAATGATTCTTTCTTTCTCTAATTTTGCTGCAGTTTTAGATGAAAAGGTTTTGGGAATTTGGATGTTCTGATCTATAAATTGATGGTACAGTTTAGTGGGCAGTACTAGAGATAAGGAGTAAAGATGAAATGATACTCCATTCATAACCCTCGTTCAAAACTGTAATTTCTATTAATCAAAACCAGCTTCCTGCATTTCAGGTGATCAAAAGCAAGATGAGATCTGTGGTTTGTTGTTCATCCTGGGGAGTACTGCAGTTCTAACTTACCCCTCCGCTTAGAAGCAGCAGTAACTGCATGACTGCACTAATGAAGCTGCTAATTGTCACTGCCAGAGATACTATCATTTGCAAGGATGTAAATCTTCGCTGATTAACTTCATTACAATGCTTTTCCTTTACTTTGACACTGAAGACAAGTACAATCCATATTTTATTTGACACCTCATACTAGATTCAAGCATGGGAGCCAGTGTGTTTGTGTATATATATGTGTGTGTGTGTCTGAATATACCTACAGAAATACATGGTATCTTTGCTCCGATGTTGAGTCTGTATCCAAAAAATAATTGTGTATGAACTGAAGTGTCAGACCCTCAAAATAATATAATCAAGTATAATTAAATTTATGTTCAACTTGGATGCTTCCTAGGAGGGCATATCTGTAATAAATTGTTCATCTGATGGTGATCTTCTAAAAGCAATCAGATTGCTGTATTGGTGGCAATAATTATTAACGAAGGATTAAGAACTATAAACTATCTTCTGGCATTCAAGCAGACAGGGAGAAAAAAAGCAGACTTTCCATTACTGTGAAAGAAATATAGAACTGTGGAAAATCTGGTATTATATGCTGACGCTTTCAGGAAAGAAACATTAAGTATTTTTAGGTATTTGCACTAAGAAAAGTAGATCTCAGAAAGATGTGAGTTCCAGCTACTGCACCAGTTCTTTTCTGCTTCCATCTTCAAAAATCAGGGAATGTATTAAAGTATTACCAGGTCCTCATCACCTGATAGTTGTTCACTCAAAATTACTGTAATAATTAGAACCAGAATCTTAACTCCTTCCTTTTTCTAAGCCTCAAATAGCCTCAGAGAATAGAAAGGCCTTGGAGTGTTTCATAATTTAATGAAAAAATGGAAGCAAGCTGAATTCCTAAAGCCTCTTGGAAGTTGCTCTTTCACTCAAAAATCTCTTGAAATCTGAGTGGCAGTAATGGGGAACAGAATTTCTGTACCTGTTTTTTGAGGTGTGGTTTTTTTATCTGTGCGTATTTGAATGATCTCACTACCCACTTTCCAAGACTCCCATATTTAAAAGTTTGCCACCATGTTAAAAATTCATCAGCTTTCTCTTGCCAGTACTGTTCCTGCTGTTAGTCAGAGGGTTACGTGCAGTATTTAATCAGAAAGAATACGCATCTCTTCTACTCCTTTTATTCTTCTATCATGCAAAAATATGCAAAGCACTTTATATAGATTATTTCATGGCCAATGAAGAAGAGAGAGCAAATTTATTTTCCAATTTTTTTTTTAGTTTGGACTTAGCCCATTTCTATACCCTAAATTCTGCTGCTCTAGATTGTTGAAATATTTTGTTAGTACCTCCCTAGCTGAAAACAAAGAGAGACTTTTTTTTTTCCTGCCAGCATGCAAGTGCTGCTTGGAGAGGTTCTGGAAGCATTCATCCACCGTGTAATCTCTCTGACAGTGCACACACTGCTGGTGGAATTTCCTAGATAGGCATGCAACACTCGTTTGCCTCATCTCATCAAAGGAGCAGGGGAACTTGACCCATCAAAATTGTCATACTTTTTTGACTAGGTAATTATAAATAAAGCCTCGATTCCAGTTGTTAATAATTCCTCATTTCTTACTTTCATTTGTGGTTATTTCATGGCATGCTGCAATAACTAATGACAGCCTAGGTACTCTGGTTTTTAAATCAAAAACATTTTGGAGAGTTAAATGCTTTCATTTAAGTTGGAAAAATCCCAGCAGAGTAAAAGCTTATATAGTACAATTTGTGCATGGTATTAGAGCAGACTCAGAGTTCATCCTAAGTTTCTGCATGCTAAGCATCTACTGAAATCAGTGACAGCTGCACAAGAAGAGATATTGCAGAACCCATCCACAGCTTAATGATTAATAAATAGTATGAGATAATCTGACTCCATTTTAATTAGAAAATTTTGATTCAGGATTTGGGATGAAATTGTGCCTGGACTTCCATATGACTTTCTAAGGTATGAATTTACATCTGAATATGTCCTGTATAACGGGATCAGGTACTTATCGTGAGCAGTTTGCTCATGTGGCTTTTCCTCTACACCTTCAGTTTATAAATCTGTTTTTGAAATCAGTTCTTTGTACATATGAGATATTTTCAACAAATTCCTCTGAAAATTTATTGTAGCAAAAGTGATATTGTTTCCAGCTGTTTCTATCCAGAACTGATATTAAATACTGGAAGATAACACTACCAGATCACTTTCTCTATCAGACTTTGACACTAGGTCGTGGGAATTAATAATGTTCAAAATGTGTCTCAGATTGAAGCTGGGAAGGCCAGTCGGAGATATCAACCAGCAGCAGATGTTAAAGCCACACTCTGATCCAGTTATTACCTTGCACTGCAAAAGAGGCAAAATCTTCTGGAGGTCAGTCACAACGTCTGGTCTGTCTGGGTGGACTGTATGTTTTTTCTGCAGCTGATCTAGTCCGAATATCACTCCAGACATTTTCAGGTCATTCAGATAGGAACACATTTCATTCCTTCCCACCACACATTAGGATATTGGTGAGATAAGATGTGGGTAAGATATCAAGAAAGACACTGTCTGAGTTGATGCCATCAGATTTGTTTCAAGTTTTTACTCTTACTGCCATATTTTGTTAGGTCACAATATAGCTGTAGGTCAAGTTTCCATACTATTTCCTAATTGTGTGTGGGAGATAACCCTAAGGGTGATATAAATGTAACAATGTTGAAAGCACGAGAACTCCCAGTTGCTTGCTCACTGGAAGCAGCCAATTCAAAGTACTGAATGCCAAGTACAAATTTGAGATGCAACTCTAATTATTGCTGGTATTGCTGGTGTGATGAAAATACCCACAGCCACTAATATGTGGCTGCTTTGACATTTGATCATGAAGTAAGGAGTATCTTTTGCTCATATGCAGCAGATAATTCGCAGTGCTCTCTGAAGACTTCAGACTTAAAGAACCCTGTTCCTGAAAGCACTCTGGAACTGGGAGCAGTAGCTGTGCCACTGAGATGTGGCATATCTAAAGCAACCTGGTCTGAAAGATTTACCATACTTGCTGGGAGGCAGAATTTTTTTTTTCAAGGATCAAGGTGATCACTGAACTCCGGGTGTTTTTGTACTTATTCATTATGCATTTTACGGTAAAATTTGGCTTCTAAGAAACAAAGTAATTGAGGGGGGAATAAATCCTTCTGTTGATAGCAAAAATATTGGGTCTGTAGAGGCAGAAGTCTGGGCAGCAGTGGTAGCAGCAGGAAGATATTGTACTGCAGTAGCTGGCTTGCATCAGAACATTCTAATGGTATTTGGTTACTTGCTGATTGAACATACCTGAATGCCAGGTAACACGTTGGCCTGTCTGTACACCACGAGCAGCAGAACACTCTGTTGCTCCATTAAGTGACCCTTGTTTTCAGGATGACTTATTTCTATATAATTAAGTGTCTGGTTTTTCTAGACAGAATTGTGAATGTCCAATATTTTTTTCAAGGAATGCGTGTGTAAATCTAACAATCCATCCCAATAAAGGAATAGTTCTGCTAGGAACAGGTCTAGGTGAATCCTGAAAAATGGTTGTGGATCAGAGCTGCTCTGCTCCTCTGATCCAGTTTATTTGACCTTTCTACCTGTGTTCCTCCCACGAGGGCTCTTGTGAAAAGCCGAATTTAAATTTCTGTATACTGGCAGTGCCTCAGAGCAAACAGCTGCTGAGAAAAGCTGTTTGCTTTAACTTCTGAGCTGTTTGTTTTGCTTAAGGACTGAGATGAGTGAGGCGCACTTGAACAATCGTGCATCTTGGTATCTTGGTCTGCAGACAAGCTCCTTTTTATGGTAATTTATAAAATGGTAGGTAGAATGGGTGATTTTAGTCTGGCTAAAAGATGTAAAATCAAATCTCAGAAAAGTATAGTCTAACATCAAAATATTTTATAAAAGTCCTATGAAAAGTTTTGGTTATAGTATGAGAACTTGGAAATACTGACTCCAGAAAATGGAAACTCTTCTCTGTTAGTTTAGGACTATTAAATGAGCAGAAACAGGAAAAGGAACCTATAATGAGAGAAGAGCTTTTTGTTTGCGAGACATCTACTATACAAAAGTCCTCAGCTGTCTACAGCAAGATTCTATATGTTACAAGAAGTCTTCTAAATATTCCATAATTTTCTAGCAAGCAAGACTAGCAGAATATCAGATTAAGCTAAAATAAAAGAAAAATGTCTCTTCATGCAATATTATTAAGCACTAAAGGACACTGTAGTTATTAAATTTTAAAACATTCCAATGATTACTGAAGTAGTTTGAAGAAACTTGTACAGAGCTGTCAAACGGAGTCACTACCTCTGGTTCCTGAGCCACAAAATGCTTGTGGCCAAGAGAGATTTCTGTGGAAATATCACTATGTGCTTGCCACGTTCTCAGTCTTCCGTAGGCATCCGATGTTGGTCAGAGCTGGAAATTGGATCTTACGCTCTGTGTACCTCTGGTTTGACCCAGTAGAGCTATTCTTGTATTCTTCTGTTGGAACAGGAAACAATCCAGAGTTGTCTTATTTTTTTGTTCTACTGAGAGAAGTGAGATTTTCAAGTAGAGTAAAGCAGATGCAGCATTAAGCTGTCTGGTGACACTTAGTCATACAAGCTCTCAATTTGTTAGTTTTGATTTTTAATGTCTTCTCATCCACTGATGAGCAGACTTACTAATCTATAGGTTCAACATCTTAGTAAGAAGGAACTGATAGCAAATTTTATTGATTTTAAAATTATTTAGTTCCACTATTACTCAGAGCCTGTGTGCTTTGGCTCCATAGGCTTGTTTAGAAAGTAATCTTTTTCTCTCTTTTTATTTTCTTAAGAGTTTGAGAAGATTCAGAGGAACTGAGTGGTATCTGATGGTTGACCAAGTTGTTCTTTTGCATCAGAACTGTGTAACAATGATGTGTTGGTTATGTTGCAAAATATCCTTCTATCATTGGTCTCTTCTTGAACATTGAATTTTGAATGTCCAGCCTCTTTTTGTTTGATGCTTTGTGGTTTACTTATCCTGCACTTACTCCTTTCAGTACTGAACGTCTTTCCCTTTAATGTGCCTTGGGTCACTAATTCTTCCTTCATTTAACAAATCAGTGTTTCTCCAAGGCACACACAACCTGCAATGTAAATAATTTCAAACAGGTGAAGCAGGTGATGTTTGCATGATATTGAATTTTGTGTCCCTTACCCAGTGAGAAAAGGTAAGTTACCCTTACACAGTAAGGATAAGTTCTTCAGCTTTTTTTGATGACAGAATAAGGCTGTGGATCTTAAAGTAGTAAAACAGGCTCTCCTGTATAGAACCCTTACCGCTTGTTTAATTCTATTTATGTAAGTTATTTAATTAGCCCATGAATACTACTATTTTCAAATTAATTATTTTTCTATTGGGAAAGTAAGGAGTTAAAAAAGGTGCAGCTCCAAGCCTAGTCTGACAGTGGGCTATGGCCAGTCATGATGCAGAAAACCAGATTACAATTTCATTTACAAGGCTGTCATGCAAAATAAGCCAGTAGGTTTTGGACGCCAAAAGGGTGCAGATACTTCCTGTGAAAGGGTAGTTTAAAATTTCCAAAGCTGCTTTTACAGATTTTTTTGTTTTTCTTTGTAAGAAATGGTCTTGTGAGATGTAGTGGCTGCCTTTGGTTCTCGTGGAGCCTGTTCCGTAATAGGCTGTGTGAATGAGGTGTCTGTGTGAGGTGCTTGTTGCAGTTCACTTTAAAGCTGACCTGCTTTAATTTTTTACTTTCTTTTCAGAATGGGTTTTGTCATCCTAAAGAGAATTTTGTAACCTTTTCACTAAACAAACCAAATTTTTCTTCTCCATTCACTCCACTACTTTCTCATTGTTAGGAAATGAGTCCTGCTGAAAAGAAGGCACTAATCCCTTACCAGTAAGGGAGAAATCGGATAAAATGAAAGCCTGTGAGGCTTTTCTCTGTAGGATGACAAGTTGTAAAAATACAACTGTATGCTGAAAAGTGACTGTAGAGATGGCATCTTGGGAGTGAGTGGGGGAAGGTTATGTTTATTATCTGTTAATGACTTCCAGATCAAGTTTGCTCAGTTCGCGAGTAAAAGAAAAAAACCCACCCTTTTTTAACTGCCTTCTCTGCAGACTCAATTTGGAATTTAAAAATCATGCTGTGCTAATTTTAATCCAAGTATTACTGTCAGCAATAAAAAGGTTCTTCAGGGTATATTGTGCCTTTAGTTAAACTGTCCATCACTGTACTGTGAATGTTAATGCTGTTGATGAGAAGCTTATCGAAGTCAGGATTTGTCTTGTCCTGATTAGTCTTAATTAAGTCTTCCTTAATTAAATCTTATTAACCCTTTTAAACACGTCTGTTGGATTGGTTTCTGGACTTGTCTACTGTGGAGGAATGTAAAATGAAGAGGAATAAACCTCAGAGCTATTATTTTTGCATTGCACATAAGGATTGTTGGGTGAGGTCACAGGAATTATAAAATTGACATTCTGGCCATCTTGTTAAGTTTAAATTTCTCAAGGATTTGAGTATCTAGTGCTCTCATGTAACACAAATAGGAAATCTGTGGGAAGAGTCAGTATTTTAATTAAATCAAATGATGTAGTTTGAAAAATTTCAGCTTTCAGACATGCAGGTCCTTCTTTAAATCCAACTGGAATCATAATGTTTCCAGATAAAGAGCCAGCAATTTGAAAAATGTTGGGGTGCATTTAAGTGTGGCCTCTGAGGGTGGTTTGATGGCAGCATCACTGAGCTTGGTGGACACAGTCAGGGAAAAAAGGGATTCCGGTGGTGATCTTGCACTCCTTCCTCTCTCTGACAGATACTCAGTGATCCATATTGTACTCAAATCTCATCAACAAAGACCTTGTTGCTGACTTGTCAGGCTGCAGGGCTCAGTCAAGCTCTGAGTTGTGACTTTTCCACTGCTCTTCTCACTAGACTGGCAAACTGGGCTGGATATTGCCTCTGTCTGTCTCTCTCAGCCTGCTGCACTGGGATTCTTTTGGGATCAAGGGAGGAGGAGAAAGCATTCGTCTTCTTTGTCATACTTCTCTCATTTTATTCCTCTCAGGTCGTCTGACACTCTTTGATGACAGCAGCTTTTCTTTAGCCTCATGTTGCTGGTTAGTGGTCCTGTTCCATTCTGTCCACTTTCTTCTTTCTGGGGAGAACACTGCTGCACAGCAGGAGAGCACTGCAAGGATTTGAGATCACTCCTGGTTTTGATAGGCAGTAAAACTTCTGTCCTCAGTACTCTGTCAGAGGGGCTCCCCATCTTCTTTGTTTCTGGTGTGAGGGTGTTTCCTCCTGAGCAGAACCCTGCACCTATGACTTCTAAATTTGTTATTCCTGTTGATCAGCCTTTCAGGCCTTTGCCTGCCTGCTTGCTGCTGCACCTCCATGGAGGTTTTTTTTTTGTGCATGTCACTTCTGCATGCAGTGGGAGGCTTTCATGCAGCACACAGATTCCAAGTAGTGTTTCCAAACCCCACATTGTGAGTAAGGTTAGATTATAATTCAGTTTGAGTCAGGAGTCACTTTATTCCTTTTCTTTCCTAAACTCACATTTTGGGGCTAAAGAGTTTCTATGCTTATGGGTTTCAAAAATTCCTGGGCTAGATCTGGAAACTCAGGCCTTTTCTAAGATCTTTCTAAGAATTCAAATTAACTGATTTGAAAGTGCTTGGTACCTCCTTCCCCCTCTTGCTAATTTTCAGCAATCTGGAACATTGTTCTCACACGTATTCTTCTTGTGAGTATATAAATTGTTTTGAAGCCCTATGGGATAATTGTCGTTGCTGGAAAACTTTTATTGAATGGTGTTTGTCTGCCAGCATCAGAACTTGAGGAGGTTATTTCATCTTGGCTTTCATTTCAGTTCTATTTTAGCAGTTCTTTGTCTTCAACTCCATCATCTTCTCTGTGCACTGAGCTGCTGTGTTCAAAGACATTTTTTGAAATAAAATTCTTCATTTTGTGGTTCTTATTCAATGATGTTATTTCTCATTTTAGGAGCTTTTGTATTTCTTTAAGGCAAATGAGACATGTTAGTGGTTATTTGTAATTCTTTTTTGTTCAGTGGATTTCCTGTTATGCAAAAATGTAAAGCTTTTCTCACTGTTCTTCCAAACTTTTGTTTTCCTGTCTTGATAGTTTTGTACATCTGTGTCTGCTTTATAACCTGTGGCTAAGATGTACTTGCCCAGTCAAGATCTGGCTTTGTCTTCATGGATGTCTGACAACTTACTGTAAAACTGCGAGTTAGAACTCCTGCTTGTTTGTTTCAAGACCTTCAAGAAGGGAACAACTTTCCTTTTATTTAACAGCTTTTTTGAGTGGACATGAGGGTACTGAAGATCTACATAAAATTATCAGCATGCTGTGCTTGCATATTCCATGTGTCCAGTAATGGTTTTATTCCTTTTTTACTGTAACAAAGAATCCCAGGGGAAGCTTTAAAGCACAAGGCTTGCACTGGGACGTGTACACTGCACAAAGCACAGGCAAAATCACAGAGTCACAGAGCAGTTTGGGTCAGAAGCAACCTGAAAGATCATCCAGTTCCAGCCCCCTGCCACAGGCAGGGACACCTGCCACCTACTCAAAGCCCCATCCGGCCTGGCCTTGAACTCTTCAGGGATGGGGCATCCACAACCTCTCTGGGCAGCCTGTCCCAGTGCCTCACCACCCTCACAGGGAAGAATGTCTTCCTATTATCTAATCTAAACCTGCCCTCTCTCAGTTTTAAGCCATTGCTTCTTGTCCCATCACTTCTTGTCCTTCTGAAAGGTTTGTCTCCAGCAGATATGGATACTGGAAGGCTTTGCACACACTTCTGCTTTAAAGTTATTTTTCCCTTCATAGGCAGGGGGGTGGGGACAGACACCCACCTTGTGAGATTGGGTAAATACCAGTCTTTACCACCATAGAAATCCAGGATTATTAATACCAGTCTGTCCAGACACAGTCTTTTAAAAGCATCTGAGACAGAGCTAAGTATCTGTGTTTTATTGCTAGTATTAGTAGCAGTATTTTTTCCAGTTTCCAGTGACAGATCTATCTGTTCCAAAATACGTCTTTTAATCTTTTAAGATACAGAAAGTGGATTAAATAACCTTCTTAGCACCATTTTTCATTAACTGATTCATTATCTGTAGAGAAACCTCTCTGCATAGCATTTTGTCTGGGAAAACAAAAGCGTGGAAAATGTGCTAAGGGGAGATTTGGTTTATTAACATTTCACTGGAAGTGTGATATGTATCCTAAAATACCAAGAAAATGCTATGTATGATTTCTGTATTTTTTGTTAGAAGAGGATTCAATTTACAAAAATCTACCTAAAGATAGGAAATATATGGCAGATGAAGAAATAAGTGAATGTCGTGAACATATAAATACTGTGCCAAAGGAATCCAAAACCGTAACAGAGGTTTGCTTTACATATTTCTGGTTTTAAAAGGATCATACCGTGGGTAATGTACTAACAAAAGCCATGATTCTGTCAATTTTTATAAACTATGTTATGAAATGCTTGACAGAATACAGAGGATTATGGGGGGAAAACAACAATGCATGTAACTGAAGAAAAACTCAGCAACAAAGTGGGTTTTTCTCTAGTGAACTGCAGTTGCAGTAATATTAGTTGTGATATATTTGAAAAACGAGGCAGAAAAGCCAGAGGTGAATGTCATCTTTAAGTTTGTTGTGTAGGTTATACCATCAGTGGTTTTGAACAGTGCTGGACTGCTGGACTTTTCCTTTTATAACCAGTATTTGTGCTGGGTTGTTTATACATGTTTTACATGGGGCTTTTTCAGTTCTCCTTTCTACCATATTTTAATGCTTTCAATGTTCACAAAAGGAAAATGTTTTTGCCTGAGAAGAGAATCAATTAGATTAAGGTAAGGGCATGATTGCACTAAACTGCAGTTTAAAATGTGATCCAGCATTATTTTTAAAATTAACTCAAGATTGCAAGTGTTTGTGTTCCATGCCTATTGTAGTCTGGACTTTTCCTGCTTGAAAAGGAGAATGGTCTCCCGTAACATTAGATCATTGCCATCAATCTTCATCCGAAATTCTGATCCCTTCTTATACTGGAATCACCATTAAGTAGTACAGTACTTCTTTTTGGTGAAAAAAAAACTTAGTTAAAAAAAAATCTCAGCATAACTGTTTTGTCATATGAATGTCAAATTTCTTAGTCTTTTCTGTTAGTCTTCTCAGTTTGTTCATGTCCTTTACTGACATTTCTCCCATTTTTACAGCCCTCTTGTATTGGCTCAGAGTTGAATGCACCTCTGAGCTCCTCAGATTTCGGTGGCCCAAGTCCTTTATCTCCTACTTTCTTCATGCACATGATACTGATAATGCTGTGTCATATCCACTGACTTGAAGAGTAATTGTACTGAAGTTTACAAACAGCGATATCCTTTTTTGACTCCCTGACCAACCTGTATTGTGTTTAAAAACCATTCTTCAGAAGTTTTTGCCCAAGATGGTTTAAGCCAGCTGGGGCAGGGAGGAGAAGAATGCATTACTCAAGTCTCACCCATTTATTTTGTTTCCTTTTTCTGCTGTGATCCACAATAGCTGGGACAGTTTTCTCTTTTCTAGACTGAGACAGACCACAGTAATGCAGACAATCTCAGCAAGTGGTTTGCCTAAAAGACAGAAACTTAAAAATACAGAAAAAAGGTTTGATTGGTTCCTCATCTTGTTATCCTTTAACCTAACATATGATTTAAAATGTCTGAAGTGAGACTGCGCTTCAGCTTGGTTGCTTTATTTCTGTTAGATTTTTGGGGAATAAGGCTGAATGAGAAGCATAAATCAAACCTCCCGGAATGTAACGAAACTCCTCTCATATCTGGATTCTAGCTTTATATATGGACTTGGTTCTATTATGACCCTGAATTATACTCTTTGGATCCAAACATCTATAAATCTTGAGGAAGTTTAGAGTATTTTTTGAATTTGGACATATTTCTATCTGGCATGTTTCTTTCTGAATGTAGAAAGGACTTATCTGTTGTGTGGTACAGATATTCAGAGCCCTTTGTTCTTTTTATCTTAAAACAAAGAGGTTTCAGAAGCAAAGATTTGCTAATTAATTCTATTCTTTCCCTGACACACATAGAACTCCTTTAATTACAGTGTTTTTAGAGGATTTAATGAAGACTTACTTAAGTTTCTCTGAAACCTTTTCTCATGGGATTCTTAGAATTTAGCTTTTCTGTATATTGAAGAGTTTGCACACAACACATTAAAGGAAAACCAGTTTGCCACTGCTTTTCAGCATATTCAGCATAGGGACGCCTCAGCTTGCTTGTAAAATCTCAGCAGCTTCTGTTTCAACAGGGCAGCCCTTACTCAGTGAATTCAGGGGTCAGATTGTGTTATGGTAGTTTAACTTCACTGACTTCAACAAATTTCGCAACATCATATAGAAGAGTGGAAAACTTTTTTTTCAACTTTCAGTGTGGCATTTTTATATTTGTCATTGTTTTTATGAACTTTACAAGGACAAATTGTAAAACTTGTTATTAGGCTGACTAATGGGATAAAAAGAAAATTTTAGACTTCTTGTGAAACTGATTATGTTTTTCTCAGCAGATTTTAGGTGACTGTTCACATTATGAGCACAATTCTGTCTAAAAATAAGTCGTGTCCACTTCTTTATGGGTTTATTGAGAACAGAAATTTCCACACCATTCTCCCTTTAATGTGACCACAATAGGCAATCTTAATTTGTCCATTTATAAAAAAGAATCAAGTAGCAAATTGGCCACCATAAACTGTTAGTATATCCACTTTTGCTGACATGTTTATTGTAGTTTGCAATATGCATGATGTTGATTTTCAAAAATGTTCCGTTTTCTTTTTTGAGAATATGAATTATAAATTCATGAATCACAGGAATCAAGACTGTAATACAACTCTGGAGCTGGAAACACTACATAGCACTCATCTATGTCATCCTCAAAAAACAGAGATGTTGAAATTTTTTATAGTTTGATTAAAAGCCTAAAACCTTCTATTCATTGTACAGTTGAAGCTGAGCAACTCATATAGTTTTTCATGCATTTATGTAATGAGCAAAAGGCATCTAATGGACACGTCAGGAAATGTTTAGAGAAAACATAAAAAGGGACAAATACGTAAATTTCAGTGCCCCACCCGGAACCTCATATAGCACAGAATCTCATAAAATAAACATATAACTTTGCCTAAAGTCTGAAAGAATTTTTAATGTTTTGTTTTCATGGTATGTTTCAAAGGAAAGGAACTTGACTCCAGAAAACACATCTAGGAATTAAAGATGGCCCCTAATGAACAGACAAAGGAATGAAAAAAGCAGAAGCCTTTGCAGCCTTAAAAGCAGAGTTCAAAATATCATCCCTCTTACAAAATATTTCCTGAAAATAGGCTTGTGGAGCACAAAAGTCAATTCTGGAAACGCGAGAACTATGAAAGCAAGTCCAGTAGTCGGCACTTTCAAAAATAAATAAAACCATCAGGCAACAACTGTATGCTAATTGCATTTAAAAAATAAAAGACCACCTACATAGAAATAAAATAAATCTCATTAGTGGAGCTAAAGCAGATAGCTGAGATTCAAACTCGGCTCACCAAGCCCCTTAGGCTCGCCAGAAAGAGCTTATGAAGTCACTGCCATTTTCCTTGGGATGGGACAGAGCTGGAAAAACCCCTTCTGTGCCCCTCACTCAAGCTCTAGTGGCTGATATGCATTTCCTGCCATAGTTGTGCCCTCACTTTCAGAGGAGCCAACCAGATTGTTCTTGAATGAGCACAGCTAAGGCAGGGAGAAGGGAGGAGGGCACCCAGAGCAATCGTGTGCAAGAGGCGCTGATGGCTGAGGGTGGTACTAAGAAATCCCAGAAATCATGACAGTGTTGTTCTGTCCAAAAAATTGTATTTATTTAACCATTTAATTTGTTTCATGAAAAATCAGCTTTAGGAAGGCATAACACTGCAATCTTATAATCAAGAAAGTTAAACATTTTATGACTTTTAGGCAGGACAATAAATTTTGAAGGTTTTCAGTAACAATAGCGAGAGGCCCGTGGGTCCATCTCCTGAAGCAGCTCACAGAAACCATCCTATTCCCTCTAGAGGAAGTATTGAAAATCATTTGCAGCCAGTGACCCCTCTCTTCCCGCTGGCCATCATCGGGTTATAGATCTTCAGAAACAAAAGCTGCCCAGGCCTCCACTCACTCTCTCAAATGGTCTTCTGAGAAGAAATGAAAAAAATAAAATAATTTTTAAAATCAAGGCTATTCAAAGCTCCTCATCTATTTTGCTGCTGACATAGTTGGATTGGCTGTGGAAAGATTGCAGAGGAATTTGACTGGATGTATTTGTAGGGCCAAGGCCTGACCATAACCAACTTGAAAAAAAAGCCCAATAGGTATTTTTTCCTTGACCTTTAACCCTTTGTCCCCAAATTTTTCCATTCACAGCTAGTGTTTGGCTATGACAAAGTTTATGATTCAGCTGTGGAGCTTTAACTTCAGCTGACAGAAGTTCTGTAAATCCTTGCTAGACATTTTTGGTTCTGATTTTAGCTCCTGTTTTCAGTTAGACTTTTTAATTCAGCCATGAAAGTTGGAGCTTTATGTTCCTAAATAAAATTACGTTCAGCCCTTCATAAAAAACTTATTATTCTTGTAGCTGCTATAGATGTTTAAAAGTGGTACTCTGATTATTTTTTTTTTCTTTATTTTTCTTTTCTAGATAGAAGCCTGAAAAGGGAGGAGACAGCATCAAGAAAGAATGTTCCCTGGGAGAAAGTCAATAGAAAATGCTTCAGCATTTAATCAGAACAATTTAATTCTGTTGATAATCGATCAGTAGAACACAATTAAAAAATCCTGCTCAAAGTTAGAACAGTTCAGCCAACAAAAATAAATACATGTATTTGTCACGAGGGACAGATAAGAAACCAGAAAATGTAGAACAACCTGAATAAAACCTTCCACCATACGGAATTTGGCAAAAAATAAGGTCTTTAATAATATTCCTGAAGAATTGCTGTAAGAGTTTCATACAAACCTACTTCAGTGTCCCTTGAAAAATTAATCTGGATTTAAAAAAAAACCAAACCCACACATCTGGCTTGATCATTGGCTGGTAGAAGATATTTTTATTCCCACCCCAAATCACACACAGCTTGGCTGGAAAGAAGACAGCTGCTTGGGCACTAGTTGTGTTTCAGTCTGAAGTACATCTAATCTTTATTGAGTTACTTGAGCCTCGTGTGCCAAGAGCAGAAAGTTGTGCTTTAGTGGGAAGAGAAATTTTTTCCTTTTAATATTAATGTGTAATTTTGGCCAACAAAAAGATTTAGGAGATGATAGCAGTTCTCATAATGCATTAGACTTAAAATCCAATAAATATATCCAATGCTTTTGTATAAATCCTCATCAGTTTGTTGCTTCTGCAGGAAGCACTGCTATTGGAAATCAATCTCAAACATTTTAATGATCAATTAATTCTGAACACTACTTGATGTCTTCTCATCTGAAGCTTAAACATTTTTTACTCCTCTGCAGATTTTCCATTACTGGGTCTGACACCTATGATGAATTTGGTATGAGTGCCTTAAATAACACATGAGATTTGGGCACGTTAGTTTTGTGTGCAAACTCTCACTATTTGTTACTGTATTGCGTGAACTGTTTGCAGGGAGTATGGGCTGGGTAAATCCACGTTATGCTGAAATCAGTGACCAAATCTGCAGAGGCTTCAGGAGATCCAGGGAACGTTCACCCACAGGTTTAACTGGTCAAACAATCACAGCTGACCTGAGGAAGAAAACGTGCTCGGGGAGCAGCTGTTCCCAGTGTAGCAGTGCCAGGTTTGTCCTGCTGTGCGAGGCAGGGCAGCTCTGCAGTCCCAGGGCACGGGGAGGCTGCAGAGGAGGTGCTTGGGCACTGCCCACCCTGGGCACACTGACAGCTGTCTCTGTAAACCTGGGGCTGTCAGGGGAGGCTGTGGTCTGTCGTGTCTCGTAGAATCTCAATTACTTGTGACACCAGTCCAAAAGCACAGGGCAGAGTACGAGAGATAAGATCAGTAACAGAACTAATCTCTTGTCTCTATTTCATGAGATATTGAATCTCGGAAGAGCATTCAGTGAACGAGCTGGCTGAACTGCAGAGCTGAGGGAGGACAGATGTGTCGGCAGCATTGCTTGGCAGTGCTCCCTCTGCCAGGCCTCCGTGCACTGGGAAAATCTGTCAGACAGGGCTGTATCACTGTGAGCAATTTGCAGTTAGTGTCACATTCCCCACTGTAGTCCTTTCTGCATTGTGAACTCGTCTCTCTTATCAATACCCAGCCTTCCATCTCAAAATTAATTTAATGTGCTGCCTGATTCACAGGTTTCATGACATTGTCTTACCAGTCTGGTTTTCATGCTGATACTTTGTAGTTAAGTTCTTTTATGGAGTTCATTTTTTCTTGATGATCCTTATAATGACAAGAATCAGGGAGCACTACTTCAGTCCTGCCCAGAAGAGCTATGATTTGCAAGGTATCTTTTTTTAGAGCAGGCTAGCTCTTGAGAATGTTGTGTATCTTTAACTAGATCTGTTTGGGATTTAGCACACAAATAAGCTTCGTAGTTAGCTGAAAATACAAATCTTTCACTTGACTAAAGCTGTAGCACAGCAGTTGCTCCAGCATATCAAGATGTTATTAAAGAGACACATGGACTCACAGAGGAATTTCAGACGGATTATACTGACTAACTCTAACTACACAGCAGTTGCTAAAATAAAAGTTGGCATTCAGATCATATTAACTAGAAACCAATATTCCCGAAAATGTTATGTAAGTAATTACTATCTATTAGGTTGCCATGTGTCCGTGTGTGTGTGTGCTGTGTCCAAGACAGCCAACGTCAAACACACAGAGCGATCCCCTCCCGTCGAGTGAATGGTAGAATTGCTCTCATGCTATTTCAGAGGACGAGCATGTTCCTGTGTATGAGAGACACAGTCAGCAAATGCAGTGATGAAGATGTACATGTCAGTGGGATTACCATAATGCAGGGCATTAATATGACACCAGGCAATGATGCTGCACCCGGATGTCTCACAGTGTCTCCATTACAGATCCTTTTCAGAAAGGTTTAGAGCCCGTTTACTGCACACTAAGATTAAACTCATGGTTGAATGAATTACAGTCAGGCCTTAAGATAAAATTACACTCCATGGATAATCATAGCTCGTGCTAACCTTTATTGGGTGCAGGAGGAAACATAATGACAAAGGATGAGGGAACGCCTGAGGTACTTAGACTGAGGCAGAGAAGGCATTAATAGTAAGAGCACTTGTTCTCTGGGTACCAAACCCCCTGAGCTGAAGGAGAGGGACAGGGATCAGAATGAAGCACCTGTAATCCAAAGGGAGGTGGTCAGTGACTTCACTGCCACTCGACTTCAACACTCACAAGACTCTGGGGCTGGATGGATCCACCCAAGTGAACCGAGGGACCTGGTGGAAGTGCTCACTGAGCCACTTTCCATCATTTATCAGCAGTTTCACCAGAGGAGGTTTAGATTGGATATTCAGAAAAAATTCTTCATGGAAAGGATTGTCAAGCACTGAACAGCTGCCCAGGGCAGTGGTGGAGTCACCATCCCTGGAGGGGTTTAAAAGACATGTAGATATGGCACTTGGGGACTTGGCACTTGTGGTGGACTTAGTGCTGGCTCAATGGTTGGACTTGATGGTCTTAGAGGTCTTTCCCAACCTAAACAATTCTATGATCTGATTCAGCAATTAGTGTTACTCTAGCTAGAGAAGAGATTTTTAAAAGGTAGTCAGGAAAAGCTTCCAAAAATACAGACCTGGAAAGTCTTGCGTAGGCAATATGCTCATGAGCTGCTGCTTTAGACTTCAGAATTTTCATCAAAATCAAAATCTTCTTGCTAGTATATTGGAGGTACTACTAATATCCTTGCTGCTTATCATCCTCATGCTCTGATCATTGGGGAGTTTTACTATTATATAGAAACATGTCTTTAAAGGTTTAAAAAGCAAACAAAAAAAAAACCCCAAAACATTTGTTTGTTTGTTTAAAAAGAAACATTTACTCCCTATATACAGTCAGTAAATAAAAATGCTTGAGTGCCCTTTTTATATAAATAGTTTGAATTCTGTAGGTTTTTCAATGAAAGTTATGTCTAAATTTTACTGGGAAAGAAATTTATCAGAAGTTTAGAACTTTTGGTTTTATTCTTTTATACTCTGCCAGTTTTCTGTTTTCCTTTTCTTTGTTTATGAGAATATGATTTATAAGATTCAGTGACAGAAAAATTTTGAAATGTACTGCAGCCTGCGTGTTTTGGGGAAGATTCTATGACTTTGTGTGTCATGCTCAACTTTAAAAGAAGAAGAAAACCCCATAATATAATCTTATTCTGCTCATACACTGATCAGTGCTTCCATGAATCCAGGTGAACTAAAGTCTAATGCAAATATCTTAATAGAAGGACTGGTATGAACTCTGTTCTGCTCCATTTTTATGAGGATAACAGGAACTCACTGGAGTAAGCTCAGGATTGTATTTCATTAGGCAGTTGGTAACAAAGCAATGCCATTATTTTCTTTAAAATCTCTATGGTTATCTTAGACATTCCTGAAGATCCTTACTTGGTTTTTACTTTTTGGAGTCCTATATTTACAGGTTTATTTGAATGCACAGTATATCTACTGTGCATTACAAATGGGTTACAGGATATTAAATTTTCAAAGATGGCAATAGGGAGTGTTTAAGATTAGCCCATTCTATAATTCTGCCTATTGTTCAGAACTGTTTCCCCTGTCCTTTGCTTTCCCCTTCTCACATGCATCCTTTTAACTGTGCTCCCTAAAAATCATCTTTTCGTCCCCCCTCCTTGTGCCCAGACCCCATCCTTTTCCTCTCAAGTGTTTGATTTACTTGACCAAAGCACTCTGTTCCACTTTCCCTGGTTGTCAGAAATAAGAAATCTTCTCTGCTGATACTGCCATGACATTCCCCTCCGACGTTCCTGAAAAGATCTGGTAGTTTGCATTGGCTGTTGTTCATCTGCTGTGCTCAGATTTGGCAGAGTCCTCTCACAGAATTAGGAGCCTCTGAGAATTTGGGTTTGGCCTGAATTAGCATGGGTAATGTACAGAAAATCTGAGAGATCTCTAATTTGATGCAGACTTCTGGACATTAACTTGTGCTTAGCATCACAAAAATGTGCCCAGGGCCAACTCTTGCTGTGTCTTTTATGGCTGCAAGGGCTGTGACACAACCAAATCTTCTCTTTGGTTTTCTTTGGAGAGAGCAGAGAAGTGGAAGTTTGTGCAAGATAGGCCACAGAAGCCTGACTTTCCCCTTGGGAGCAGGGTTAGGACATCTTTGGGGGATCCTGATGTACAGGATGCCTTCTGCAATCACAATCATTTCTCCTGCTGAGGAGGCAGGTTATGAATTGTGGGTTTGTACTGCCAGAGCAGTTACAGGAGATGGCAGGAGCAGAAAGTGGGGGCAAGGTCAGAATTTGTCAGGAACGTCAGTGACGTTTTCCCTTGGTCCTACCTAGAACTTACTTTTGCTTAGTACAACTGAGTGAATTCTCTCATTAATTATTCCTTATAAATTTTAATTGGTTTTTTTTACATGGTCAGTGGATCATATTTAGTCCTTTGTAACAGTTTTGTGTAAAATGCAAATGTTCTATGATGCAGAAGCTGGGACAGCTGGGACTCAAGCATCAGAGTAAAGTGTTGGGTAACTCAAAATCCAACTTTGCTTCATTATGTGCTCATTCACTTAGGCTGTCACATCATGCAGCTCATGAACAGCATTCGTATTTGTTGAAACTTTCATACCAAGTCATCTTGCACAAAGATACCTAAGAAATATCGCTAGGAGAAAAGCTGTCCTACTTAACATAATGTATTCTTAATGCTTCACTTGGCCTGCAGGTGCTCCTCCAATATTATCATTAATTACAACAGTAATTATCCTACTTGTGGACAGTATGAAACTTCAAATGTTTAGCAAAGTCCTTCCAATTTTTTGAATACTTTGGTTTAATCTTTTTTACAGAACACTCCAAACAAAACAACGTCCAGGACCTGAAGAGAAAAAGCACTGAATAGCCCTGCAAACACTGCAAGGTCCCCTCCCTCCACTGAGGCAGCTCATTGCACACCTGGTCTTTATTTTATGACAGTAAAGGGAAAAGAAGAGAGAGACACTTTAACAAAGTATCATCTTTATTTCAATTTCAGTTTTCCCCATCGATAGGTTTTAGTAAATCAATATTTATACTGAAAGATATATTTAATATGGGAAAAAAAAGGCTTTTATAATCAAAGAGTTTTCTTTTAATTGCTTCTTCAGAAATACATTTTGATAATAGCAACTGCTCATTACAATACAAACCAGAAAAAGCATTCATTTACTGTGGCATGGGAAGTACTGCCAGTTCTACATGCTCTACATAGTTTCTTTAAAATTTTTACGTTCTTTAGGCCTCAACAAAAACCAAAGCTCCTCTTCCAGGTTTGGTAGCAAACAGACTGTTATTCTCCACTGCTAACCTTTGGCCATCCGTTTGGTAATAAGCTTTTTTTACATTTTTTAGGAAAGTGCTCAGCTTGTCAGTAGGCACCATTGACACAGTGCAGCCACCCCATCCAGCTCCAGTCAGACGTGACCCGATGGCCCCAAATTGCCTAAAACAAAATAACAGGGAAAAAATAATGTAAAATAAACCAAAAAGGGGTACTTTGTCTTACATAAAATTCATATAGAAAACTCAGATGTGTTTGGAGTATTCGCATGTCATCTGATTTTTCTGAGGTTCACTTGCTTGTATGTAACACTACAGCAATTTGCAGTTACCCTTTTGGACCAAAGAAAAGTGCTGACGCTTTAAACTGCAATATAGTCATTTCTGTCAGTTCCAAAAGTCCCCCTGTTTTGTAATGCTTCAGCATCAGCTGTTTTTAGGATCACAGCGCAGCTGAGATGAAGAAAGCAGGAGAAGAAAGGAATTGTGTTAGCAACATTCATAAGACATCAGAAGTGAAAACAGAAATACATGACAAAAATAACAAAAGAGGGTTCATAAACTAATTGCACAGGATGTAGGCATGCAAGCCATTTTCTAATGTGGCAAAGACAAATAGTTCTATTCTTCCAGGACAGATCTAAACCATGCTGAAGATTCACAGGCTTCTGCAGGACTGCAGAGCGTGCCAGTCAAGAAAAGGAGAGTTTAGAGACTCTCAAAAAGTCATAGAGTCACTGCACTCTGTATAAATAAACTCACATAAACTGCTGTTTATGCTGAATGGACAGAGTTGGGTATCTCTCTTTAGAGGAACCTTATGAACTTAAGACTGACAGCAGTAGAGGTAAAGTAAGAATGTAGTCCCAAAAGAAAAAAATGCTCTTAATGAGGAGTGTGAACAGAAAGAACAATGACAAATAAATGACATCCAAAATATAAACCATTCCCAGCCTCACGATACTGGCCTGCTAGAAATGTCCTAGAGCAAATCCCATGCTGTTCTGCTGCAAGACTCAGATGCCATCTCATTAGAATTTAGAATTATTTTCATTAGGTTGCTTACCTGTGTTCCTGATCTTTGACTCAGAAAAAGTAGGGAAACACCATGTAATAAGTTACTTTGGGGCTTTTCTAACCTAGTGAGAACAGAACCAGTCAGATTTAGAAAACTCATCTGAAATCTTATTCTTGTGGGAGATCTAATCTGATTTACAAACAAATACTTTTGATGTGTTTCCAATAGCCATGCACAGAGATTCACCAGCCCTAGAGTATGTTAGAGGGAGAGACAACATCATGTGATAGCACTGGAAAATGACAGCTCATTCTGAGTGGGCTGTTGTAATTTTTCATGTGTGCATTTTATGTTAAATGAATCTGGTGTAGTGCTGGGTTAGTAGAGGTTTAGGTCATATTTCAAGCAAGTACTTGCATATGTGTTTGATTCTAAACACACATCTCTTCTTGAACAGAAACACTTTCTTCAGTGTGTCTGTGTGGTGCCACCCTTCATATTGACTCGATTTTATGTTCATTCTGCATTTCCTGTTGGTGTTTTATTTTACTTACTGCTATTCCTGTAAGCCACTCATTCTCTGATGCAATTTTGGTAGTTTCTAGTCCATGGAGCAACCTCCTAAAATGAGCAGGATCCAATCCAGTCTCAGTTGCAATCAATAAGGAAATTCTCATTGACTTTATAAGGCCCAATCCACTTTTCAGAGTCTGGTAAATCAACCGTCTGTACTCATTTGGTCTGTTACCTCAGTCAGAACTTAGTATTTCAGATGGTGTCTGGCTTTTATTTTGGTAGGCAACTGAAATCCCTTCAGAATTGTTCTAAACCTTTTATTGATTTCATAATTCTCTGTGGTCATGCTCATGCCTCATTTTTACTGAGTCATTTTCAAATCCTTAGTTGAAATAAAGCATAAAGTAGACAGAAAATATGCCTGTTGCAGAGCTGAAGTCACTATGTTTCAAAATACTGTGGCTTAACAGTGTCAAATGTGGTGATAGCAGCCACTTGGGGCTGACTGCTGAGGAACCTGATGGGCAGTGCTGCACCGTCTGAAAACTGGGTACCTGGTACTACACAGATTCTGGAGTGAGCACCTAATTCCATGTCTGCAGGAGATGTGGTGCCTGGGAGGCATCTAGGTCAAACACAAGGAAGTTGTCTTTAGAACAGGTCTGCAACTGTCTCATTAAAGTCTTAATCAGTTCAATACTAAGCTGGACCCCTCTGGTAAAGTGGGATTCCTGGCCAGACACTCTTCTTGTGCACTGGCATCTAGAGGGGTTTTTGCAGAGGAGTCTGAGCAGACAATCTTGTGGATGGGGAGCTCACCCACGCAGTGGGAGGTGTGGGTTTCGTGTGTGGGAAAGGCCCTGCGTGCTGCTGGGCTGGGCTGCGGTGCCAGGACACGGAATGCAGGGAGAGATGGAGCACACAAGGAGGAGAACGTGTCTGGAGGCTGGGGCTGGGGGTACTCAGCTCCCAGCCCCAGGTTCTGGCCTTTGCTTCTGGAAGTATTTATGTATCTTGTTCCAGTCTTCATTGGATACAAAGAGAATTAGCTTTTGGGGGTGTAAATGAGAGTAAAAATATGCGTACTGCAGCAAAGGAAAGAAGAATAAAAGAATAAAGGAAAGGAGTAAAAATGGAAATCTCATCGTTTGGTATATAAAAACAGTAGGCAAGACATGGCAGTAGTCCATTTTAAAAATAATTGTGGTGTTAAAAGGTGAAAAAACTCCAAGCAATATTAGTAATTTGAAATACTTAAAATTATGAAGTAGTTTTTTAGAAAGCATGGAGTTAACATGGTAATATTTAAATATATACATGGGGAGGATTGTACTTATTCTGGTTTATAGTAGTTTGCATTTGAATTGCATCTTTAAGCCTTTCTGGCTTTGTTGAAATTTCAAATTATGCCATAATTGCAGGCTTTGCAGCTTTAAGAAGATCACCAGTGGTAATGGTAAGAGTCTTGACAAAATGGAGAATCATCCTGGCTACCATAATGCACCTGCACGTAATGTATAATCTGTATCTTTTAAAAGTGGTCAGAGAGGATTCAGCTGTCTGCCATGGCTGGGAACACAAAAGTTATCAGGCTTTATAGCACCAAAAGATGGAGTATAAGAGAATGAAAGTGAGTTATGTGCAACACTAAGGACTGAGAGATTTTCAACAGTACCTAACTTACTCAGGAGCTCACATCCAATTTTTTGTCCCTTAATTGTTTAGTAAGTCTGCTGTGTTACCTGCTTTAAAAGCCCAACAGGCAAACCAGCAACTACCTACCTGAGGTAGGTTACAGAAAGTACAAGTCTTCCGTCTTTGCAAAATGAAAAAAAACAACTGACCAACTCGTGGTTACAGTTTTCAGCACTACAAACCACAGCAAGTATGGATCCCTTTCTTTCTTGGCAGAGGTTATACAGTAAAACATAAAGATCTAGGCAAAACAGAAAACATCTGGATATGCAGATTATTCTTCACAGTTTAAACCTTGTAAGGAGAGAGCAGCAGTAGACTCAGGCAATTCTCTGGAATGTATTTTTGGAAAGGCTTTTGAAAGTTACAGGGCAGCTGTATATCATCGTTAAGTAAAGAATGTAATTTATGTAGTTCCTGGCCATTTCTATAATCACATCAGCCAAGTCTTCCTAGAGTGACTAGTGATTTTATGTCCTTTAGGTTTTTTAATGTACAACTTGAGAAAAGTTATGACTTTTTTTCCCAAAATTAGATGCTGGCTTAAGCTGCATTCATCCAGAATAGCAATCCACTGTTAGAAATCTAATTATTGAATCAGAAAAAGATTTAATACTAAACTGCTAGAGCAGAAAGATGCATTTCTTAGGAAATACTCTCAATGGGACAAGACTGTAAAGAATAATGAACAATTTACTTTCTTCTGTGCAAAGAATACAATTAAAAAACCCAGATTAAATAATTTTAATATACAAATGTGAAATCATTTCATGTGAATGACACTTTACTGTGGTACTTAGCTCTGCCCATCATATTCTGTGAGCTCTTCTGCTGATAAATCAGAAATCTGATGTAACGTGGGCACACACATCACTTTTTCCCTTTATTATTTATATTTTGCTCCTTGAACTGAAATGCTCTGATGAACTTTAATTTAATTTAGAAAATCCTAACTGCTGCTTTCCTTTTGGTGCTGTGGCTGTGCTCCTGCCTGCCAGCCAGTGTCCCCCTGCCTGAGCTGGCTGGAGCTGTGTCACCATGGAAGCACAGAGCTCAGCACAAACAGGGAACACAATTTCCATGCCCATGCTGAGCTTCCTACTGCCAGAGGCTGTGGCTGCCATCCTCGTTGGTTTGCTGGAATGTGGCACAGGTAACTCCACGCTGCAGAGCAGATCTGCCCACTTTGTACTTGCTTGTTTTCCCCTGCACAGGGCAGGACGGTTTCCTCCCAGCTTTTCTGAGGACAGGCCCTGTCAGAATGGGCTCCTGAGGTCTGCCAAGTGCAGTCACTGGACGCCACTGACTGAGGCACTGGCTCTGGGCAGTTACTGTACCTAAAAGCAATGCAGATGTTAAGTTTTAAGGCTCTTGCCCTGTCAGTGGTGTCTCAGAACAGGCAGTGCTGATGCCTTGCACGGGATCAAGGCTTCGTTGCCCGAGATTTTTGACAGTTCAGTAGAGCTCAGTTTCTGTCTTCAGCTGCCCCTGGAGATAGTTCTCCCTTCTCACACACAGATCAGTGGTTCCCTTTGAGCAGCTGGGATAACTCTGGTGGAACTGCCCTGCTGAGTGACCGTCACAGCTTATTGTATGATGTGATCACTGTGTGATACAGTAAACTGAACACAGCCCGTGAGCTACACCCTGCACTGGCTCCCAAGAGAAGAATCAAAACGTTTTCTGCTCAATTGCTATCAGTCTGTCCAGTGGCTATCAGGCTGCTTTGTGTTTTAGCACAAAACAGCACGTGTATCCCATACGCAAAATAATCTGTCACTGTCCAGAAGTCTTCTGCTCAGTTTTGAAGCTTGCAGCTTTCTGCCTTGAAGGCCGTTCCATCTTGTCTGCAAAAGAAATCAGACTCACCTAAATAATTATCTGGTTTGTACTCTATTGATTTACAAACCTGATCAATGGGTACTGAAACTTAAAAAATCCACGAGTGCAGAAGTAAAAAAGCATATGGTAAATTGCATGCTCGTAAAATTAGCATTTTCATTCTAAGCCAGACTTATTTCTCAGTTAATTTAAAAAAAAGCTGATAAAGGTGGTAAGGTATTAATTATTTAATTATTTTTAGCTTCAAATTGAAGCAGTTTATTTTCTTCAAGACTGAAAAGATATGAGAGATATTTGCTTCTAAAAGACAGTGAAACATTTCTCGACCTCAGGCCTGCAAACACTTTTGTCACCTTCCATTTCCCTTCTGGCAGGGCAGTAATGCTCTGGCTTAGGGCAGAGTTTCCCCAAACTAAGCACACCCTTCTCCAACAAGAAGTGGGAACAATTAGGGGCAGAATCAGGAAGGTGGCATCACCAGGAACCATTAAGGGACTGTGGGAAGCAGGTGGGACGGTGTGGCTGGGGCAGAGGCAGGGATGGAGTAGAGGTGGCACAGCCCAGGTGGGGGCAACTGTTTATTTCCCCCAGCCACTGTTAAAATGATCACCAACCACTGAATTCCTTCTATAGGCACTGAATTTAGATCAAAGTTAGTGTAAGATGTCTGTCCCATGATTAAATGTACCAGAAAAATAGAAGTTAAGCAGGACTGAAATGTGTACATTGTTTCATGCTGACCCTGTGGCAGGGGTGAAATGCTATGCATGATGTGAGTACTTAGTGCTTGTTCTTACTTTGTGTATTAACACATGATTGTACCAGATCTCACCGTCCCCTGCAGCTGAGTCATGGAAACAACAGCCTGATACCACAACAACCTGTGTGTGGGAGAAGAGAAGGGACAAAATGGCACTCAGGGAACGTGCTCTGGAATTGAGATTGTTTCCTTGTGACCAAAATGAGTTAGGAAGGGGTCCCAGCTGAAAAGAATAATGCTAGGGCAGAGATGGAGACTTAATTATATGTGGAAAGCTCAGACAGCACAGAGAGAAGCAGAGTGTCAGCCCCTGTAACAGTTAACACACTCATTTTTTAAATGGTGAAATGCTGTCCAACCTATCTGATACTCTGGGAAACTTAGTTTTTAATTGAAAAAATGCAAATAGCACTTCACTGCATTTCATTATAATTGCAAGACAACCTAAGATTGTAGAACAGCTTGCTTATGCCCTGGAACTCCTGTGGCAACAGTACTGAAATGGTTAAGAAACATTAAAAAGGTAGATTTAGATTAGATATTGGAAAGAAATTCTTTCCTATGAGAGGCACGAGGCACTGGAATAGGCTGCCCAGAGAAACTGTGGATGCCCCATCCCTGTAAGTGTTCAAGACCAGGCTGGATGGGGCTCTGAGAAACCTGGCCTGGTGCGAGGTGTCCCTGCCCATGGCAGGGGAGTTGGAATGAGATGATCTTTAAGGTCCCTTCCAACCCAAATCATTCTATGATGCTATAATTATAAAAAGTACAGAAAAAGTAACAGTTCAGATAGAACGAGTAACATGATGTTTTAAGAAAACCACTTCTGACTTCTTCTACAAGTTACAAAAGAGTAGCCAACAGTCTCACGTAACACTTGTGACGATGAGTCAGTCCAAAAGCAAAATCTGTAATAAAGCCATAAACCGTAGCTTTCATCTGAAAGTATTACACAGATGTCAGCAGGGAAACAATTGACCATGTAATGTCCCTGCAGGAGATTAATTTTGTAATAAGAGACAAGAATACTTTCATTTTGAGATTGCAATAGCCAAGGATGTCATATTTTCTCCTCAATTCGAACCGTATTCTCCACAGACGATTACTCTTCCTTGTGGTCAGAACTTACAGGCAGATGTCGACCAGCCGATCCAGTTCAGGACAGCTGCACTCATACATCTCCCTGCAGCTGATATGGCTCTGCTTCATTAATTCTCCCAGCAGCTGGAGTGCGTTGGCAGGTGCTTCGCTGCAAATCTTCTTGAATTCCAGCACTCTGGCAGCCTCACTGTACACGTGCTTTGCACGCTGGTATAACTTAAAGGTGGAAACTGCACAAAAAGAAAGCTGCATTATTATTCACTACAAAAGGAACATACAAAACCATAACAGAGTTGTGGTTTTTTCACAATTCATCCTTTATATGAGAACTCTCTAAAAAAAGTCTAAACTCTCTAAAAGTCTTCTGCAAAAGTTCACCTACACCTTCTTTAAAAGCCCTAATAAAAAAATAATGTTTAGAGTGTATCAAAATGCAACGTACACATCTTTTTTCGTTTTGACAACTTCATGCACATGTTGTGTTTATTTTCTGTGCTGCTGAACAGGCTCAGTCTCTCACTTTGCAGAAGCAAGGCAGAAGTGCAAGGGTTGGCAGTGACAGCATTAGGGCATTAATCTAAAGCTTTCAGGTTTTCAATAGCAGCAGAACAGAGGCAGAAGAACACCTGGAGGGTCCCCAGTGCCCTGCAGGCAGCTGTCAGCCAGCACCTGCTGGCCCAGGGCCTTGTGTGTGGCTGCTCCAGGCCAAATCTGCATCAATTATGGAACTGTGCAGATGGACCTTTGCTTGAAAAAAACCCAACCACCAAACCACAAAAAACACCACCCACTTTTTGTCTTTTTTTTTTTCTTTTCTTTTCTCAACAATGCAGGCTCATTGTGACTGTAAATAATACTGGAATAAAGGTACAGTGAAGAGAACAGGTGCTTTCACTTTGGTTTTCAGGGGTTATTTTTGGTATAGGTTACTTGCCAAAGCATTAGCGCTGCCTGTGTGGATGTGAAGAGATGCCAAGCCCAGATAGGTACTGATTAGCACTGACCTACTAAGATCAAAGACTAGTGCAAGGATTTCGGCTAAACATTTTCTATTGTGCCATAAAAACATCAATTCTCCTGGGAAGGGTCAGGGGGGTGTCCAAACCTGTGTGGCCGTCAGGGTAGAGACCTCCATCAAGCCTGAATAATGGGGCATAAAAAGGAAGGAGATGGCTGTGGTTAAAGACTCCACAAGCCACCCATATTTACAGGAAGGTTTGGTTTGCAACTAATACTGAGACTTGATCTGCTGTTCCCAAGCTTGTGCTGTAGTTCATTGTTTTCCTCTCCCAATATAGTTCTGTTTGCTTTAATACCATGGCTACTATTTAGGAAGTATTGTTCACCAGAAGCATGCATGACATAATTTAATTTATGACTAAATTGGTTTGCTTGAGCTGTTTGGGTGGTAAATATTAATGGACTTTAACCTCTGTATGGAGCACCTACTGCACTACATTTCCCTACGTTAGCACAGCAAAGCCTTGTTAGAGCACTTCAGAACATCCTTTATCTTCTTTCTGCATGTAAATTCTCCTTTAGAGTGAGGTTTCTCTCTCAATTCAACTCCTGATTTCTCTTGCTTTCTAAAATGACTGATAAAACACTCAAATGGAGGTAAAAGGAGAAGCAAGATCAGCCCTGTATTTAAAATAGAATTTGCTGTCTGACCCAGACCCACAGGGTTCCTACTTGGCTGTTTTGTGGAAACTGCCAAGTTCTGGAACCACTTCTGATGCTTTCAGCAATCTACATTTGCAAATGTATGTAGAAATCTTCCTTGAAATACTGGAAATAAAATTAGGTCCAGTATGAAGTCTCTCATGTTGTACATTCCAGGCTGCAACCCTTACAGACTAAACTTCATCAGCACCTCTATAATGCCTTTTTATTTCTCCAGAGCATTTCACAACTGTAGATGCTGAAAATAGTGCTGAGACACAAGTAGTCTAAAATGAGACAGAAACATTTAACATAGCAATGCTCTGCTACTGCTGATATTGCTTCTGCTCCTATTTATTTTGTAATTCAATACAGTCTGCTACTGAGAAACCCTGTGCTGTTTGTCTTGTGAACAGGCCTTCTGAAAGCATTTCAAACTAGGACAGAAATGAGAAAATTGAGTGCCCCCCAGAAACATGGACTTGAGAATATCACACAGGAAGAGCATATTTTGGTTTCTGATTTTGTTGCTGCTGGAGTTAGTTGCACTGTGTTTTGCAAAGTGGTGCCTCAGTATTTTTGAACGCTGAAGAAAGGCAGCTTGGCCTATTTTTAAGGATGGTTTCTCTTTAAATATTCTTTTCTTATGAGGCATTGTTTTATAGCAAGGAGATTTCTAAATGTGCATTCGTTTAGGGAATATCTAAAGTTGCGTGAGAGATTGCCATAGCTCACACTCTCTTGTAAATCACCATCGAACAGTAGTAACCCAAAGAATGAACTGAAAACATGTCTGGTTTCAATTGTCGGGCCACAGACTTGCCAAAGGCTGTGATTGATTCGGAGACCACCCTTTGGTAGAGCAATGCTCTACTGGCCAGATTACCTTAAAACCTCTGGGGTTGTGTTGTGCTCGGCATGTTGGGAGCTGGCACCCAGAACGGGTGCTGGGCTCTGGCTGCCAGCCAGGGGAGCTGAGCTGTGTCCTGGGCAGCGCTGGCTCCCAGGAGAGCCTCTCGCTGGAGGGGGAATTTGCTACCTTGCCACAGCCCCCTCTCACTGGGAACATGCTCCTGCCAGGCAGCAGAGAGCAGCTGGGTGTTATTTGCAGACTCCTTTGCGGACGTTCACCAAATCAGTATCGGTTAAAGGCTGGGATACTGACATTAGCTATTTGTCTGTTATGGGCAGCATTTTATTTCAAAAAAATTATATTTGTGCTTAACAATTTTTGTTACAGCTTGCTTTTCTTCTCAGGCAGTTTTCTTCTCAGGCAGAATTATCTTCAGGACAGCAAACAGCTCGGTACTCTCTAAGTCTTATTCTAAAATAATGGAATGATTCATGTATATTCATCTTTCAACACCAAATGCCTCTGATAATACAGAAACCTTCTTCTATCTCTTCTGTTTGGATGGGTAGTCCAAACAAACCCTCTCTACCTAACTGAAGATAGAATACAGATGATATTTCCAAAAGTTACATCTATATTGGAATCTGTTTGCTACATCAGAGCTTGTATATTGGCTCCACCGATTTCCTAAGCCATGCTCTATTAATGTTAAAAGAAACAAAACAGAGGGTCCACACCTGATTAATTTATATCTGAGCCAAGGCTGGAGTGCTCTGAAAGAGGAAAAGACGAAGCCCTCAAAGAAACCCTTGCAGGGTTGCACAGAACTGGGCTATATGGTCTCACCCTCTGTGGTGCTCAAAGGAGAGCATAAAAAGCAGGGTTTAGGGAACTAATGCCAGATCCTTAAACCTGTGGATCCTTAAATCTACTATAATGTATGGAATTAGGTAATTAATTCAACTGAAAATGTAAATATAGTTTCCTAATCCACTAAACTATAATAAAGACCTGGTTTCTCCCACTTCAACTTACTTCTGAGTTCTCTGAGCTGTGCTCCTGCAGAGGATTCCTGTCAGGTCACCCATAAACAGGTAGATTCAAACCAATTACAAACCACCAGATGCTCTTAAAAGAATGGTGCCATTTTCCAGGGCACTAATAGACTGCACTGCGGCAAGAAACTTCCAAGTTGCTGTGACCCAGCAGACTAATGTTAATGAAAGCTTGTCCAAAATCCATATAAAATCTCTAAACAAACAAAAATCTGGGCTATTAGTCCCAAATAATTGTGGGTTAACTAAATAGAACAGAAATGTTTGCTGTGGATTTTCAACTGTATGGTCATATTTTTAATTTTAGCTTTACAAAAATTGTGCAAACCTGTCTAGTCCATTTAAAGGATTTTTTTTTTCTGTATAAGTAAACGTTGTGGCTTCTCAGCAACTCATATTATTTGTTACAACTTCAGCTTCAGCAGATTCCTTTCTTTAGAGGCTTCCTGTACAATTCTATCTGACCTTTAGCTAAAGATCAACCTCTCCAGGCTATATATTTTTTTCTGGTTGCTTTGGCAGCTTCTAAAGATACATTTCACTGTAGATTAATGAGCTGCACATGGCTGATGGGACTGTTAGAAATTTACAACCGGAAAAGCTCACGGCCGCGCAATCGTGTAGGGGACAGTTTCTAGCACCATTACTCACGTGGAATAGTACCCTTCTCTGTTAGGCATCCTGCTGATTGAACATGATGAGGGTGAAGGTTTCTGGCTCATAATGTATATAAGAAAATGCTGCCAGATGGCTTTAATTTGAGCCAGATTGTGAACCCCTTACTTGAAGTGGGGAACAGTTACTCTCCTGGGACTGCTCAAGTAACTGTTTGCAATCTGGCTTTCTGAAAATAAACCAGGGGACGAGTCACCGCTGGATTCGGTGACACATTTAGCAGACACCTGTTTTGAGATTATGATAACTACTGGTTTGAAGTGATTATTCCTCCAGAGGAATGATGGCTTTAACAAGGCTTTTGCAACTAACCTAGACTCTTCAGTGCCTGTGCCTACCTGTGGCACACCCCAAAAGCCTCCATCCTCCAGGTATGGGATCTGCCTGGAGCAGCCACATCTCTGTTTCTTTGGTATGTCCCAAAATTTCTCCATGACATGGGTGAGGGTGAGGCTGAACTAGGCACCTGGACCCTTAAACTGGAAAGTGCTCTCAGGTCTGTCGGTTTGGAGGTGTAACTTTTGGTCACACAGAGCATCTACTGATGCCCAGAGAGAGCTTTTTGTACCCCAGAGCTGCCTGACAGAACACCCGAGACCCCCTCACCTACACCCACCAGTGCAGGGAGTGTGGAAGCTGTTCCTGCACTGAGATCACCATCAACACCCATGAACGGCTGTTCAAGCACCACTCATGGAATTTGCAGCACAGATTTAGGATTCTCTTTCCAGGGGACAAATAGGAGTTAAACAGCCAAATCCACACAGCAAACAAATCCTCCCATGGTGATTTCATTTTCAGGTTTAAATGTCAGAATTAGATTAAAATTTTATACATGAAAAGGAAAAACGGGTTTAAAAAATACCTCATTTAAGAAGAAAAAACATTTCATGGTTAAAGGAATACACTGTTTTACAGGAGAATATCCTTTTGTGGTGAAGCCTATAAATACTTAATGTCCCACAATCACCACACACTACATGTTCTGTGAAGCACTCGAGTCCAAGCCAAAATTATGGCACAATGCACCTTAGAAAGTAATAAATATTATTTTTCTAGAGATGTTCAGAAGCCACAAGTGCAATCCATGTGTAAACATTTGCAAGGGAGCTTTAAACTCAGGATTTTGAGTTGGCCAAGGAACAACTGCAAGAAGTTTAGAGAGGCTTTATACACCATCTGTACTTCTCCAAACGTGGGGAACGAATGGACTGTGCAGTGGGGAACTGCAGAAATCCTTGAATAATTGCCTGTAAAAGGGATGCAGAGTTGCTGTGTGCTTCCAGACCTGGCCTGGGACTTGACCAAAGCCGGTCCATACCATGTTCCTTTGAGATCTGGGGTTTTTATCTGGTCATCCTTACATATCGATAAAACTTTATGTAAGTATACAGTACTGTCACTGGAGGAGTAGAGGAGGGGAAGCTAGACTTAGGGCTAAACTAGTATGTACAGAGCACTTTTAGATCCTTAACCATGAGACACAATGCCAGTACAAAGTAATATTTGTAACGATCCCTGGGCATGAAAAGATCCCCTATATGTTATGGTTTGTTCTTCATGTTGAACAAAGAAATTCAATGACGCTCTGAAATTCTCTGCAGAGGTTACTTATTTGACAGTATGTTTTCTCTCTCTCACATGAAGAAGCCAGGCATTGTCATTAAAACAGAGTGGGAAAGTAGAGAGGAAGTAAGAAAAATGTTTTCTTCAAACAGCCCCTGGTGTTCCAAAGCCAACACAACGCGTAATTTGCATAGTGTGCAACAAAACCAGCAGATTTAGATTCTTTCTGTGTCTGTCTTGTTTCTTCTGCATAAGTTTTACAGAAATCTGTTATTTAATTTTATATTGTACATGCAAAGAGGCTTTCAGCGTAATCCTTTTTAATTGGTCTTATCAAATGAAATCACGGTCATGCAAGTTTAAGAGATTCTGTTCAGCAAACATCTGCAAATGGTATTCAGAGCTACAGTATAAAATTTCCTTTGAGTTTCTTCTATAGCTTTTATGTCTAAATTTTTCATCTAGATTTTTTAAAAAAAAAATCAAGATAACCTGTATAAACAACTCAGTTCTGCAGAACTGTAGAATTTTGTTTTATAAACCAGGTATAAGGAGTATAAACATCTGCAAGTTAATAGTCTTGCTTTGCTTCATGAAGGGGAAAGTACAGGGACAGTGTAGGAGAATTACAACCCTGCAGTTTCCCATGAAAATGCTGCAGAGTGCAGGTACATGATTCATATATTCCTCATCTACAGACAGTACAAAGTTATCAAAACTCTTTCTATGGAGATAAAGAGCTGTCTTAAGATACGTTATTCCATCGTGGTATCCTCTGGCAGTGTAATTAGACAATGAGAGAGTCTCATACTGCCCGATACCACTGGGGTGCAAAGCAGGTTAGAGATTCAGGACCTGCTCCTTGGTCAATATTTAAAATTTACAATCACTCCAGATGGGCGGATTATTTAAGTAAGTGTCAGTATAGATAAATATATTACAGATCTATGCACATCAAATGTATCCATTCCTGAAAGCTGTCTTGGGAAGGACTGGCAAGGATGTAATTTGGCTCCAAAAAAATACAGGTGTTAAGGCTACAGAATGGAAAGAAGGAAGAAGGATTCTATGTAGTTCTAACAGAAAGATTCTGATCTCAATTGGAAACCTGCTATGAAAGCAAATTATTTCATAAATTCTCTACTATTTGGTCTTATTAGCAACCCTATTGTATGCACCCAGGATACATTTCATGTGTGACAGTGCTCATGACTGTGTGGTATAATCCTAAACAATAATACATGGGAAATACTTTAGATAGTGAATTGTTCATCTCCACCATCATCTTCCTAAAAAAAAGAAATATTAACAGTGACAGAAATTTTCTCAGGAGAGATCAAGACTTGCTGCCCAGTGCCTGTTTTAGGAAGTGATCATGCATTTATCAGTTAAAAACAGAAACACAAGCTCATCTATGCAAGTCTTGAATACCAGTTAAGTGATCTGCTATTTCCATAATTTTAGAAACAGTTCAATCAAAATCAAAATTTTCTCTATTTTAAGTTAAAAGTTAGAATGAAAATACCAATTGATGCTGGTATCAATTCTTTCACTTCCCAGCCAAGATTCCGGCAAGTATTTTGGCAAGACTTCCACTTGCACTACTTATTAATGCATCAACTTTTTATATAATACAAACATTGTACAGTAAACCCCCCCATTTCATACATGCTCACCATCTTGCATGTTTTGACTAAGGATCTGAGAGTGGAGCTCCTCCAGGCTAATTCCCAGGCATTTACAAATTTCCTCTGCGCTGTAAGGCTCAGGATGTAATACCTCCTCCACAATGGTCAGCATTTCCTCTAGGCTAACTCCTAGCTTGGTTTGCACATCATGGAGTCTCAACATTTTTTTCCACTCCAAGCCTTTTGACTTTGAGAGAAGCTAAAATCAAAAAGAAAGAAAACAGAAAATATTGTTCTTTTCTTTTCAACTATTAGTTGTCCGTAAGTATCTTTAAGGCCCATTTTCTCTTTTCATTTCATAACTGGGAACCATCAGAACCTACTTTCTATCAGTACAGAGCAGTCAATAATTATATTTGCTATAAAGGTCTGTGAATGACAGATATTCTTCCCTCAAATCAGATACTGTAAAAGCCCTACTGGCATAATTTGTGTGGCATCAAATTAGTGATTTATCCTCTTCCACAGACTTTGTTACTTCAAGCACTTACTAGACTTTTACAATCCCATCTGGACAGCTGTTTATACAAGTGCTATGATGTTGTAACACTAAAAGTCCTTAAAAAGTCTATTTCCATACTATTAGTATTTGCTCTAACATTTCAGTTTGACATTTCCAATATGCTCCTGGAATTTTCTGGTGAACATCTGAGGCTGTCATTAAAATCTTTTCTTGTCATAACCTTAAAAATATGAAAGTGGTCATAAGATTTGTGGGGAGAACAACCGTAACCTTTCTCAGTCTCTGGAGTTTTAAGTAAATTTTAAGTACCTTCTTTTAACATCCAATTTAAAGGAACTTTTGAGCCTTTACAGGAATGTTACGATGTGGGTCAGAATCTATTCTATTCCTGCATGGCTGCTGTAATATTCATTAGTTACAGATGGACCTGCTTTGCCCACTCCTGGCAATGGTACCACGCTTTGTGTATCTTTGTGATGTTTTGGCAATTGACAGTTGTTACTTCAACACACCAGAATCCTGAAAGGCACGATGGCCAACAGGCTTTTCTCTGGAAGGCTGCAGTATGTGTTGATGCTCCCATGTGTCTAATGAAAGTGGTAAAGCAGCTTTCCTCATAAGGTGATCTATTTTGATGTTATGAATTATAGAAGAATAGTCAGTGGTCATTGACATACCACCTGTAATTTCAACAGATTACAAAGTGAAACCAAGATTAGCAGGTACACACCAATGTCACTTTACTGTGTCTATTCATAGGCACGTGGTGTATCTCCAGTGCTGCACCATTTAAATTGAGTTTAAAACTTCTAGATCAAGCTGTATGTTTGGAAAGAGTTTCAACCAGTGCAGCAAGACCAGGGAATGAAATCATTTTTCTATACAAATCAGCAATCAAACCTCTCATCAAAAGGGTCAAGATTTCACCCGGTGTGTTTTATTCTTTTTAATAAGCACTGGTTTTGACTGAGATTGGTTTGAAATCATTTATGTCTTGAGTCAGCAAAGCCATTTAATTTCCTGGGTTAAAGAAGTCATGGGATTTACATACATATCTGAAAAGTATTTGCTTTGTTTTGTGCAAAGTTACAGGATTAAGTTTAAGCAGATCTGCTGCCCAACTATCTCATGTAGATTCTCACACTCCTCCAAGAGTGCAAGGGCTCTTCCAGTTTTGCTTTATTGCAGTATCTAAAAATTAACTACTTTTGGTGCCATCTAGTGACTTGCTGAGATTTATGTGAGGCTCAGCAGAGCAAAACAAACAAAATCCTAATCATATAACTCTGCTGCCATTAAAATACAATTTTATGTGTTCAGGGGTAGAGAAAGAAGCAGAACTGTTTAGTGCCTAATGCAGAAATCAGGGTGAGAGAATTTTTTTTTTAAAATACTGGTTAAATCACTTCTGGCCTCCTTTTCAAAGGCTCTGAGTACCTAAAAATCCACAGCCTTTATGTAATTGTATTTTAGCTTACTTACTGGTAAGTTAGAATAAAATTCATTGCTTCATTTTACTTAAATATGTTGTATGCTGGTGCATGTTTATGACACATTTTTAGATCTGCTTCAAGGTACTAAATGAATGGAAATTATTTTCCTCATGCTTTAATCCCAATATTCAGCATCCCCTGTACTTTATTACAAGAAGTTAAACAGAATTTACAAACAATATTCTATAAGGCAACAAAAATTTTTCTACTTCCTTTTTTAATAAATAATCCCCTGCAGAAATATGCCACATGCATTGTCACATCTGTTCCCATTTCTGTACTTCAAGGGAGATGCTGTATTTCAGGCAAGCTGACTACACTGGGGTTTTACAGGTCAAATGTTCCAAATGGAAACTGACCCCGTTGGGCCAGTGGGCATGGCTTTGCTGGAAAGGTCTGTCCTGCTTATAGCAAAGTTTGGATTCTAACAGCACTGGGAAAAATACTATGGGCAAACAGGAATGGTTTTTGAAAACAGTCTAGCTGCAGCAGCTCAAATTGCAAAGGGCATGGGACAGAAATGGGGAAAAAAAATCCCATCTCTTTAATGTACAAAAAGAAATCCCAATACTGCTTGCACAGTTGGATATTTTCTTGATGATCTCTGACTAGATGGATTAAAGATGTGGACATCAAGCAGCTGGCTCTTAACTGCCAGGATATAGAATCTGTGGGCATTATTCTTCTTTATTGTTCAACATAGACACACTGGAGAACTGTAAGTAACTGAGAGGAAAACATACTTGGTAAACGATGGGACAAATATAAATAAAAGCAAGTCTGCCTAGGAGTGTATCCAGGAATACTTCTACAGCGGCATCACTTCCTTACACACTACATTTCTACAATGCCATCGGAGCATCTCTGCCCATGAGCTGCTCTTGGCTCTGCAGCTGCAGACACTGCTGGCCCCACACCCCACTGGCACTCAGGCAGGGGGAGCGTGGTGCCCCCAGCCCCACGTCCTTCCCAGCGGGTCAGAGCTCAGAACAACGAGGGACAACTCCACTGCCTCGGGAGCTGCGAGCGCTGTGCAGAACGGCAGCGTCTTTAAACACACTCAACGGAGTGCAGGAGAGCACTCAGAGGCTGCTACAGGAATAGAGAAAGGCAAAGAAAAAAGCAAAAGAATGAGGGAAGGGAAAGGAACAGAATCTAAGAAAGATAATTTGCCAGGGTGATCAAGAGCTCACTTGCTGTAGGACAGACTGATACCAAAATGTTCTACACTAATGCCAGCAGGAATGTGTTGTGTTGGCATCTTTACCGACACAGAGATTTCTGCAAGCAGTATGAAATTCTAGAATTACCTAAAGCAGAAGAGGGGAAAAAAGCCTATCCTAAGGCACTTACAATGAGAATTTCTTTTAAAGCATTATTGCAAGGCCCAGCATGTTAGTTCATAGTTCCATTAGCTTAATGGTGCTTAAAAGACTTCCCTGTTTCCACTTACATACCTGCCCTCCTTCACCCCACTGTGACCTCTTCCTAAAGACAGTCTTTTCCTGGCTCAATGTATTTTTATAGTGTATGCAGCTTTCCATCTGGGTAGCATATGTTTAGAAACAGACAGGTGTATGTTGTTAGTCTCCTTACAATCAAGCATCTGCTAAAAGTACATTTTTAGAGATTGCATCATAGCTAACAGGAATGTAAAAAAAAGATGCTTCCTTACTACTTCTTCAGTTTACTGCACAGGACTAATAATTTAAAGTAATTTAGAAAACTGTGATTCAATTCACAAAGTCTGGTATAGGGAGCAGTAACTTCAAAAGCTCTCACAGCTTAATGCACTCGTTGTACAGTGCCTTTTAGAACAGATTATCTGTGAAGGCTCTCTATTCCTTATGCAAAAAAAAAGAATTTCCAAAAGAAGCCCTTCCTTAAAAATATGTATTCAGTCAATTATCAATCCCAAATTACAGATTTATCAGTTATAACAGAACTAACAAATAGGTCTTTGTCTTCATTTTCTTAATGGCTAAAGAATCTTCACCTCAGTGACAACAGCTTTAACTATGGTCATTGGTGCTATTTGTTTTACCATGTCTTATATACAACTGAAATGCAACTATTTCTTTTATACTTGAGTTTAAAGCACATTTAAAAAGTCATCCAAAGTTTAGCTTCCCTCCTCAAAAAATATCTCAGCACATTCTTTTGTAATACATTTTGTCAGTGTCTGATCATCTCTTCAACTACTTTTTTAGCACTAACTAAAACTTGTAAGAAATTATTTTTTATAGAATCATGATGCCAACAGATGTTCAAAGTACTTTTGCATATTGATCAAATGTTCTGTGGCAAGAAGTTCCACGCTGCATTTTTCAAAGCTTTCTTCTAGACTTTGTGACCCACATTCTGTTCTTTCACACAGCACCCTATGTTGGGTATAAATGTAGTGAATCTTTATGCTTGCTCATCACTGACTCTTAGCAAAGAAAAATGTACTGTCTTCCCATAAAAACCTCGAACCAAACCCTACCTCTACATATTCCTGAATGTACAAAATCCATAATTAAAGCAGAACTTGTACTTCCCCTGTTCAATTTCCATACATTTTAGAGAGAATTTCAAACTGTAAACTGGCAGTACAACCTAAATGTTGGGATTTGACTCAAGCCCGTTTTTAAACTTTACACTGACATACATGCTGCTATTCAGCATTTCTAATATTACTTCCAGGCCTCCAACTACTAGCTTGGATGTTCTCTAAATCCTAGAAAATACACATCTATTGCCATATATACATATAAACATGTGGCCATGCTGGTTGCTTTCCATTATTTGTCATTATTCAGCTTTAATTAGAAACAGTCTATCTTATTAACTGGGAATATCTTTTTTCTGAAAAATAGATTTATTTCCTCTAACAAAATATAATACAAAATAAATTTAATAGAACTCAATCACATAACCTTCTATATAAGGACACAGTCCTTGCAGTTCCATTAAGCTCAGCAGGAGTTCTGCTCCTGCAGATGGAAGTGTCTGGTGCTGGAAAGAAAAATTATACTTAAGAGTAACACCTAGCCAGGTGTTAAAGACACAGTTGGTCAGAAGTGGAAGAAAGCACATATTTAGATGAAGGTTTCATTAGAGTTTGACATAAGCCATGCGTTACCTTTGTAGCCAGCCGACACTCCATTACCCTAATATTGTAATGAGAAGTTGCTGCTTTATTCATTTCAACACAACTGTTAGCAATAACAAACGTTGCTGCACTTGGAAGTCTCACATCAGTTGCCCTCAGTGGACTGAACTCTATCAACTTGGCCTATTGAAAGAAAAATGAATGGTTAGTTTTAATTTACTGCTAGCTAACAGTGCACTTAGTTCTATAAATCAAATGCAAATTTGCATGTTTTTTCTCTTGAAAATCCAGGGACAGTTAAGGAAAGAAAACTGACATGAAACAGCAAGAAAAGAGGTTTAACCTCATTGGTCAAGTTACACATACATTTCAAACCTTTCCCTGTAGCTGGATTTTAAAATGTTTCCATTAAGTCTTTGGGTTTTTTCAGCATTTCACAGAACCCCACCCAACCTATTTTTCTTGCCTGTTTAAGACAACAGTTTCACTTTGATCTGCAGAGAAGTACCAGGCCTGGCTGAAGCTAATGTGTGTGCCACTAGAAACAAGGGGCTTCGCATTCCCTGCCCCTTCATCAATGTCCATCTCCCCCTCAGTCTGCTGATTTTGCACTACAGCAAGATTAGTTCACTGAGGTACAGTATGGTACCAACATTTTAGGACTGATTTGAGACAGTGATCATGGTACAATCAAACAAAGAAACTAAATAAAACTATATATAAGGATGTAGTTACTGTTTCCTCCTTTCTGACATAAGAGACTGCCTTGCCTTGCACATGCTTACACAAGCTGTGTAAGACGTTCCCAGCATTTGTGACCTTTACATGGAATAAGTTAGGCATCCATTAATTAAATAATTCAGGATGTAATGTAATCAAGAGATTAAATTCACATCTGGTTTTTCACTGGGATAAGTTGTAAATCATGTGCCCTGCTTTGGCTTCTTAGAATAGACTGTAACTGTGCAAGCAGGGACGTCTTACTGGTTTTGGCATTGTTCACCCCCAGAGAGTTCCTTGAGCAGCTAGAGTGCTAAATAAACAATGAAAAATCTGCTTGTACATTATGTACAGCATGTGTGTTACTCCCTGCCATTGAGATTCTGGACCCCATCACAGAATTACTATCAAGACAGACAGACTTGCTTACATTTAAATATACCCTTTAAGATCTGCTACATTAGACCAGAATGTACCACTAAGCTGGTGTAGTGTCCTGACTCTGACAGTAGCCATAAATGGCTATTTAGGGGGAATACAAAAATAGAACATGTACAAAGCAATCTTTTCTGGGGGTATATTTTTCCAGATTCACATTAGCAATGATTACAATGGTTATACTTACACTGGGAGAAACATCTGACTGTATGTTGAATAGCCACATAGAGGTTAATACTCTATTAGTGTATCCACAAAGGTCTTTTTTGAGTCCTTTTAAAACTTCTGCCTTCCACAATGTACGGTATTTCTCAATTTAAAAATGAATGTCTTGGAAAAAAACCCAAACTTCCTTGTTTGTTTTTTACAAGCTGCTTGCTAATGTCATTGTGTTTCTATTAGTTCTTCAGTTAAGAAAAACATTGAATTCTCCATTTACCTTCTCTTTACTCATTTAGGGAATTTATAAAGCTTCAAAGTATCACCCTCAAAGCTTGTTTTCCAAGCTGAAAAGTTTTAAATTATTCAGTCAATGCTCATATAAAAAAAAATAGCTTTGATAAACCCCAGTGTCCTGTACTGTACTTTTCTTGTCTTTCTGAGATGGGAGGCTAGAGCTGCATTCAGCTGCAAGTACACTGAAGCAAGGATATTTTCTGGTTTGTTCACAATTTCTTTTCTCATCTTTTTCAATATTTTCTTTGTCTTTTTGATTGCCACTGCTATATATCAGAAAGGCTTCCACGTACATGATCATCTCTGTGTATGGCAGGAAAATATGCTGCTTCCTTCTTTCATTATTCACGTAGCTGTGTTTTTACTACTAACACTATAAACATGAAGTAAAGATGTAGAGTAGGTACAGGTGATGTGAAATTGAAAATACACGTGTCTCATGATGGCATTAAATGTTTGGTGTAATTCTAAGAAATAGTTTTTGTCTGTGTAAGCTCATCGAAGACATGGCCTTGAGGAACAAAAGCTGTAGAGATATAATGCCACAATCATAAGGAAAGTAAAGGTTGTCATGAAACACTACATTAATTCCAATAAAAGTATTTTGACAGGTTTGAGGTTTGAACAGTTGCAGTCCTGTGCACCTTCTGGGACAGTGGATGAACCTCACTGTAAATTCCACTGCAAGCACTCGTGCATAACTTGGCAGGTCCTGTTTATCACAGCTAGTTCACCTTCTGTCACCACGTTTAAGACTGCTAAATGCCTTCTACATCAAAATCCAGCCACAGAATTGTCTGGAATTAGCAAAACTGGTGAAAAAAAAAGTCTCCATTGTCTTTGTAACTGAACCTGGCAAAACTTCCTAGAACCGTTTGGTTATAAGAAGTTTCAAGAAAGCATTTTTGTAATAATTATCTCATTTGCACTGAATACAAGGCATGCCGACCATTCAGCTTTCATTATATGGGAAACATTCTAGTTCAGCATGAATTAGCCAAATAGTGGAACCTGGTGCTCTTCTAGAGTACATCTTTTCCCACATCTTTTCCTTCCTCCTTGCTATTTCTAATTTTCCTTATCTTATTTATTCAAACTTGTCCTACTCGATTGTACCCAAGTTTATAAATTTAATTCCTGATTCATTTCTGTACTAATGGTGCTTATGCTGCTTACTAAGGAGCTCCAGTTTCTTGTCCTGTTTTTCTGCTAGATACCAATGAAGGTATTTTTTGCTTGCATAAATTAATATTACATTGTTAGTTTAGATTACAAAGATCCACATACAGTTCCTTCCTCTGCCAGAAAAGAGATTGACTGGTCCATTCCTCCACCTTCTGTGCCAATATAACGTTCGCTCTTCGTGCAAATTTCTGCGAGTTCCACCTGAAAAAATATCAACATGTGAACCTTCAGCCACGGTTAAGGATGATAATTTTATTCTGTTTACATATTAATTAGTGGAGAAAAAAATGAAATAATGACGGAGTTCTGAAACCATTATCTCTTACACATCAAATGGTGTAAGCTGGTATCAACCAGGATGCCACATGGCCCCTTTTCCCTTTGGTTCTGAAGCAAAAACGAACCAACTACTCAGCAGAGGACCCACCACTGCCAAATGCTTTTCAGAGTATTCTTGTTAAGACATCTAACTCTTGTTTAGTGTCCTCCCACCTTCCTTGTGCACTTCAAACCCTTCCATCCCAATAGCCAATATTTTGTTGATTTAATTAGTTGAATCCATCTACATGTGAATCCCAGTAGCTTAGTGAAAAATAGAAATACATATTGTTTTAATGTAGTGACTCCATAATCAGAAATTACTCCGAAACTGTTTCTCACTATAGATATTCAAGTCAGTGATGCTTGTCATTTCTCCTTGATGTACTGTACTCTGTTTATCTGAACTAATCCATAACTATATGTGATGTGCATTCCTTTGTGACATTTTAGGCATATCTTTGTGCATTCTAATACCTGCAGGTCAGAGGATACTATGGGAGGGTGGAATATCACTGTCATAACTGTCAAAAATAATAACTAACAGTAAAGCTTTCAGGCCAAGTCAAAACAAAACACAAGTGAAGCCTTGGAAAATGGTCAAAGAACACAGACTAGTCAAAAAGAAGTGGGTCAAAAGGAAAGTATATGTGTCCACCTGTTATGACCCCTACCAGTTTGTTTTTCTAAGCACAAGGTAACCACAGGGAAGATGGGAAAAGAACTTTAGAAAAGCCACGGGCTGTTTTCCAGCCTGGTGGCAAAGTCAGACTCAGATTCCACAGTAAGGATGTGGCATTACGGGGCTGAAACAAGCTAACCAACAAGACGGGGACATTAGCCAGCACACAGCTGTGAAAGGCAGCAGATAGAGGCAGTAAATCACAGTGCTGAGAGAGGTATGTGCAGGGTGCCTGCCTGCTTGCTTGCTCAAGTCCTCTAATGGCCCCACCGACACAGCTGTAAAATTGGTGCTTAGATGAATGTAATCAGGCTGAACTGTTTGCAAATGCACAAACAACCAATTTACTCAGCTCACCGTGCAGTTATGGCCAATAAGCCTTAGGCTGATAAACAGAAGTTATCAAAGGAACATTAACAAGGTTACTCTAAAACTATGCAGAGTGGATCTCTTTGAATCAAACATGGTAAATGACCTCTTACTAGAAAAAGACCACTAATGAGAGAACATCGAAAGTACAATCAGCAAAAATACTCTCCTTTTCAGCACTGCCTTTCCTTTGTGTATGCTAAAGATGAGCTGAAATAACGTTTCTTTTATTTTCCTTGAGACAGTATAGAAACTTCATGCATTGTGGTGCTCTTTCTTTTTAACAAAAACCATCTCCCAGGTTCATCAAAATTTGTTTTTTCTCCCTGTCCCATGTCCACTCAACTCCCATTTCCAGTTTGAACCTCAGATCTCTTCATCCCATCAATGAAAGTTTAACTTCTAGTTATTGTATCTCCCTGCTCCACTATGAGCCAAAAATAATTCTGAATGAAATGCTAATGAATGTAATGATGCTTTTTTCCCATTTAATGCTAAAATACTCAGCAACAGCTCCACAGAAAATAACAAACCTCCACACATAGCAGTCCCTAGATGCTCCCTCCTTTCTACATATGAAGGCGTGCCTATTTACAAACAACTGTTGCTGGGATGTGGGAATGCCTGCATGTTTCAGCCAGTTCTGCTGGACCTGCCTTTTGTCCCTCTGAGAACACAGCAATACCACATCCCTAATGTTTGCTGCCACTGGCAGGAGCTTTCAGATTGGAGCTTATGAGTATTACTCACTGGATGAGAAGACCACACCGACACATGGGTCATGTGCACTCAAGTAGGAGCTGTGGCTGTGCACACCTGGCCTGAAGTACAGCTCCTGAGGTACTCACAACATATATTCCATTCTTGGGCACAGCTGCCAGAGGTATCACTTCACCTGCAACTGCCAGATAAAGCTTGGCAAAGTCAGAAATTAAGCATTTCACTCTTCACTTAGTCGGGCTGCATCTCTATCTCCACATACACATCAGCTACCACTTGATTGCTTAAATTGTTTAGACTTGATGAGCCTGAGCTTATTAAATAAATATCAGGAGAAGTCTTGCAGAGGAGGAATGTTAGCAATTAGGACAGTGCCACTCCCCTGTCCTTTTACAAGGTCTGGTGAACTGTGCCTGGTTGAGTGCTGGGCCTCGCTCGGTGCCGGCTCTCCGGCTGCCCAGCTGCGTACGCCGGGCAAGCAGCGCTGCTCCAGCTTGAGCAACTTCTGTTTTGAAACTTAGCAAGGATTGGCAGAACCACCAAGTAGTAACTGGCAGGGGTTGCAAAGAACCCTCTCCACAAGACAGCCCAAGGCATCCCTGAAATATTATTTGGTTTCTAATTTAAACAGGCCCTTGCTGACACAGGCTGGCCTTCTAATACTAGGATGAGAAGCATGTGAATGGAGAGGAAATTGTCATCTGTATAGAGAGCAGTTTCTACTTACTATTGAGACAAATGGGCAAATGTTTGCCTTTTTGCTAAAACGAGTGAAAGGGCAAAGCTTCATTGGAAACTAATGCGAAGACTAAACTCGAGGGCCTTGTGTACATATTTGATACTTGGAAAAGGATGGTCATGTGACTGAAACAGTGAACTGAATTTTAGGAGGTCTGGGCTCAATTTCTAGTTCCACATTAAGTTTCTCGTGAGTCAGGGAAAGTCTCTTTAATTCATCATGGCTTCATTTCCTCAGTAAAACTAGTATCTTCCCCCTCTTTCTAATTAGTAATTGCTACTTGGGATTCTTACATGATAATGCTATAAATATGTGTGACTTCATTACTAGGAAGTGAAAAAACCCACATTTTACTACACAAGTTCTTAGAGTTTAGGCTTCCACAGAAAAGATCTCTAAGGAGAAAAGTCTGTGAGAACCATGTAATAAAAGGAAACAACTTCTGCCTATCTCAGAGCAATGCCTTGTTTCCATTCAACTTGCAACATTCAGAAGCTCTTTAGGGCAGGGACAGTTTGACTCATCTGCTATTTATATCTTCTCAGTGTATGCCTGACCTGTAAAAATACAGAGCTTCTCAGATCCCAGATTTCACTGCACAATTTGGCAACATCTCAAATGTCTGTCTGAACAACACCTGGGCGTGGAACACCTTCCTTCTGGAGGCACTGCAGCTCCTGCAGAGAAGTAACTCAGAGCATTCTCACAGCCACATTTAGGGGGACTGCACCCCAGATGACACCACAGCATCACCTGTCAGGCTGGTAGGTCAGAGGGGGCCTGACACTCCTTGGTAGACTTTAAGATACAATTGTTATGTGTATAAAATAAACAATGTTAGCCCTGTTGAGTTCTGCAGAAGTCCTAGAACAGACTTGCTCACTGAACTAGGTGAAGGCAGATATTTGTTCCTCATGAAGCACCATGAGAAATACAGAGAAAGAACAAACCCCATCTGCACATAGACTCCACTTGCATCCCACACATTCTGATTCATATGAGAGATCACTTTGAGCCAGCCACAAAACATTGCTAGTTCTGTGCACCCAAGGCTCATTAGCATGCTTTTCCATCCCTAGAGGAGCATTTCAAAAATACTAGTAAATCACGATTTAAATCTTCATAGAATTTACTTTAAAAGCATTCCTATAAGGCTGCTGTTATCTTCAATTTAGAGACAGCACAGATATTTACATGATTTGTTCAAAGTCAAATCGGAATCAGTCACAAAGTTGAAATGAGAATTCAAAAACCTCCCTATTTCCAGTATTGTAGCTTATTTTGTAAAGAGTATGATCTCAGGGAAACGGTTACAGAGTGGATTTAAGATCTTATTCATATGATGGTAATGAAAAGTGGAACAGAAAGATACTAAAATCATAGTTAAAATGGATCTGAACAGTAGCATTGTGACTCTATAAAAAATTACTTAGACAAATTAAAAATTTCCTTAGCTCACCTACTCTGAGATCTACATATGTTACTGCCCTCTGAATTTCTGTATTATTGGTTCCCATCCACTCCATCAATTACATTCATCATTTGATGGATCTCTTTCACTTGCTCCTTTAAGTGATTTTTTCCAAAGAGTCCTAACATACTTTTATGGTCGTCATTCTGTACCTTTAATCAGTCCATGTGGCTTTTTCCTGAATCTTTTTCAGTTTAAGTATCTTGGTTGGTAAGAAAGAAAAAAGGCAGACTTACAGCTTTCATTAGATACCTTAGAGAAAATGTCACTGTATCATTTGCAATTTTAATGTGACAAATGAGCCACATAAAACGTGTGTTAATTAGTGTTGACATAAGCACATTGTAATGCAACCTCAAGCAGTTCAGCACTACCATTCCACCTCTGAGGTTACTGTCTGGACATCAGGAGAGATTATGTGACCACGTCTGCCCCTCGTGTGCAAAGTCCCTTTGTTGAAACCTGGCAGTGACATGGCTGAAGCAAACTGTTCCCTTCTGCTGACTGTAGTGAAGTCAGTAAGTGGGGGTGGCTGGGATGGAAGCTGAAAATACCTGAAGTTATTCTAGCAATACCCCGAGCTGCTTCACTCACTCGCTCTGTTCAGCCTCTGAACACGGGGGAGGGATGAGTGTAACGTGACAGCAGCAGTAGCTGTAGGTGAGTAAAACCTTGAAGTCTCCCTGGTGATCTGTCAAGAAACACTAAATATTGCAGCTTTTGAATGCCAGACCAAATATCATCCACGCAAACACTACTTTTATAGCTGCTGGCAAGGACGCATGCCAGGTTGGCTGTGCTTCCATGGGAGATGTTTAGAATCACTGAGTTTCATGATATATTAACATGGGATTTTTTTGTTGTTTATCCAAAAAAAAAAGATAAACAACACAATAAATTAGAACATCCATAATTGAAACAATACAAAGCCACAACACTAGGAGTAGAATCTCAGCGCATACAGTTCACTAACAAACAATTAAGCATAAAGAAATCGATGTAAATTAATGACTTAAGGAAGCTGCTCTCAGGTTTTAGACAATATTAGCTGGAGCACTAGGAAAAATCTAGAAGTAACAGTTTTCCAAATGTGTTTTTTTAGGCTGTTCCTTTTGCAAAGCTTAATGCTAAAGTTTGTCCAGACTGTATCCTACTGCAGAAGGTAACACCAGTTTGTCAAGCAGGCAGCTGGCCCCCCTGTGCAGACTTAGGCTAGCTTTTGATCTAAGACTCTACTAACTACCCCTGCTTTTGGTTTGAAACAATTTGAGGTTCTCCCTGATAAGGAGCAAGTCAATCTTGGGTTACGAAGAAATTACTACCACTTAAATCCGTTTTATCTTTGAGTCACAAGATTTCCTATCCAGCATGCAGAAAATCTAATCTGGGAAATCATATCAGTGGAGATATAATTTAGTCTGACAAAGAAAGGTTGTGATTTTTTATTATTAGTTGCCTTACGTGTAGTTACTCTAGATGGAGAGATTTCTTGTAATAAGAATTCATCAGCAGCTCTGCATCATGTTACCTTGGTTTGGATTTTTAATGGAAAAAGTGAATTTTCAGTAAAATGATACTTTTCACTAATATGTGCTTTTCTCTACTTGTTTATGTTTCAATATGAAACACCTCAAATTCAGGTTTAGATTTACAGCTGAGTCTTTTTGGTCTTTCAAGTCAAAGAACTGATAAATTACGAACCATGCCATTCAGCACACTTGATTCTCTGTTGCCCCATCATTTATTTTACTTTCTATCATTTTGATGTTAGTGATAATGAGCATGAAGGCCTAAATGTAGAAAGGTATTTAGGCATCCTAGGAATAATGAAAGTGAAGAGATGATCACATACTTATAAAAAACCCCTAAAAATAGAAACCTAAAGAATTATCTGAGTGAGAACAGATAAGGGAATTTCACCTTTAATAGTCCTCTTGCTCACAAAGAGGTCAAGGGCCAACTGCTCTGATTTTCACTCATGCAATAATGGGTCTGGACAGTGTGTAAACTGTGACAGAATTTGTCCCTATATAACTGTCACTGTTAATATGTTCCAAACCAGTGATCAATCCCTTTCAATCTCACACAGCCCTTTAAAGAAGTAAACTTGTGTAAGAGTAAACCCCTTGAAAGAGTAAGACAATTAGTGAGTAGGAGACAGGCAAATATTTGTTAGTAAAACAGAATTAGTGTTGCTTAGTATTTTTTTGGAACAGCTCGCCCTGCATTACACAGAAACTTGATATATACAAATCCAGAATGACAGCAGCCAAAATAAAGCAATCTTCTCCATAAAATGATAGTATTAAATTACATCTGCCTCAGTGGTTTAATGTAGTTCATATTGGCCAAAGTAAAGTGTGCTGGATTTTCTATATACCACAGTGCAATAATAATGGTAACTAATCTTTAAAATTAAAAAAAAAACAGTTTTCTTCCTGTTTTAAATTTTATTGTTTGTGAATGGAAGCTCCGTGAAGAAAATAAATTTGTTAATATAAGTTATTTTAGCACTGTCATTTTCAGTGCTCCAGAATCCTCTTCAGCATGCAAACTTAAGTAACTGGAGTATTTAAATACCTATTCAGTCAAAAGTGCTGGGCATACATTTACTCCCTCTACAGAAATCCAGTAATGGTTCCCCAATGAACATTCCTTAACATTTCAGCAAGTTTAAGCTGAAAAGTCAGACTCAGTCTGCTGCTTTCCTTTACAACAAATAATGTTGGTGATTTAATGGCAAATGTAATGTAGATTTTCTGTTACATTCTACAGAGTTTGGTTCACAATACACAAGACTGAAAATGAAGAAGAAACATTTACAGATAAAGATGAGTGGTTTACAACAAGAAGGAAACATTCCCCATCATAGAACATATTTAAACTCTAGCTAAACTGTCATACTTTTTTTCCAACCTGTGCAAATTTTATATATATGTATATAGGTATGAAAATAACTTCTGAAATATAAGGCACTATGTTTCATTTAGTAAGGTATAAAATGATGCCCAAATTTTTGAGGTTATTTTTACCACCAGGAATGCCTTTATTTTTAGTATCTCGTCTTGACTAGGAATAGGTTGCTGAAAGTTACCATCTGCTTCCACTTTGCACATAAAATCCCAATTAGCTGAACTTCATATATGTTTTGCAAGGTAATTATGCTTACTTTTTTCCAAAATGGGAAAATATTTGTCAGATAGTATCTGGATGTCCTCATAAGCACAGCAATCTTAGCTTGACTTTGTCTGCCCCCTAACATGCTCAAATAGAAGGTTATCAATTTGGCTGATGAGAGATTATGGCCTTTGATTACCACTGCTCTAAAGTACTCTGTTTCCCCTTGATTACAAACACACATAGTCAAGCTTAACAAGTTAAAGAACCCTGGTTTTTTAATTCCACAGGGAGAAAGGAACTTTAGCATTTCTCTATATTAACAGTATTTTAAAATGTAATATCTATGTGCCATTTTTTGCGTGAACAATTTGGTTTCTCATATATGAAAATAACCATATATGCTCAGATAACCCGAGCATGCATCTATCAAAGATTTTTGATAGATCAATAAAATAAATTCTAAAAACAACTCTTTTTAAAAGAAAATAAAATCAGCCCAAGTTATTAATTTCGAAGTCAACTATCAGTATGGATCCTCACAGGTTTTCTTGCCAGACAGCTAGGGATTAGGGGTGGTAAAGGGTTCAACTCAAGCACTCTCCTTATTTTATAGAGGCTTCAGAAACAAAGTAGAAAGAATTCCAGTTGGCCTGTCTATTCTCCCACTGATATCAGTGACATTAGCAGGTATAGTAACTGTTTAAATACTGTTTAAAAATGTTTAACACCCACACTCAAATTCATCTGAGCCATAGTTCGAGAAAACTGAAGCCAATGGACACTGTGCCATTACAGATTAGATTTAGGTCCTTTATTTACTCTGACTTAGCTTTTTCTCAGTCTAGATAAAGCCATGTATGATTCCACTTCCTATGCTCAACATGTCACATTAAATTAGATAAACCCGATTCACTTTTCATCTATTCTTCCCAATAAGTATGTGCACAGCTACCCAGCCTTGAGTAACAGAAGAAATGTTAAGGTGGCTGAATAGACCTTAGTTTCACAAGATCTAACATTTGAACAGCAACATTATCATCACATCTTTCAAGTATATCTAGTTACTCAAAGTCCTAAGTGATTTTCTTAATTAATTCCTACCATGAAACACAAAGCTGGGACAGTTTAGAGCATTATTATGTTTCCTTTACAAAAAGTATCTTCTCCTGATGAAAAGTGATACAAAAGATTGATTTTATAACAGTGAAATAAAAATCACTTTAAAATCAAGAACTACTAATAGTGAGCAGTGCTGCTGTTTGAGTGATGCCAACACAGCCTTAGACTGGTATCCTGTTTGGAGGAGAAAAATGGATTCTTTTTAAAGATTGCATTCTACATTTTTCCATCCTGTTACTTGAATGCTGTTGCACTGCTGCAACTGGTTAGCACTGCACATCTGGCTGAATTGTCTTGAACTGGTATTTTCCCTAACTATTGTGTATGTGTATGATGGTTTGTTTTTTTTTTTAAATACTGTATGCACACTGAAACAATACCCTATTGCAGACTGCTACACACAATTAGTGAGAGCATTTTTTTTTCTGATTTTGTTTTCAGTGTCAAAAAAGTGCTATTTTTAAAGTTAGCCACCATGAAATTCTAGCCATGCTTTTACAATGTTTTTTTATTCTGTGGGGTTTTGGGTCTTAATCTCATAGGCCTGAACTTCACACTGGAAGTGTTATCTCATAAAAGCTCTAAATTTCAATGACTTTTACTCTACAGCAACTATTTTAAACTTACATTTATCAGGAAAAAGAGCATATAACTAAAATATTCTCATAAAAATAGTTTCACAGAAACAAAACAGATAAATGTTCCATTCAGTAAAAGGTCAATTTTTCATAACTTTGGCTACAGAAGCCCTACGATTCAGCCAAATTTGATTCTAAAGCCAAAAGTTTCCTGTCTTCCTGCTACAAACCATCATACTAAGATTTTGCAAAGTCCATCAGACTAATGAGGGGCAAAAAGTCAATCTTTTCTCATAAAATTACCATCATAACCAAATATTGTTACTTATAAATACTACAATTTACAACTTTCACAACTCTAAAGCATTTGGAAGAAAAAGATGGATGAGAGGGGTAAAGTGATATTTCTTGTTTAAAATAAACAAACACATAAATATCCAGAGCCTTAAATGCAAGGTCCTGGTTTGCTTTCTAGTAGAAAGGATCTGGAAAGCCCCTACTTGTGCTCAGCTAAGAATTCCCCTGCCATGGGGGAGCTCCCTGCTGATGCAGAGCCAGCAGGACTGGATCCTGCACAGATCCCATTTGACACCAGCACAGGCTGCATTAGGAGCTGGCAAGAAGTGGCCAGAGCACGTTTTGTACTTCTGAGGGCTCACATGCCTAGATTGCTCTAATTTATACTCAGACTAGCCCTGCCTTCTGCAAGGCAGTTCTGCAAGGCTAATTATAAATCCAGTGCAACAGAGACTCTGGATTTAGCTAGATATAAGAGGTCTCTAATGCTAAATCATACATTAGCCAAAAACACTGAACGGGTTTTTACTGTCCCGTAAGATTTGGGGAAACTATTTAAAGGCTGGACAAAAGCAATCAGTCTTCAGAGCTGTCACCCTCTCTCCTAACCATGACAACCAGGTGCCTTGGTCTATGCAAGCACACAAAACCTTGGATATGTTCTTAACTGCTTCTATGTTGGCTATGGAGAATTCTCATCTGTACATTAATTGCTCATTTTTCATTGCAAGTGCAAAATATCTGGCTGCAGACAGCAGGGTTTCCTGACAAAAATGTGCAATTGTGTCTCTTGTGTTTGTCCAACTGTATTTCAGACACAAGCTTAACTTTCAGCACATTTTTCAACTAGCAAGAAGAGGATTGAACTGACACATGAGGAGAAGGAAAGACATTCAGTGGAGTCTCTGTCTTCCTTCTGTTCTTCCATAATTTTCTATGAAAATGAGAGGAGTTTTGCACCTTTCTTTACAACAAGTCTGGCATAATGCCGGCCGGTACTCCCAAGCCACGTGTAAATTCAGCTCAGGACACACACTGTATCATTTATTCTCTGAAGAACACTGTGCAGTACTGGAATAATGAAAACCTGGCTTCTGGTTTTCCAGATACAGATTTTTAATACCTAGTAAAATTTGGGCTTTCTGACCTCTGTCAGCTTTATGGATTGTGCAGATACCCAGTTTCCGAACATGTGCACTCCAGTGATTTTGATCACTGGTTCCCAAGCTCAGCTCTTGAGGTGACCACCACCAGAGATGGTGCTGACATGTGATAGGACCATCAATGCAAAACCAGAAGCTTCTTGCCAGGCCAGGTACACGTTCTGTCACCTCCAACCCTTTAACTGCAAAGTCTCATTCATCCAAGAAGAATCCTCAATTCCATGTTTTCATCTACCACTGCTCTACATGTCTCACCTCACAAACCAGAACCTCTGCTACGGTGTCCAATCCCTTACTGACCTTTTGATCACACACCAACACAAGTCAGGCTGACAGCAACTGTAGCCACATCCTCTTACATAAAAAGCTTCCCTGCCTCACCAACCCTGCTTCTTTCTGCCTGAGCCCTGCCCGACACTCCTGAAGCCAGCCCTGGGAGCTGTGCAATGTGGGGTGGTGCACTCACTGCTGAGAGGATTCCTGCAATGCAGTTCCATACAGAAGTAAATCTCAACAGATCAGCAAAACCTTCTCTGTAGATCTGTTCACCTCATGGCTCAGAGAAGTCCTTGTTACAAGCAGAGTTAACAGCTGCCATCATCACGTGCCACTTTCAGTTGGCTTTGTACCACAATTTGGGAATGTCTGTCTTAGACAATAGGCACAAATATGTGTAACAGTCACATTTAGATCTGTTCTTTTCTCTTCCTGACAATGTTCTAATTTAAGATCCTAGTTTCACTTAACCATTTTTAATGGAGAGAATTCATTCCCATATGGCACCTTCAAGGACCACGACTCCTCCAGAAATCTGTATTACACAAGCCAAACAGTACTAACAGTTGTTTTGCTAACAGTTCACATACTTGGGGTTTGGTTTTAGACTAATGTTTGTTTAAAAGTGAGGAATACATTTTGGATTGTAAATATAGTCATTCCAAAAAAACTGTGAAGAGAATAAGGAGAGTCAGATGGAAGAATTTTACCTCTACTTTGTGCTGATTATATAATTTATCAAGAAATTGTTCCACAGGCCTCCAACAGATGCTCTGCTGTTAAAGCCATGAAAAGTCATTCAGGGAGAGAGTAAAGGCCTCGGGGGTGTGGTCCACATGCTTCAGCACATATATCCTCAGTCCTGGCCTGCAGATAGCACATCTGGTCCAGGCATGGACCTGATGGTTGGCCAAAATACAGGCTTACAATAATGCTCCTTTTTTCAGCTTTAATGTAAGCCTGTTTTCTTGCCAAATTCAAATCCTGCCAAAATTTGGCCAAAGATGTTTGCTCAATTGTGCAATATCTTAAGTTTATATCCAACAACTCTTTGCAAAAACAATTGTATCGTGTTTTTAACATTTACAGGCATTAACAATATTTAATTTTAAGTAAAATTTTACTGCTGACACTCTCGTGTTTTACAGTAAATTACCTTAGAGAGGGTTTTTCCATTAGCTCTGAGTGTCACGAGTCCTGCACAGCACACCAAAGCACTGGAGCTAGAGAGACCAGAACTTGGAGGGATGGTTCCATCTAGCAGACAATTCATTCCAGTTGGGTTATTAAGACCAAAATGTTCCTAACAATGAAAAAACAAACAATCTCAGTTTCAAGTACAGACAGGCTCAGGCTTGCAATTATCTGATACGTAGAAAGAGAATCCTTCTGTTGAGTTGCTGGACCCAAGGACCTGCTTCTGGTATCTCCAAAATAAAGCAAAAGCAAAATTTTCATTCTGTTCCTTAAGAACAAAGCCAATAGCAGGGCTTCAGCCAAAGGTATGTCTGCAATTCCTGTACACAAACATATAACCACCCCGAGCAGAACTCCGTATGGGCTGCACGCCCAAGAATTTACCAAGCTTCGTGGGTGGGTTTTGCAGCAACTGGCTCTGCTTCGAGCTGCCGTGGTGACAGCGTGAAGTTACCAATCATTTCATACCCTACTTCTGTCCTTTTCTCAACAGCTCTTCATTTCAGGCACCACCAAGAGCTCAAGGTCCACTTTATGCTTCACTTCCAGCACTGGCACGTGCTATTAGGGAGCCACATCACACTGCGGGGGAACCAGTTGCCATGCAGCTGTTTTCAAAGCCACATACTCATGTCCTGAAGCACCCACAGGACTGACACTGGGAAAACCAAAAGGGTACTTGAGGAACTCTGTGCTTTAGGGTCACAGAGACACAGCTCCCAGTGGGGCTGGTCTCTGGCATGCTATTTTTTGAATGAAGTTTAAAGTACTCTAACATACATGGTAGATATCACAGGTAATACATTTACTCCAGAAGTTATAAATCCTTATGTACATACTCTTTTAGTTATTCATTAGTTGCTTTGTCTTCTTATTTATAATCGCTTTTATATCAATTTCTCTCTGCTGTTAGTTTGAAGCAAACATGCAGTACCTACTAAAAAGTCATTGAATGTATATGGGGGGGTATATGAATAGCTAAGTTCCAATGCAATTTATACATCAATAAACTATGTTACAGTGTCAATAATCAGAAAAAAACAGCAGTATTTTCATAAAGAAATGCCCACCTTCAAAATATTTCTACTACTGGAACAACTTCAGCCATAAATACCAATGGTAGAGATCAGCAAACACAAAGAGCTTCCTTTAAAGTCTTCTACCATCACTTCAAATTATATTTTGAATTTCCTGTTTTACAAATAAAGGAAATTAATATCTAGAATACTATTGCTGCCCATGCCCCTTCATGACGAACACTAGGCAGGCTTGTTCATAAACAGAAAATGCTTGAGTAACCAGAAACTGATCCACAGTTTCTGGATTGTCTTGAATGTGAATCAGGTTTGCAGACTTATCACGCGATGTTTAAATAGAAAACGTACTTCAGTTTCAAAAATGAAAATGGACTTTGCCAAGTTCTGCAACAGTTCTGTCCCAAAAGGATAGCATGTTCAACTTAATATAAACAGATTATCCCGCTGGACCCTCTGAGTACTTGTATTTCAGAGTTTCTTAAGTCTGTAACATTTATGCTTATTTTCTGCCAGCACTAGAGTCTGCAAACCTGCTTTGCAAATTAACCTTCAAGTATGAAAGCTTGTCCTTAGGAAACAAATCTCAGTAGCAGACTGCAAAATAAATAAAGTCAATTGGTCATGCTAGCCTTAATATAAGAAAGAATATACTGTAAAGAAACCTAATCTATATCTCTACAGTCAGTGCAATTTAAATGCCTGTGTTACTGAGCAATACAAAATTGAAAATACTCATGTTACTGAACATGTAAGTAATTTATCAGGGTCTATACATAGGAGCAGGGGGCTGTTTAGGACCTGTGAATTGTAATAAAGTGATTTGTGGCACTGATTGTTCTGAATATTGTATTTTGAAGACTCCAGTGGCAGGTCTGAGATAGACTTTTTGGTTGCCTGCAGTCCTTATCTGTTGGATCATCCTGTGGGGTGACCTAGATGGCCTATCCTGAGGCAAACTTCATGTGCTTTAAACAGCACATTTACCCATAATTTGGGTGGCTGTGGCGACCTGTTCCTGACTGTTTATCCCATCTGCCCTTCCAGCAATATCACTGGACTGACATTGAAGAAGTCACCTTCTTTTTTTTTTTTTTTTCCCCTCAAAGGACCATGAATTCTGTGAATTCTGTGAATTCTGTGACTCAGCTGCAAACAGCAGGTGAGATTTCCAGGAGCCTTGATAGTGAGTTGAGGCTGCTCCCCAGGGCAGCACTGATGATCAGCACTTGCTTTCACAATGGCTGGGTCTGCAGGTCAGTCTGGAGACAGGGGAGCTCCCAAAGGCGATAAAGCTCGAGTGGGCAGACAAGAAAACGTCTGTGTGTTCCTGCTCCTGCCTTTACCGTAAGTGTGCCCTTCCCTGCATAGCTGCACTTTTAACTCAGGACATTCTGAAAATCCCATTCAAATTCCAAACACTGGAAACCAGGATGAGTAATGGTTCTTAATGGATTGTTTCTTCTGTATGCTGTTTACTTGGCTTTTACATTTTCTTTTGCCTACTGCATGAGTCAGCTTCACTCAGCTGTTGTGCACAAATTACAGGTTTTCAGCATTAATGGAAGTTCATGTTTTTAAATGTTTCCATAGAAAGAAAAGGACTAAGATATGATCTTTATGTCCTCAAAGACAAGCCTCCAAACCTTTTTCAAAGCAAATTTTAATTAGATAATTCCATTGGAAAGCATTCCTTTTGAATTCAAAATGCAGAAATGTCATCCTGATAATGTTTGATCACGATTTTCCTAAGTAATTATTTGCTATTGTAATTTGTTTTACAGAGATGAAAATAGTGCTCTGCAAATATTCTAAAGCAAACCCACTTATTTCTCCTCTTCAAGTTTTAACATAAAAATACTTAACTGTGTGTATAAAAAAGCTATAGAATGCAGGGAAACATTTTGAGGGTAAATAAGTATTCTTGTTGTATTTTACTTCTACATTAACTTCATAAATTAAATGGATTTGGCTTACCTGAATACCCTTCAGTCCACACAGGAAGTAGTTATGCCACTGAGGTTTGGTTTTGTTAATCTGGATGTTATTAACACTAGTAGTGAAATCCCTGCAAAAACAGAAGAACCTTGAGGCTTTAATTTGTATTAAATTGTTTGAAAAAACATGGCTTGTTACTGCCACCTGCTGATGGACAAAACCGGTTTGATGGTTTTCAGTGCAATGTTTATGGCTTGGTTTTTTGTTTGATCTTTATACATATCTTCTTTATTAATCATTTCTATATGGTTATTTTAGATGAAAGCATAAGAATTCGTGATTAAGTATAAATAATACATTAAATCCAGAAATTAAGCTGCCTTTGACATCCTTAATTAAGGCAGGATGCCTTCCATCATGTATGTGTATGCTATCATGATTTCTTATAAGCAAAAATCTAAACAATCATATCTGTCAAACCTTGACTAGAGACAGATAAACTTCAGGCTCTCTGGTAATTCCTGCTCAGGATTTCATCTGCATCTTTGCTGTGAATGGCACTTCACTAAAACAGGCCTAATGCTGCAGAATTATATTATGTATGTTACAAGATAAAATTATTTAGTTTAAATATTTTATATGTTTCCTCCAGGATAATTCCTACTCCATCTTCCTTTCAAAATAATAAAAACGCTGAGCTTGAATGTTCCCAAAGAACAGATAGGTGCTGTCAAAATGGGCATGGAGTGACACGCACAGGCCTCAGAGAGGTGCATCAGTCCCCAGGATGTGCAAGTTGTTTGGCAGCCTGTACCCCTGAACACCCAGTAACTTCATCAGCAGGTGCCCAACACAGAAACAGCAAAGGCACTGAGAATGTCAAGAAATCCAATCCAAAATATTCAAAAGCTGGAGACTAAAATGTGCTTTACGAGGCAAGGTCTGCTAAAGAACATGAATAGAGGCAGATGAATTCCTGGAAATATTTAACACAAATAAAACCAGTTTCAAGAAACAATACTTCAGGGGACAGTGTGCAACTCTTAAGAGGACGGATTTTTTCCTTCTTACACTGGTCCCAGTAAACTACATAGATTATTGATTTGCTGGGTTTATTTTTGTCCAAAAGGACATCACTAATTAATACCTGTAATGGATACCAGTGAAAAGATGGTTTTGTCAGTTAATGATTCTGTTACCTATGGAGAAAAGGTTATACAAATAAAAAGCATCTTTACTATGATATAATTGTCTTCAAACAATGTCTAAAAAGCTCACTTTGTTCTGGTGCACCTAAAGGCTGCAATTCTTGTGTCATGCAACCCCAAGGCAACAACCAGTGTTTAAGTGGCCTCACAATCCATCTGGTCCATTGCTGGCCCCACTGTAGTGGGGTACTCCACTTGCACTTCCAGCCTACAGCCTATTCCTAGCTCAGTGGCACGTGACAGACCTTGCACCTTGAGTATCAACTCCAAATTCCCATTTTGCCAGTTACACTTTCAATTTCAACCTTAATTACAGTGCAAACCCATCAGATTGGTGTACAGTTTAACATGTAAGCTGCTATCTTAGTGCCACATACAGGGTTTTATCAACAATGCAGCAGCAAAGAATTGCACAAAGCTAGTGTCACAAATTACTAGGTTTTGTAGAGGAACACAAAAGATATGAAAGGGAGTATTGAGACTGGAGTACAAGGAAAGTTTGAGAATGGCTGTAAATTCTTCCACTTCGAGATTCATATGTATTTAGAATAATCTCCAAGAGAATAAAACATCGACTTGCTTATGGTTTTTGAATAAAATAAAAAACCCCTGAAGTATTTGTAAAATAGAAAATACTTGTCAAAAGCAATGAAGATTTAAAAATTCTGTTTGTTTATGCTTGTTTCCTACAATAATCCTAAATTATTGTTGTAAAAAACAAGGTTGGTGGAAAACAGTGTGTAAAAGGGATTAACAGAAAAGGAATCTTAAGTCCTCTTTTTCTCAAAGAAGAGTTCTAAAATATTTTATCTTCATAATTCTTTTTGTCCTCTTAGACAGTAAAATTTCAATGAACAAGAAGACATGTATTATGACGACATTTGCTGGTTCTCAAGATAAATTAAAATAATGACTTCTTAAAATGCATTTTGCTCTTTTTTTGCAATCTTCTCACACAGAAAATGAAAGAAAAAAAATGGCTTTAATTTTGGCAGCTTTCATATGGACATAATTCACACAAATACAGAATGTGGGACTGTAAAGATCCCCAGAATCCTTAAGTCTATTTTTTGTTATCACATTCAGTTTTTAAATACCCAAGCTTTATCTTCAATCAGTAAATCTTCAGGCTTGCCTTTGAACCACCTACGGAAAAGTAGGCAGTTCAATATAAGAACTTTATAACAAAACAAAAGAAAAGATGGGGAAAAACATACCCATGAAATAAAAATACTCTGATATTGTCTGTTCCAGCCTGTTTTAAAGAATGCTTGGGAAAGAATGCCACTTCTCCATAACCAGACATAAGCATTTCAATTTTTCTGTATAATTACAAGAGATGGGATTTTTAAGTAGTGTGACTGAGGTGGTTGTTACTGCTTGTATAGTAAACAATCCTTATTTTTGGGAGACCAGTTTGGCTCTTTGTTACAGAACCTTATTGTCTTGTCAATCTGCTAGTTTAATTGTTTGAATCCTCTGTACAAATACCCTGTTTTAAAAACAAACAAAGCTTTCGGGTTCTGCCATGAGATGGAAACTGATTGGTAATTACCATCCTCTGGTACTTCTGAAGGCATTTTGGGAAGTGTAATGTCAGAGATTCTCTCTACACATACTTCTCAATTACAAAGATGTTTTGTGAAGTTGAGGTATCAGGAACTTCAAAAGAATGTGAGTTTTGAATACCTTTTGAATCCCAATAAATAAAAGGCATCAGATCAGTTGAGATAATTTATGATGAAAAACAAATAGGTGGTTTTACCAGCAACCTGTTCTCTGTCCTATTTCTACTAAAAGTTAACATGAACTATCAGGGTGGAGGAGTGCTATAGAACTGTTTCCACAGTTTACCAGTTCACAAAACAAGAATGAAATAGGAAATAGTGATTCTACAGAGGATTCTGGTTAGTCCTTGTTCACCAAAGGCCTATATATATGCATTCACCACAGGCACAAATCTACCAGTGTAACAGGCTGGGAAAAAAAGACATACTGTCATCAGTTTTGTTATGTGGTGTAACATTCAAAGTGTTGAAAAATATTTCTTTGTTATGAAATTATGGGCATGTTTTAGCTTTGTTTTTAAGCAACAGTGTCTCAACAAAACCAAGATGCTTAATGCTGTGTTCTGAGATCTCTTCTTGGTTTATGGCTTAAAGCATATGATTTCAAACTGAAACCAGGGCAGATGTAAAAATACAGTGACTGTGTGTAGAATTTAAATTCAAAGGCTGTAATTCTAGATTTGGTAGAACTGTCCTGAGAAGGCCATTTCAATTGCAATATAATGCAGCAAAGCTCAAAGACCAAGTGAAAATGTTTGCCTTTTTATTACTGCTTTATTTAGTATCCATTATAACAACTTTTCCTAATCAAAACTTTTATAATTCTGAAGCTATTGCCTCTTGCAAAATGGTTTTGCAATACAGCTTAGGCCCTGGTGGGAGGTTGCTGTTGAAGAAAGGGAAGGGTCCCATGCACATCTCCCATTTCCTTTCCCCATTCACCGCTGCTTGTTCCCACTGTTCACCCCAAGTCAGCTTTAGTGCTGAGTACATGGCAATTCACTAAAATGACACAAAATTAACCAAGCAAAAAATAGGGGAATTGTGCACTTTACCTTAAGATCAAACAAGTACTCTACACCTGCTAAAAGGCAGAGGCTGAATTGATCTTAGCAGCAGCTACAGGGAGAAAAGCAGGTACTAGAGGTAAAATAAGCCAAGTTATTGCCTTTTGACAGTGGCCAACTCCTGATTCAGCCCAGCTATAATGTGAAAACATACTCCACAAAGTGAAAAATCTCTGAGTATTTATACTTAGCATGGAAGTACAAATTCCTTTCAACTGTCTTAGTCACAGGCAGCAGCTTAGAACATGTGTTTCTAACAAACTGAGCTTTAAACAGGGATATGTACTCAAGTATTTCCCACTTTTGACAGTATGTTCCTGTCCCTGTGCTGCCACACACTGTGCTTTCAGGGACTAATTTACTAATTAAACCAATGGCTCAATAAAAATAGCTTAAACTGAGCTTTTGCTGATTCTGATTTTTGCAAAATGTCCACAAAAGCTCATGTGGCTGAGTGACCTGATCTGAACTGCCATGCAACTACACAAATATCAGTCTGTCACAAAGAGGCAGAAAAACGTGGCTGAAGTTGAAAAGAGTGGCAGGATTATTTCCCTATGTTCAGCACTTGTGAGACCATAGCTGGAATATTGCATCCAGTTTTGGGGTTTCCCAGTACATGAAAGACACTGGCAGGGAGTTCAGCAGAAGGCCGACAAGACATTTACAAGGGATCTTCAAAGGTTCCTTCCAACCTAAATTGGTCTATAATTCTGTGAACAACAGCTGTGGAGGAAGTGGAAGTGAGGGAGTACAGATTTTTTGAGCCAGGATTGTTGCTAAAGCTGTTGTATTGTGAAAACACAGCCCCGGGCTCTCCAGAGCAGGGGAGTTACCCTACCTATGCAGTACCTGATTACAAAACATTTCACTCCGTTCTCCAGGAGAAACTGAGCTGCTGCCAATTATGGGGATTGAGCTAAAAGAAGGGAAGACAGATTTGCACTTTTAGAAGGATTGAAAAATCAGAGGCCTTACAAGAGTAACACAAAAAACCAGGTGGGAGATAGCAACTGCAAAGCCATTGCTCTAAACTAATACACACAGCATGGAGTCAGTCTGGGGGATTCCATCTGCTGATGTAAATTGTTTCACACCATCAGACTCTGTATTGCAATGGAGGTTTGTCAGATCTCTGGAAAGGTAAACTGTATTGCAATTGCATGAAGAGGTTCATAAAAATGAGTGAATAAACAAAGTAATTACGTACAAGTACGAAGAATTGGTATTTGCCAGTTGCACAACTTGAGTTTGTACAGGTTCTACTGCAATCAGGATATCTTGCTCTATGGCCATGGGGAGCACAGCATAACCACAGTAGTCTATGTGTTCTCCTACCAAAGAAACCAAAGAAGAGAATACTTTGCAATAATTCTTTCTAGAATAGCAGTAACAGGGCTTCTACAGGGGTTCAGTGTTGTTTACTGGGTGAGACAATTTCCTGGTGTAGTTTCAACTCTTCTTACTTAAAGTTTGGGGTACATTTCCTCCATATTACTTCACAAAACTATTTTCTTTCTTTAGTGATTTTTATCTATTGCACCTGTTTATAAATGTCCGTGTTTTCACACTGGCTTACAAAAAAATTTTTTAAAATCCCATCATGTAGATTACTGTCCAACAATGAGAACTGTCATGTACACAAAATTTCTGGACATTTTCCAAGAAGATGATAATTATATTTAAATAGCCATTAACATAGTTGCATACAACATATAGAGTAACAATCAAATAGAAAATGTGTGTAGTAAACATCCTCTCCCTTGGGAATAATTCCCAGTTACCATATGCTGTCTATTTAGTCTATATGAGATATTCACATAACACTGAGATAAAAATTAACATTAACTGCACAATAGGCTAATTGACTTTTACAGCTCTGTTTTTCAGGACCCTTTTCCTTACAACATCTTCAAATGCGTAGGATTATTTTATGAACATATGCAAGAAACTCAGCTCCAGGGAGAACACAATCCTAACATGGATAGAGAAATCTCAAAAATAAGGCTGCTACAGAAATACAAGTCCTAAACACAAAATAATTGTGACTCTCCAGACTGCCAGTGAAACACACCCACTGTTTTAAGTTCTGTGGACACATCTCTATGGAAGGGTAAAGAAGAGATGATGGTAGAATCATTTCATGCTTTATCATATGCATTGCTGTGTGGCTGGTCATATTTGGTAACTTTAATCACAATAGAAGAGAAACTTTACTCATTTATTTTCTGGATGTGCTGGTTCATTAACTAATTTAGATTTTCAAAGCCTTTAAAAAATGCATAAGCTGGCAAGTCACTCCAATTTTCAAAACCATCACTACTGTCTATAAATGCTTTTTTCCAAAGCTGATATCCATGTACAGTTGTTTATAACAAGATATAGTAAAATCTACTAAATTATATATGATTTATCTCAAGAAACTTCTCTGAAAAAAATAAAATTAAGACCAGCATTATTTTCATTCTATGTTGTAAACTACCAGACTTCCATGATGGCAGATGAAGTAAAATAACATAAGGTTAATTCTTCTCTTTTACCTATTAAGTTGACTCGTCCTGGTGCACGAGCATAAAACTTGGGAGCTGATCCAAACTTTGATATAAACATCTCCTTCAGTTTCTGCAATCTGAAAGGCAGGTTAGAAACATTTAAAAGATCTATATTTGCATAAAAGACAGGAAGTTTCAATGTTTCTTGAAGTAAATTCAATTCAGCTTCCTGAAGTATGTGGAGTTTGCTACATCAGGAGTGACACTAAGCAGCTTATTTCTGCTCTTCACATAACACTCAAGACTATTTAGATCTTAATTTTTATCAATTTTCATATTTGACACTACTCCACATTTGTACAAATACATACACAGAGAACTGAAATTCCAAACCTCAGATTATCCCTGTGATTTATGACAGTATTTACTCCACAGGATTCCAGCAACACTACTTTAGGTTTTCCATTTAGAGGTGTCTGAAGTGCTACTGAAAGTTCAGTGCAAATAAACTTTGTCATACTGCTTTATTTCCTGCAACTGTAAAGGTACCACCCTTCTGCCTGATGTGTGCAAAGTTGGAATATTTTAGTGTGTCATGCAGAACAGCAGGAAAACAATGGCTGAGAACAGATGAAGCCATTATCTTAGTGAAGCATAGGAAATCTGACAGTAATTCATTTTGAAACTACCTTAAAGAAAAATCGTAGTGTACTAACAAAAATGCAGTAATAGGAAGCCTGATAAGGTTTCTACATTTAATCTAAAGCTAGAACTGGAAGCCTAGTTAATGCAAAGTGGAAGTAAGAAGACTCCAATGAAAAGCAGATGGTAGAAAATTTCTCAATTATTTAGTTTGTACTTCTTTGTAAAGGCTGTGTTACTGTTCAACTACAAATATTCAAATGTTTTGTAAGATATTTTAAATGGAAAGCTACAAAATATGATTTGTTGTGATTTTTTTAACAGAACTTTCAGTACATTTCTACCTTTGTGCCCAGTTATAAAGCTGTATTAAGTTTGTAATTTCCCCTTCTTATCTGGTACATCACTCTTCCAATTAGCAGAAGCAATTTCTGCCATTTCATTGTTCAACACCTTCTCTAGATCACATTAATAATATTATAGTCCATGGGGGAATCTGTTGGCAGAATTCTAGGTGTTAACTTTATTCCTTTTTGTGTCAGTATTTAGAATGCTGCTTTGTTTCACAGATATTTTTATAGTAGTGTTGGTACCAAGAGACTGACAACAAACAAAGCAGTCATGAGGGGATGTTTATCTAAGTGCTGATTGATCTCTTTTTTTAATGTGGGTTTTACAAGCAGGCCTGATGAAAGGCTATTTACAGGCTTTGGCCTTGATGTTGCAACACGCACACTGCATTTTAAGCACCTACATCAAGAAGAAAATTGTCAGAAGCCTTAAAGCAAAGGCACTCCTCACAACCTCACACTTCCGAGTCTGGAAATGCTGGACTTGTCCTTTCCGTGGGATCATACGCAAGTAACCGCCGTTTATAAAAAGTGACCCTTGCGCGGTGCTAACGCAAGGAAAAAGGTTTTGTTTGGTGCGTTCTGCTTCCACACACCGAGCGCGGCTCCATGGGGAAGGAGCAGGCGCTGCCACGTGCCGCAGTCACTCCCGGAACGGGCCAGGCCAGCCCTGCTCCAGGGGTTTTAGAGCAAAAAGGACGGGAGAATAACCACTATTCCCCAAAAACTCTGGGGGGAAAAAATGTAGGCGGAATGATGAATGAACGAATGAATGAATGATTCCTCCTGCTGCCCCAGCGCCACCCTGCGAGGGGCGTCNGCTCGGCCCTGGGCACCCCGCGGCCCGCTCGGCTGTGGAGCCGCTCTGCTCTCGGCCCCGCGCCCGCCGGAGCCCAGGTGGGACAGGGAACTGCTGCGACGTGCGAAGGAAATGTTTGGGATTTTCCGGTATTCCTGCCGATGCTCCTGCAAAGTGCACGTGCAATGAAAATAATAAATGGGCAGTAGCATCCCTGTCCTCGTGTTTTGTCTGGTGTGTGGTTCTGCCAGCTCCCCTCCCAACAGGCAGCCTCATAGCTCCTGTTACCCTCGCATTAATGGCTGCAGATAATTGCAAGGAACTGAGCATTTCAAAAGTGTTTGCAGGCTCACTAGCTCTGTGTTTTGGTGTATATCTTTGTCCATTTTGGTATCTATCTTTATTGCCCCTCATATCCCATTCTGGGAGCTCTAATGCCCAGACTGAATGAAGCACAGTAACAAACTTCATTGTGGGTTTTCTGAGGTAAAACTTTTTTCTCCCCATTAGTGTAGTTGCAGAATGCAAGCACAGCTTTTAAAAGACTTGGAGGTAGCTGTAGGGAAGAAAAACCACACAAACCCATTGTCAGAAACAATCTAAAATGACCAACAGGAAAGTCTGGAGACCCAGTAAATATTGCAGATGAATCTTTGTGTCCATGAGAACACCAGGCCTTGTGGAGATGGGGAGGCAGAACTGGTCTGTTGGAGGGGTTGCCTCACTCAGTTGAAGGCGGCAGCAGAAATTAGAACGTAAAAATCTTTATAAAGCCATTGCTTTGCAAGGTCTGTGGATTTTAAGAAGCCTTTAAAACTGCTGCTCTGGTATTCTTTGCTGATGGTGAACACAGCCCAGGTAAACTGTCCAGCAGCACTGAGTGAAGCAAAATGGAGCTCAGCAGTGCTGCCGGTCACAGCAACGGGCTGAGCTTTCACAGGTCAGGTTGGAAGGGACCACCATGGGTCATCTGTTCCAACCTCCCTGCTCAGGCAGGGTTGTCCTAAGGCACATGGACCAGGATTGTGTTCAGACGGTTCTGGAGTATCTCCAGTGAGGGAGCCTCATTCCTCCTGCTGCCCCAGCGCCACCCTGCGAGGGGCGTCAGGGCGGGCCGGGCTGCGGGGAGCTGTGTGTGGGAGAAGGGGCTGGAGCCCGGCGCGTCCCAGTCAGCTGCACCTTGCCGACAAGTCTCCCGTCGTGTCAGGGAAAAACCACCACGCTACGAGTCCACACCCCGTCGCTCCTCAGCCCGGGGCATGACGACGGGCCTGCCCACCCATCCTCCCACCTCCCCCGGCCGCCCGCACNCCTTATTCTATTGGATGGCACCACCAAGAAGAGCCTGATTCCATCCTCTTGAGACCCACACTTCAGATATTTATACACAGATCCCCTCTCAGATGCCTCTTCTTGAGGCTGAATAGGCCCAGCTGCCTTTAGCCCTTCCTCATGAGANCGCTGGGGCTGTCCCCCGCCATGGCGGCTCCACCGCCGGCCCGGGTGAGGCGGCTCCGGCGGGACCGCGGTCACGGGGCAGGCGAACGCCGCGTCCTTCCGGGCGGCAGCGCCGGCGGCCCGNCCTCATGAGAGATATCTCCAGACTCTTGGCCAAGTTAGTAGCTCTCCGCTGGACCTGCCTAGAGTTCCATATCTCTTTTGTACTGTAGAGCTCATAACTGCACACAGTACTCCAAATGCGGCCTCATCAGGGCTGAGCAGAGGGGCAGCATCACTTCCCTTGACCTTTTCGACTCTGCCGTCCAGAGATGCGCCAGTCACCAGACTCGCAGCCGCCGCAGGGGATCCGGGCTGGCAGCGCCCACGCCGGACACACGGCGGGCGCCAGCACGGCGCACTCCGGGCAGCAGCAGGACCGGCCCTGGCCGGCTCCGGCGTGCAGTGCCCAAGCCCCGCCCGGCCGCCGTTGCCAAGGGCCGGTCGCTACCAGGGGGAGGGAGCCGGCGACGGGGCGGCGCGGATTGGGCTCCGAGCGCCCCGGGCCGGGGGCGGGAGAGGCGC
>VZRS01011110.1:399536-529726 GCA_013398055.1 Ifrita kowaldi
GTACAGCCGGGGGTGCTGCCGGCGCGGCGCCGCTTCGGGCCGCTGCTGGCGCGGCGCCCCCGCCGCAGCAGCCACCCCGCCGGCTGCTGCCCCGGCAGGGAGCGCGGACATCCAGGATGAGTTTCCCTCCCGGGGAGGAGGATGCGGGCAGGGGCTGCGGGGGCAGAGTGCCGCTGTGGGAGCGGCCGCTCGGCCGCCTCTCCGCGGAGGAGCAGGCCGGCTCCGGGCCGGGCAGGAGGATAGGCCCGGGCTGGTGCCCCGGCCCCGGGCTGGCCGCTCGTGTCCCCGCAGGGCTCCCGCTGAGGGGAAGGCTCCGGCGGGCTGCCTCCTTCCCTCTCTCCTCCTGCCCCGGCCCAAGTGTCGGGCACGAGGTGAAGTGATAAAGTTGCCCGCCCTGTTCCTCACCCGCGACTGCGAGAGGCCCTTGGGGGCAGATACTGTTCGTGTGCTTGTGTGAGCAACAAACTGAGGAAAAAGTAGGGAGAAGAGAAAGGGGAGTGAGGGGAAATGGCCTCACGGCCGGTTTCTGATGCAGCGCGCCGAAGGGTGCACTAATTTCTAACTTTTTGTCGTTATAGTCTTTGTGACCTTTCTGCCAGTCCCTTTTTGTTTTTAATTGTAAGGTTTGGGGTTTTTCCTGTTACGTTTAGTTAAATGTTGACATCAGGTTTTGTTTTAAGTTCTTAAAGTTAAAAAAATGTTGCTTGTATCTTTAATTATAATTTTAATTATATTGCTTTTACATTATATTGGAGCTTGAGGTTGCTTTTTGGGGGTTTATTTTTCCTTTTCTGAACTTTGATTGGGTTTTTAGAACCAGAGACTTTTTAAAAATAAAACCTATGTATGGTTGAAGCTTGAGAGTCTATTTCATTCATTTCAGCTAAACCTGTATTAACAGTATTGCAGTTTCACTGAAAAACTCCAGACACTTGCTTTGGGAGACTTGGTTTCTGACATGTTATTTGGTAGTCATTGCTACTTATGAATTCACTTAAAATATTTGCCTGATTTTATCTGGAATAGTTTCTGGGCAGTTTTCGTTAGGAACTGCTCAGGATGACATTAAATATAGAATAAAAGCATCTACTTTTGGTTTTGAGGTTTTTTTTCATTCATATGAGAGTGCTTGTTTGACAGGCATTGTCATCATAACCCTACAAGCTGCTTGTGTCACTATTCCAAGAACTGTTTGTGTTCCTCTTTCAGTCCATGAATGAATTCACATACTTTAGTGACAAGGTTACTGAAGGAAATACACAGACACTATTAAAAACATTTTGTTCCAAGATGATTTTCCATTCATTTTTATTAACACTGAAATTTGTGTCCTGATTTGAAATACTGTGGGGTTTCTTTCCATGCGATACAATCAGAGGAATATTAAACACAGCAGAATTCATGTTCTATACCCAACCATAGAATGAGAGCTGGACATGTAGAGAAACCATTGGAATTGTGTTTTTCAGTCTATACAGAGGTGAATAAGAATGCAGCTCAAACTTATACTGCTTTATGTCAGTTTTCTCCAAGAGTAATTGGTCTAATGCTTTTTCCTGTGTTTCTTGTGAAGTACTTTATTTCTCATTGGAAAAACCTTCCTGAAACACCTTGTTTGTGGCAGATTTCAGCTTCTGACTGTAGTTACTTTTACTGGAATATTTTCATTGTCATTAATTACCCCTAGTTCAGACCTTTCAAGAATTTTAAAATATTGCTTGTAATAATTAGGACCCTGTTAGTTTTTTTTCTTTTCAGTATGTAACTCCCATGTAGAGCATCAACTAATACTTAAGCTACGGATTTTAAGAATTTAATTTCAGTTCATAATTGATGGGAGAAAAAAGTCAAGAATTGAAGAGTAAAAATATTGCAGCTAGACTAGTTTCAGCATTCTGGGTCTAACAAATCATGATTGACTGTTGTTTTCAAAAATGCTTGAGACTGTAATTGGAGTTTTCCACTGAATTGTTTCAGAAAAAAAGTTAAGGGCCCTGAAGAGAGGGCCTGATTTCTTCATTTCATGTTGATGTCTAGTTAAATTAAGAGAAGACTGTAAGGGATGCAGGATTCTCAAGTTGAGTGTAACGTCTTCTGCAAGAGGCTTTGCAACAAAAGAATGAGTACAAGACATAATACTCATATCAATGCAGAACTGAAAGTAAAAGAGCACATGTGAGTGCTATGAATACTTTTTTAAGGAACAGGAGGAGAGGCAGTGATTACAGAAAGAGTCAATGAAAGAAGTAGCTGTTTTGTCAAAATATGGTGAAACTAGGTTCAGGTCTCCCAGGGTAGCTGCCATCGTAACAATAGCAATGAAGGGTCCCCAAAAATTAGTTTTGTCAGCTTTTATTAGAAGTGATTATGGCTGTTCCTCTTTAATGTGCACTTGACCTGCTGATTATGTAGTGCCATTCAGTTAAAATTTCCTTAAGTATGCAAATGTTTCACACTTGAACTGAAACGTGAACAGATATTCCAAAGGCCCAGCTCTTTCCCAGCTTCATCATGGAATTTTATATAATTAGAGTAATTACTGGACTGTTAAACAGTTGAAGACTACCCAGGTTTTACCGAATTGTTTCTGTTTAGTTTTTCAGTGGGTAAAAAGTCAAAGTTTTACACGTAAATGACCTCAGCCACTCCTACAGAAGTTTAGTTTATTCACTGGAGTCTTGATATCAGGAAGAAATTCCATTTATATTTGTGGGTGGATGAACCTAGATTCACAATTTGCTAGTAACATGCTGTGACAGCTTTGATTATAACATGAATTATTCCACTTTATGCTTCAGTGAACAGAATAATGTTTACTGGTCATTATGAGAGCCACTCAATTTTAATTTCTAGTTTGGTACTGCTAGGTGCCTTACATGATTTCAGTACAAGTTCATTTTACTAGATCCAGCTTGAGGGTGGAGAAGGACAAAGAGGGAAGGACCATTGTAAAGTCCATTTTTGTTTACGGTCTGGGACAAAAGACTGTGTTTAGAATTGACTTGGAGGCTAAACTCAGCCTTCCTCCAGAAATTGATTCTTCCAGGCACAATGACAACACATTGACAGCTGTTGTAGTACATCTACTGGATTTTTTTGTTTTGTTTTAAATAAATAAGGAATTTGTGGCGTTCTCAGTGAGTCATCTTACTGCGTTCTGAAATTCAACTTTAAAATTAATCTGAGGAAAGGTTGAACAAATACATTTGCTGAGCAACTGGTCTTTTTACGTTATGGAGTTGTATTAGTTCAGTGTCTTGTAGAAGATCTGTAAACAAAGCCAATGAACAGCCATCAGTTTGCACCCTGGAGAGATGGCTGCAGGTTCATGAGGATTGGCACAGCTCAAGTTCAGGGAGCATCCCTTCAGATTAATGAGGATTTCCCATTTCAGGATGTGATGATATTAGGAAATAGTCAGTCTTACTACTTATTTCAAGCTATGTGAATTGGCTCTTTCTTTCCAACCGAGTGAAATACAGTCCATTGCAAAAGGAATTTCTGTCTGTTACCAAACTTGGTAAGCAATCTCACTGATAGACAGAGATACTATTCTTTTATTGCTGGATTTTAATAGATACAGTTGGAATTTCATGCACATGTTGTCTCCTCTTCCCAGTTGCTCATATTTCCCTATTGCCATAATTTCATGAAATACATATATACGTTGCAAACAAGAAAGTGGTAATGCTGCAAAAACAGGTATTCAGATCTACGGAAATACCAAATCAAGCAGATCCACTTGGCCCTCCTCTATTTCTTTGTTATGCTTAATTACAGTAGTATGTTATTTTTTAAAAAGTGAGCTTTACAGAGGACATAGGATGTACTGTTCTCTGAATTAATTATTGTTTCATATTTCATATGGATTCAGCATGTGTAATGTTTTTTTTTATGCATTCTCTTAAGACTCATCTTCAAACACAGAATTAATATATTTGAGGCTTTTTTTGCTCATTACCATAATGTCTCAGAAGGAGGTATTGAGGTGAAAAGCCTGAGAATAGTTAGTCAGTAAATTCTTTCTGTCTAAACATTGACAAGTGTCGGTAAGTTCTAGGTTTTGTTGGCTTCTTTTGACAGTTATTTTGGGCTGTGTTCAGAGCGGTGCTCTCCAGGACCTGATATGCAGTTGGGTGTTAAACAGAAGTAAATTAGATCTAAGTTATGCTGAAAACTGGACTTTCAGGAAAGGATTCACGTAACTACAGGAGAGCTGCACAACAGAGGTAGAAAGAAAAGGCACTTTTTTTTTCTGTACTCCTTACATGTCTTAATAGCAGGGTTTTCTTTCTGCAGTCTCCTGTCTCGTTTCTGTGCATCTTCCAACTGGATAAAGAAATAAAACAAACGCAGAGCACTGTCTGTCATGGAACTCTTGTGACGCCATTGCAAATTGCTGGTTTCACAGACTTCTATTCCTGGTGTCAGCCCTGGTGTGAGCCAGCAGGCACTGGATGACTTGCAGAGTTGGCGAGTAGCAGCAGAGGAGCAGAGACCTGGCATGTGGAAAAGAAACCAGGACTCCCAATGCACGGCTGAGCGGTTGCAGGCTCCTTACACAAATTGCACTCTTGTTTTTACTCTCAGGGTTTGCCTCTGTTCTTTTCCTCTTTGCTTTTTTGCATTCCAGTCTGATTGCTTTCTTTATATTCATGTGCCTGGATACCAACTGGCAAATGCACATAGAACGTCGTAGTTGCTGTTTGTCCTGGTGCCTGTGGTCCAGGAAGGGCAAATGCAAAGAAAGTTGTGTTTAGCAGGCCTCCTTAATGCCGAGGTTATGAAACAAAGTTCACTGAAGTGAAATCAAATTTGTACCAGACTTCTCAGAAACAATTGCACTTCATAAAAAAATTAATTGTTTGAGTCAGCCAAATGGTTGAAATTTGGTAAAATTACCAGCAATTGACAGTAATAAGTATTTCAACAGTGTCCTTGAAAGATAATTTTTTCACAAAATACTTGTATCTTTGTTTTTGTTCACGTAGAACTTTACCAGGTCAGTGTGCCACTTTAATCAGATGGAATGCCACACATCTACCTTTAAATGTCACTGATACACAGTGATGGTCTCCATGTCCCTGTCCCTTACTCTGGCTGCGAGCACAGGGGCTGTGCCTCAAGACATGTAATCTCTGGAGGCCACATTGACAAGGCTGCTGCCACAGTTCTCAGAAAGCAGCAAGGAGGCAAACAGCACAAAGCACTGCAGGGAATGGGAAAGGGCATGAGAGGAGCAGACATGGACAGGGAGGGTCTGGGAGTGCTGGGTGCTGTTAACCTGCCTTTGCTGCTGGAGAAACTGCAAACGGATCCATGCGCTAAAAAGGATGACTAGAGCTAACTCGGGTGAATTGACTTCTGTGTGTGCTCATTTTAGAAGCTGAGGCTTAATGTTTTAAAGCTTTATCTTGTTTACTGGATAAAATTTTATGAAAACTTAAAATGTGACATAATAAAGACTTCTTAATTAAATTGGTTTATTGATACTAATTTAACTTTTATTAACACTGTTTGAAAGAATGGTGTTCCAGGCAGAGTAAACTCCATCAGAGGTTTTATCTTGGTTACAACTGAGCTAGTGGGGCAATTTCTCTTCCCCCAAAAAGTAATGGGATGGGATTGGACTGAGTATAACTGACTGCATTTAGAACATGCAGATTTTCAACATAGCAATGGTTAAATAATGCCCTAATTTACTTAACTGCATTTTTTCAAACTCTATCAGGGCTTTCTGATTTCTTGAGTAATAATAAGAAAAACCATTTGTTTGTTTTGATCCTCTGAGGAAGGAAGAACTCAGTGGGTTTCAAAGATCAGTTCTATGTACTCAGACATCTCTTTTCTCATTTGTACTTGTCCATTTGAAAAATTTCACCAGGATCTTAGTTTTAAAAATTCCTAGGCCTTTTACTTTTTGAACATCAGCTAGAGATAAATTATATCATCCAGCTGCTTTTGTATCTCCAAGTTCTAATTAAGGATGTTCATCAGTATGCAAATTGTTAGGTCTGGATGCTGTAGTGGAGATTTTTAGAGTTATGTAGAAATCCTATTTGTAAACCATGTATTTCTACCTAATTTGCAACAAACTTCCTACCTAGAAGGTTTGAGTTGGGGAAATTGTTCAGGCAGGAACCAGGGGTGTTAAAAGTGAGGGTGAGGAAAGGCTAGGCTTTTGCTATCTAAATTTATTGTTAGAAGAACTTTTCAGAACTGAGAAGGAAATTCATCTTTTTCTTAATTGGAACTTTGAGGACACAGCTTTATACTTTCTTCCTTTTTTTGCTTTTGGCAGAAGCTTAATGTTCTCACATTTGTATCCTACTGCACTAAGCCATCTCTGCATCAAAAGAAGACAGAGTGCTCATCCTTCTGAATTTATCAGCACTGGCATAATTAGCATCAGTGCTTGAAATAAGATGCAGTATCTACAGGGGTGATTTTTTTTTTAATATTGTCTAAAGATTAATGGCATCAGCTCATACTTAGTTTGAGGTTTTAAAGTTTTCTTCACAGCCATTAAGTCAAAATATGTCTTTTAAAGTAACCACCTTACATTTTCTGGAAGTAGGAAAGCCTTATCTCCCTTACAGCTTTGAGTCCATGTTGTCCTCCTAAATCTGATGTGAGGCAAATAGGCATCAACTGAAGAAAAAATGCAGCTGTGAAAACACAAACCAGTACCTTTGATGCATTTCAATGCATTTCCACTGGGGAGAAAAAATTATCAATAGACTTAACACTTCTTTATTATGTATTAATATTATGAAAGAATCTTTATGGGGTATTTAAGTAGCATTGAGAAAAATTACCTGAAAAAAGGCTTCTTGCATGAATCCACATCCAGAATCATTGCCAGAGCTAAGATGAAAGTTCAGATGTTTCTGGCTTGAGGCTAACGGAGCACATTGTCTCCTAAAAGGAATTAATTTAGTTTGCTTTCCTTTTATCTTTGCAAATAGACACTTCTGCCAAAAATATTCCCCATTGTTCAAGTTAAGCATAAACAAGACATCAGCTGATTACACATTTCTTAAATGCTATGTAGTTTAATTTGTGGCAGCCTGTATATTCATAAGGTGCCTGATACAGCTGTTGACATTGTGTGCGTGTGCTCATAGCTGCTCCACTGGAGTTGGATCAATAGGATCAGGAGTTTACAAAAACAGACTAACCAAAATGAAGCCTGCCCAATGAAATAAGACACTTGCTTCCTGTTTTCTTTGCTGTTTTCGGTATCACATTTTTATAGTTCTGTGGCAATTCAGAAAACAGGTTTGTGGAATTCACAAGACTTTTCAGTCCATTCATTCTCACTAATGATAGTACTTTGTTGGGTGGAAATAAACCCATACCTGGGCAACTTGCCCACATGTTACAAATAGAAACATTAAAAAGTAGAAGGACAAATGTCTCAAGTACGATATTTAATAAAATTTGGTTCCACTGTGGGCTCCCGTAATTAATTTTTGCTTTTGAACTTCAGAAAACTTAAACTTTGAGAGATCTGCTTGCAGTGCAGAGAGGAGAGAGCTAATTTAAAACTTTTCTTTTGCCTCATCTTTTTTTCATTCCTTCCCATGGTTTTGGAGGAGTCCAGGAATATACAAATGAACAAAAGAATAAGTGTGCCTGACGAAGTACAGCAAGAGTAAAATCTACCTTAAAGGAGGGGACCTGAATGTGCATTGCTTATGTTGTTGCAAGGGAAAGTTACTCTGACAACAGTAACTTTGAGATTTAAATAGATTCTGTTAAAACAGTTCATCTCCTAATAGCCAAAATCCTGTTCAGAGATGTTAGCTTGAAAATGCAGAGGTGTGAAGTGGTTTTGAATTGTGTAAATATCAAATGAAATTATTATTTGAACTTCGTTAGTGTTTTGTAATTCGGACATGCAGCATTGTCCTTTAGCAAAAGAAGATAGGATATGCAGGGGTTTTTCATCAGAAAAAGTCTCAGAGTACTTTTTAAAAAAAAACTAAGTAGTAATTGTTAGAAGTAAATACTTCAGTGTGTGTGGCACTAGTGTACATGATGGATAATTATTTGATTAAATTAGTGTGCCTGTGCCTCACCCCACCATCTTTGGCAGCATTTTTAGCATTTTCTCAATCATCTCCTGCTTCTCAGTGCAGAAGCAGCTGGTGTTATCGTCATTATTCTTTTTTTTAATTTCCTTAGACAAGGATGAATCGTTATGGTATGAAAAGGCAGATTATAGAGGGATTTGTGGAAGCTCCATAGCTGAATCATGACTTGTGTGGCAGCTCAGGCAGGGTCGTTTCTGTGGCTAGCAAAGGCTGGATAATGGAGTGCCTTTTGGAAGACCAGTGGGCAGCGTGTTCTCTCCCCTCCCAGAAATGACCTGTGCTCTTGGGCCTCTGTCCCTAAACCCCACCATCAGCAGAATTTCAGTAATACAATCTGTACTCGTCACAAAAGTGCAGTTGGTGGAGTTATGAGTTCATTAATCCAGAAAGAAATCTGCTGACAGGCAGGTGTTGGTGGATGGTGAGTCCATACCTGTTACATGCTCTAAAACCAAACACTGCCTGTTAAATATACAAGCATTCTGTGTCAGTTGGAGTAATATGTCTTGCTATCTTTTATCCGTTTTCAGCAGATTATTGCATGTTCTGAAACTTTTTTTTTTTCCTCTGATTTTTTTTTTTTTTTCTTAAAATGTAGGAATATTCTGAGGACAGCAATTCTGAGCCAAATGTGGATCTGGAAAATCAATACTACAATTCCAAAGCTTTGAAGGAAGATGACCCCAAAGCAGCATTAAGCAGTTTTCAGAAGGTTTTCTGTGTTTATATTCTATTTCTTCTTTTTATATTAATTCACATTTTAAAATATTTCATACCATTTGAGTTACCTTCTGAAATTTTAAGAGTAACATTTATCTTTTAACTTACTAATGTGCTAAGTTCATTATTGAGCATCTTAGATTCCTAGCTGACTGCCTTTCAGGATCTTTCTTAGGAATAATGAATGGGACACAGCATAGTCTTATCACAGATCTGACTTTTTAATCTTCAGAATTTACTGAGTTAATTAAATAGTTCTAAATGTGTTTTCATGTGTCAACAACAGAAACCAGATCCATTTGGGTTTCTTAAATGAAATGGTGTTTTCCCCAGTGTCTTATGTAACATTATATTTGCTTTGCTATCTGTTTCCAAAGCTTTAAATGTATAAATACTAAGTGACACAGAGTTTCTTTTCTTCATCTCAGTTTTAACTTTTTAATGTTTGCACACTGCTACGAAAAAACAGTATGTTAGATGTAACTTTTTAAAGAAAAAAATAGGCTTTTGCATCTCTTAGCTAATTTATTGTGTATAAAAAAATTATATACATGACTTTAAAAAAAAAAACTTTTTAAAATTTTTACTTACAAAACATTTCCTTGACTATATTACATTAAAACCTAGAAACATTTCTCCTTTGTGAAGGAACTGTAGTAATTCAGAAGAGCTTTTTAACTTCATTTAGTCAAAATTCAGTTGACTCAGTTTTGCAGGAGGTGTTGCAACTATTTTTGCATATGTATTTATGGAGTAGCATTAAAATTTAGTGTTTGGCATTACAGTGTTTGCTGTTAGACATCAGCAACAACAAAAATTATATTCACCCTCCCTACATCAGCTAAGTTGGGAAAACTGGTAAGATACATGTCTCTCACTAACTTTTTCAATAATACCAGGAAAGAGTAAAATTGAAGAACAAGGCAGAGTTAAACAGTAATTTGTAAGGAACAAAGTGGGGGATAAAGGCATGTATGGGATATGTGTATTTTAAACAATTTAAGTTGGAATAAAGCTTTTATAAATATTGTCTTTAAAATTCCTCTATTTCAGGTTTTGGAGCTCGAAGGCGAAAAGGGAGAATGGGGATTCAAAGCTCTGAAACAGATGATTAAAATAAACTTTAAACTGGTAGGAATTACAGCTATCACTTGGGAGTAAATGGCATAAATATGTATTTGATCCAGTGGCTATGACACCTAAATCTACCAGAACTTGTCTTTTGCAGCCTTTAATGGCTACTACAGATATGGCAGGGAAATGATGTGGTGTTTGCAAGTCAAAGGCAAAATGGATGCAAAATAACTGCTGTAGTCAGCTGCTGCTTCATGCAAGTGTGAGGCTCCGTCCTTGCTGTGCTGAGGTGTCACACCTCACACCACTGGAAGTGGTCATGTTTCTCTGTGTGTACTGCACCAGGACAAAACAGTGAAAAATTTATATGCTATGTATGCAGCCATTCCAAAGAGTTGTATGGCCAGCTCTGTTTTCTTCATTGAGATAAATGTTTTACATGTGTGTTCCATGCAGTCCTGAAGTTATTTCTGATTCTGCAGGTTATGAATAAAGTGGTGATATGAAAGTTTTAATAGCAACCACTACTGCATTGTCTTTCTTTTCTGCTTTTTTTCCCCATATGTACACTTGCAAGATATCTCAGTTTTTAATAATTAAAACAAAAATTATAATGTGATTTTGTTTTTCTTTCAGACTAACTTTCCTGAAATGATGAATAGGTATAAACAGCTATTGACCTACATACGGAGTGCAGTTACAAGGAATTACTCTGAAAAATCCATCAATTCTATCCTTGATTATATCTCTACTTCCAAGCAGGTTGGATCATCAATTCTTTCATCTTCATAGTTTTCAGTCTCACATTTTTACCTATGGACATCTTTTGTGTTTGGTTTGGGCTTTTTTGATCTTAATAGAGGAATTTTGATTATTCATTTGCTGTCATATGTAAAAATATATTTCCTACATGTAGTGGCTTCTATTAACACAGATGAATCCTCATAAACTTATTCTTTTTTGGCAATATTTACCTGGAATTTCTGTGCTAATAAATAAGAACTTTTTTTTAGCACAGCTACACAGTATAAGTGCCGTCTCAAATATAATTTCTACTTTTACAATGGGGTTTTTTTTATTTTGGGGGGAGAGGGGAATCTTTGCAGTGAAGTGTTGGTGTGAAATACTGCCTGTCCAATGCACTGTGCAAGTGAGGTACATGTCCATGGATACACAGCCCAGCTCCTTTTCTTTTGTGTTGGTGCAGAAGCTTACAGAGGGTAGGAAGCTCCCCTCACTGACTACCTGGAAGTAGCACCTTGCTATGGAGGATCATTGGTCTTTAGTGCTGAGTCCTTGGTCATTATCACAGTCCTTCCTGTCCTGCCACCCTTAGAAGTGAAAGTTGAATGATGTGTTACCCTTAAGGTCTAAAGGATTATCTTAGACTGTCCCTCCTGGGCAGAGGTCGGTGTCTCTGGTCTAAATGCAGTTGAGCCAGACCTGGGGGGACAATCTGGAAGTCTGAACTTGATGTGTAGTCACAGATTTGTTACCCCCAAAGGAACAGTGGCCATGAACAATACTAATGCATTGTTTGTAGAACCCTTGTAAAAGGTAACACTCAGCACTTTGATTTCCATTTCAGGTGTTGTATTTTTGGGTTTTATGCAAAGAAACAGTTTGATGCTCTCAAGAGCTTTCTTTCACTCAGCATTGCTAGTCCAGAAAGACGAAGGCATCTTTGACCATTTTCCTCACTTTGTAAAGCATATTTTCTTTTTGATATGGAAATTATTTTTATTCTTTTAAGTGGCAACAATATTGCCTGTGTTTGTTACACAACATCAGAATTCTGTTCCTTGGTTATATAAGATGGGTTTTATAAGGTGGCTTTCATTTTTCGCAGATGGGTACCAATCTTGAAACATGAATACTTATTAATTATATCTGTTTCATATAAGAAAAGAAGGGTAGTTAGTTTGGTTACTTTAGAAGCTGTTTGCAGTTTAAATGCAGACATTCAGTAAGATGCAGATACCTTTCTTATTTTGAAGTTCAAGCATGCACTTTTAGTTTGTTCAGATTGACTTTATTAACAGGTACAAATTTGCTGTTTACAATTATAGAATTCTGATTTTTTATGTCAGATGGATTTGCTTCAGGAATTCTATGAAACAACACTTGAAGCTCTGAAAGATGCTAAGAATGATAGATTGTGGTTTAAGACAAACACAAAGGTAAAATATATAACTTCCTATTTTTTGCTTTTGTTTGACACCTTCAGCTAATTCTTATAAATTATAATTGTGAAATTTCAATAGGCCTCAGTACTTTAACTTTCTTTTCATTGCAGCTTGGCAAATTATATTTAGAACGAGAAGAATATGGAAAGTTACAAAAGATTCTGCGTCAGCTGCATCAGTCATGCCAGGTACCTTTATATTCTAAATCACTGTGGCTTAGTAAACAACTTTGATGCATTGATTTCTTTTTTAATACATCTGTTGTTGGCCTTTGAGGCATTTTGCTGAGCTTTAGTACAGAGGGAAGAAATACTGTGCCTGCTTTAATTTGTTATCTGCTTGATAACATGAACAAAAAACACTAGGTGTTTTTGTCCTTCCTTAAAGATGATTTTAAAAAAATTATTCACGACTGCTGATTGGGTTTCTCTTCAGGTGCAAGGATGAGAAGCACATATCAGTAATCTATAATGCATAGACACTTATTTTGAAATATACCAAAGATTCCAAGGGAGCTTTATTCAAAACTGAAGGTACAGTTGTTACTTTCCCATCTGGAAGGTGAAAAAATAAATCAGCCATGCAGCCTGCTGTGCTTTTTTGTGACAATTTTCCTCCTTCAGTATGGAAAATAGGTTACAAATATCTGGGAAATGGTTCTGTTAGAGGCAGCAGAAGAGTCGTGTGTTACCTATATATATATACATGCCTTTGTGTCAGTCATTGTGTTTATATACTAAGAGTGTGGCTTAAGGAAAGTGGAAAAGAATTAAGGAAAACCTTTAATTAAACAAAAATACTGACATTTTAAATAAAGGGCTTCAAAACGTAGCCTGTGGTAAGTTCTTTGAGTACTATATTTTCTGTTAGTAGTTATATCAAAATTTCAGAGTTTCAGGAATATTCCTGTTTTTGACAGGAAATTACTGAGAGTATTTGGTTATCAGTGTTTTACTAGTAGAAAACTGAAATTGCTGTTCTCTTGAAATTTCACAGTATTTATTACTTAATCTGTCCTAGACTGATGATGGGGAAGATGATCTAAAAAAAGGTACTCAACTATTGGAAATCTATGCTTTGGAAATTCAAATGTATACAGCACAGAAAAATAACAAAAAGCTTAAAGCACTATATGAACAGTCATTGCACATCAAGTCAGCCATTCCTCATCCGCTGATCATGGGAGTTATCAGAGGCAAGTTCATCTCGAATTTTTCATTTGTCTTCTGTTGCAGAGATTTTGTTTCATGAAAATGTGATAACCAGTGGTTTTTTCCAGTTCCAGCTATAAAGAGAGAGGCTTCTGTAGATTCACAGTCTCATCATGTGCTTCTTGCAGGACTTCAGCTCTGCAGTTGTGGTGCCCAGGTACCAGAGGCACTGGTCAGAAGGGCAGCTGGCTACATAACTGTTAGGAGAGAAACAGTAGAAAAGAAGAGGAAGACTTTCTGTTTGACACCATGGCAGGCAGCAAAAGATAAATGCAAAGGCATCTGCAGGGAATAAAAACAAAGGCTTGACAGGACTGCTAGCAGAAGGGACTGCTGTTTCTGCAATCTCCTTTTATAAATTTGTGTCTCACCTCGCTAAAACTCAGCAGGAACCAAAGGGCTTTAAGATGTGCTTGAAAATATTATTTATTATCTGCAGTAATGAATTGTAGTGGAAACACGCCGTGTGTCTCGAAAAAAAACCTTTCTTCAGAATACTGCTATGCCTTCCTCCTTCCCCTGGTGTAGACACTGCACAGACAATCAGGCAGTAGTGGATACTTCAGAAATAAAAGGATATAGAAAGTATTTCTCATTTTTCTGTGCGGTTTTGCTCAACGGGGTAAATTCCATAAATACACAAAGTGTTGCCATTGAAATGGAGATAAATTCTATCTCCGTTTTTGCAGTATTTTAACATAAGGGTGAAGTAATTATCGGCTGTGAGGATTAGTGTTCTTTAAGTTTTATGGTGTGGGTTGGGTTTTGTTTTTTCTTCTTTGGAATGGGTTTATTCAAGTGGCAGTGCTGTATGTGAAGGCCCTGATGATTTTTTTTCCTAGTGATTTCAGAGAACAAAATGACTTCTGAAAATGTTTCAGTAATCTATTTAGAAATAGCATGGAACTTGAGTACAATTATTGTAGTCAGCAACAAGCACACAGTGTTCCTTTTAATCTGTGTTTTCTTTTCAGAATGTGGAGGCAAAATGCACTTAAGAGAAGGAGAATTTGAAAAGGCACATACTGATTTTTTCGAAGCATTCAAGAATTATGATGAATCAGGGAGCCCCAGAAGAACCACTTGCTTAAAATATTTGGTCTTAGCAAACATGCTCATGAAGTCTGGAATAAATCCATTTGATTCTCAGGAGGTATTTTTTTTCTTTTTCCTTCACACCCCCCCACATCCCCTCACCCTTTTCTGAATATATAGAGAAACTACCCAAAGGATGGAAATGGGAAAAAAAAAAATCTAAACTTGCATATTATGCTTTCTGTTCTGTGTAGGCTAAACCATACAAAAATGATCCAGAGATTCTAGCAATGACGAATTTAGTAAGGTAAGATTTTAATTTTTCTGGAGAAGAGAACAAAAAGATAAAAAGAAAAAAAATACAGTGTCCAAACCAGAAAGGGAATATTTTTAGAAATGGCTTTTCTCTGCACAGTTAACAGTTATTCATAAATATTGGGCAAATATTTTCAGGCTGTTTTTCTTAAGAAACTTACTATGAGAGACCACAGTGTAGATATCGTACTATGTAGGAGTATAAAACCTGTGTACTTCTGCCACTTTATGCTGTGACAAAAACCTGATTTCTCCCCTTCAATAAAGTTGTCCCATCTTGTACTGCAACTAGTCTTTTTAGGCTTTGGCTGATTATATAAGAGAAACTGAGTTGAATGACATCTCATACCAAAGGCAATAGAGTAATTTGATGCATGGATATGTCATGATTTCCTAATTTAGGAATACGAAACTTAACTCTCAATGATCTCCCCTATCCTTCAAACATGTGAAAATCAAAAGAAAGCCTCATGAGCTCTTACAGGCAGCTGTGAGGACTTTTAGTGTATTACAGTCATTAGGTCACTGAGCTGAGGCAGGTTTTGTACACTGTGCTTTAAAGCTCACCTCTTGCCTCCACTCTGTCCTGCCTTTCCCATCTTTTCATTACATAAGAAGCAATCTCTGCTCACATGTTGAAACAGCTGATCCTGCCTTGGAACAGCCCTTGCTCTGATACTGCTGTTGTACTGTACCATGGTATACAAACAAATGATTTCTGAAAGTGAGGATATTAATCCATTATTGACATGGTGATTGAATAAATTATTTGGCAGTTTATTAAGGGAATATTTCCAGTAATTCATTCCACTTTAGATGTGTTTTTTGCTAATTTGCTGTCATAGTTTCATGTGAATTTGAGGCAGAAAGAACTCCAGATGGCCTTACCCAATCTGATTTTATTCATATTTCTAATTTGTATCTTTTATCTTGACATCTAACTACTTCTTTAAAATTAATAATGCAATTAAAGCAGTGTAGATAAGAAATATGCAGAAGATAAAATTAATTTCAAACAGTTATATTTTTAATCCTTCCTGTACTCTACAGTGGGAAGTTGAATGCTTTACAGATGATAAAAAGAGACTTCTGAAATAAACAGTAAAATATACTGAACTGAAATTCCTTTTCATTATGAAGTAGAATTTCCTGGTTTCATGTGGTACAGTCCATGCCACTCACGTAACTACTTATAAACTGCTCAAGTTCTACCTTAACAAGTCTTTTTCTTGGCCGTTTTAATAAAAGACAAATATTTTTTAACCAGTTTCAAAACAGTTTTAAAATGTACAGTATATGAAGGACAAACAGATGTTGCTGTTAAAATGCTTGATGTTCGTATTAAACAGAAGTTGAAAATTTTGTTTTGAAAGAGTGTTTTCCAAGAAGAAGGTCTGTCTTCAGAGGTTGCAGCTCTTGACCTTTAAATGGTGCTGTGGTGGCACCTTCTTTTCACAATGCTTTCTCAGATGACAAGACTGACTCGTGAAAGGATATATATATAAATAAGCTATTAATAAAAATCTAACAAGTAATATTATGCCAGAATTACTGATGGATAATCCTGGAAGTCCAAATTTCTTTCATCTTCCAATATTTCTAGCATTCAGCTTAAGATGGACATTGTAGAGACAGCAAGAGCCTTCTAGACTCTTTTTAGCTCTTTGTTCCATAAAGTATGACTTCATGAAGCCAAAACTCATGTAATGATACTTTTTAAAACAGGGTATTTAAGAATAGCTTCTTAAAGTACAAAAGTTTTGAAACTAGAATGCACTTGTGGAACAACTAAGTGTTCATACTAAACTTCAGTAAATGCTACTACAATTGAAACAGGAGAAAGGTCATTTCCTTTGCATTTCATCTTGAAAGAGTTTTTGCTTATAAAGGTTCTGAATATAAATATTTTCCACCAGTGCTTAATACATGGGTTTTTTTAGACATTGTGGAACATTATCTTAGAGTCTGTTTAACTTTTAAAATTAATAATTCAGTCTCTTGGTTTTTTTTGAAGTGCCTATCAGAATAATGACATCACTGAATTTGAGAAGATTCTGAAAACAAATCACAGCAACATCATGGACGATCCCTTCATAAGGGAGCACATTGAAGGTATTTTTGAAGGCTGTTTTAATCATTTTTGTTTTCACTACTTAGTAAGCTCCTTTTTTTTTCTTTTCTTCCCCCCACCCTGGTTTATTTTTCTTTTTGGCACCAAGAGTTCTTTGTAATTACTTGTGGATGATTCTTTTACAAGTTATTTAGAAGCTGGTCAGGGCTAACTTGCATCCAGGCATGTGGCACGACTGCAGAGAATTGCAGGAATGATGGAGAAAGTTCTAGCAAGAATGGATATTGTAAGATAATATCTATGGTGGTGTTAAGACAATTGAGTGTTTTGAGTGTTGTTTTTGTTCTTTCTTTTTTTCCCATTGGAACCGTGGAATGAGAGCAACCCTCACTGTAAAGATGGGTTGTATCAGTCTGATCCAGTTTGATGTTTGCTAGTTTATAAGGTTAATTTTCTGCTTCAGATTAAAGACAAAATACATAAACAGTGTAACAAAGGTTGCACTAGTAAGTATGCAGTAATAGAACATGTAAAAAGATGCATACTTTTTATTTATATCTTGTAAACAATGGTTGGAGTTATAGTACCTGTACTTAATGAAATGGGAACACATGAACACATGCCTTTCTGTTCCATTAACATGACAAAATAAAGTTACCTCATCCATTTCTCATGTATCTGAGAACTGAAGAGTCTCTTCACTTCAGTATAGTGCTCAGTTCTTCAGGTAACTATTGTTTTCAAGAGTGGGCCTTACTGTGGCATTGCAAGATCATTTAGCTGGATAGCTACATGAAAGAAAAGAGTTAAATCCAGAGACCTGGTTTTCTTATACTTGTTGTTTGTAAAAGAGAACAGGGAAAACAGCAGGGGAAACTAAATATAACCTACTACTGCTGTTCCATGTCGACTGCTGGTGAGCTGCAAAGTCTTTTAGGAAGGCTTTGTAAGATTAGAGCTGGATGCTTATGGAGGAAGGTGTGAGAGGAATGGAGAGCAAGAGAAGGACAGCAGAATCAAGGCATTGAAGAGAATTTGAGTGTCCCTCCTTATATGCTACTGATGTCTCATCATTTTCACTCTGTAGTGATACACAACATGTTCATGGTTTATCTTTACATACCTTGCCTCGTTGTTTTAATCTCCACAGTTTTATTGAGAGATATAATCTGGTGTTCAGTGGTATTTTATTATATAAACAGTCATTGTTTAAACAGGTAAAAATTGATCTAGCTTTTTTTTTCCTGTTAATTTATTATTATAATTGATGCTTTCATTTTATCCCAACTGTCTTTAACAATACAAAAATTTATAAAACAATGACTGCACTATTTTATCTAAGCAGAATCAGCCTCTCCATGCAGACTGTTTTATACGACTTCAGTTCCTCATCGTAATTACACCATTAGGCCCTGCTCTTTTAACTTTAAATTGGGATATTCCCCATGAAGTTAAATGCACAGACATTTTAAGTTGCACAGCTTTAAGAATACCCTTTTTCACTTTTGTATAAGGCATTCTAGCCATAAATCAGGGGGGCAGATATACCAGGCAATGACCTCTATGATTTATCCAGTTAGCTTGGATAAATTAATTTTTTACCAGAGAACATGTTGCTCCATGTTTGAACAGTTTCAGCTCTCTCTGTCCACCTTCAGAGTTGCCTATTGCTTGGATCCCTGGAAAAGGAGGGCCCTTGTTATTTTGCTGTGCTTCCCACCCACTGAATTACTACCTTAAAAGATCATGGTGTTTAGTGTACCTTTCTATATCGAGTGGGATTGCATCTTTATTTCAATACTGTTGTTTTTAGTGTTTATTTTTTCTTCTCTTACAGAGCTTTTGCGAAACATCAGAACACAAGTGCTTATAAAATTAATTAAGCCTTACACAAGAATACATATTCCTTTTATTTCTAAGGTATGTGTCAGTGGAGCCTTGCATTTGTTTAAGTAAATGATTAACTGTGAATAAAAGCTTTTAAATAAATACAGTGCTTCCAGAAATAGAACATCTGAAATATACTCTAAAGCATAAAGTAGTACTGATGCACTGCTGGCAGCTTTGCAGTGCAAAAATGTAAATTTCAAGTGTCATCCAAATGCTTTTTATAATATGTACTATGATATACTTCTAAAATACTCAGCTACAATATTCTACTTGGTGTAGAAAATCACATTTCTGAAGAAAAGTATAAAAAGTGAGATTTGTACCATTAAATATGTAATTATAAACCTAAATTTTATGAACATAAAAATTAAAATTTTAATTCCTTTTGTTCGTAAGCTATCTTCATGTTTGTGTTGTATGAGTTACAGAACTGTGGTAATAGAACAAACCAACTATTACCATAGAATCTCTGATTTCACTGCCTAGTCTGGAAAGAACAAAATAAAAACCCAGTGATAATCTATGAGTATTTCCATCTCCTGTGGGTCTGTGATTTTGCTTGCAAAAATTCACAGCATTGCAAAATATGTCATGAAATACTAGAGATGCCTATTTTTTTATCCTTAAATTCTCTTTAGAACTTGATATGCTTTTTTTTTTAAGGTAAACTTAACACCTGTAGAAGTTGCTTGAGCCAGAAGATGCAATTACATCTCTAAATGGTTTTGAGTGCAGATCCATTCTTTTCTGATAATTATTGTCTTATTTTATTTCCTGGGGTTTTGTGGTTGTGGTTTATTTTGTTGTTGTTTGGTTTGGGATATTTTTTATCTGTTTGTTTTTTCAGTAAGCCAGTAAAGGAAGTAATTTCTGGAGCTTCCAAAATTTTGCTTTAGCCTCTTCAGCTTTTTCTGACAGGTTACTGGTCTCTTCATTCTTGGCTATGTGTCCTTTGGGTGGAGGTCTTTTGCTTGATAGATCATGATTGAATTGATACTTCTGAACAGTAAGAAACAGAGGTTAAACCAAATTCTGCATATGAAAATAAAGTTTGGAGGGTTTTAATGTTGCAGAACATGGTAGCAGCATAATGAGTTTTCTTTCTGTTTCAGGAGTTAAACATAGATGTAGCTGATGTGGAAAGCTTGCTTGTGCAGTGCATATTGGATAAGTATGTACTTGATTCTTGATTACTGATCTTTGATTACTTTAAAATAATCAAACTTTAGAAGAAGCAACAAAACAATATTTTGGGACATTGTGATAATACTGGTTGATTCTAGCAGTGAAAGGTAATGGTGCTGACTTTGGATTTGCTTGGTTTCTGAGCAGTAAAGTATGTTTGAAAGATGGGAGCCAAGAAAAATTTATAGGAAGATTGAGTGGCATCTTTTTACTTTAATTCTTAATTGCATAATAAATTCCCTGAATTATTATGAAATTATAAAAGTTGTTATTCTCAGTAATTGCTGCTTATACCCGTGTATATTTTTGAGTATATTTTCAAGTTGACAGATTGGTAGTCTGCTCTCCTTAACTAGAAAAATTTAACTACAATTTGTAAAACCTGTTTTTCTGGAGGATATCTTGTTATAATTGCTACAAAAATATAATCCATACATGGGCTTGTGTTGTTTGATTTCTCTTCACATAGTCTCCATTTTTAATGATTCTTTGACTTTCAAGAACTGTTTATATCATATTGTTTCAGACTTTGTGTGGGTTACAGCTAAGCAGATAAAATATGCATTGCCCAATGAATTAGTTCATTTGATTTCCAGTCATGATGACAGCTTAATAGGCAGAACTGCCCAGGGCAGTAATTATAAAAGTGCTGAATTCTGAAATGGACTTCGTGCCTCTCGTGTATAAGACCTCTTGTTTTACCTCTGATTTATTGTTAGCTCCTATTTCCATGTCCATAGGCAGTTCATCAGTTTTGTTTATTTACTTCCAGCACTATACATGGCCGAATTGATCAAGTCAACCAGCTGCTAGAACTGGATCACCAGAAGAGAGGTGGTGCACGTTATACTGCGTTAGATAAATGGACCAACCAACTAAATTCTCTCAACCAGGCTGTAGTCAGCAAGCTGGCCTAACAGAAAACAAGCTTCTACAAACCTACTTAAGGCAACAGTGCAGTGATGTAAACCTAAAAAGAACTGGGAATGGCAAAACTACTGTCGGTTGGTGTGCCCTGAAATTATTGGAGTTATGGCAGAAGTGCTTTTTTGATCAGCTGGTTTGTGTTTTGCTGCTGCATTTATCCCAAGAAAAAAACAGCTTTAATCTCCAGAAGAAAACCAAAATGCCACGGGATTTATGCTGTATTGACATCTTGCCCTAAACATACAACATCCTAGTAATTTGTCAAGGGGCAATTAATGACCAGAGAGAAGATTTTTGTCATGATTTTAAATACACTGACACGTTACTGTTGGTTAAATTTAAACATGTTTTACCTGCAGAAATTCTCTCACAGAAATAACCTGCAATAACTTGAAATGCTACCCTTTTGAACACTTCCTTTTCTCATGTATAAATTGAAATGTTTGCTGCATTTTGCAAAATGTCAATTCTCCAAAAATGTGTCCATATATTTCTGTACCTGCAGTGTAGTAAAGGTTTAGGAGAAACCCCATAATTATAGTGGCATACTGTCACTTAGGTTTCAAGCAGCAAAATAAACAGTGCAGTTCAGAAATTGTACAGTTTGTTTCTTGATGTGCTTTCATTATACTTGAATTTTACTTGTGTTATTTTTAAAAGAAAATAGGTATTACTTGATCTCATCTCCTTTGTGAAGGGCATTATGGAGATTCTAAGTCTGAACCCGTTGGTATGTGTGCTGTTGATTTTTATTTTTTCTTTTTTTCCCCTTGAAATAGTGAAACATGAATAGTGTGTGATGGTACACAAGCAGTGCCACACACAGACACTGTAATAGTGGAAAGAAAAATCTGTATGTAGAGTAATTAACAACACCCCAAAAATAATGAAAAAACCTAATAAATTACAAATGTCCATCACATACATGCAAGGCAGCATGGTAAACTCAGTGTTCTAGGGCAGGATTTAAATTGGTAACAGGGTATAATTAAATAGGATAAAATTAACTTGAATCTGAAGAATAGTTATGTCCCTTAGAAAATTATTTTGCTCTGCAATTGTCAAAGCAAGTAATTTTTTTTCCCTAGTGTTTACACCATAAAACTTAATGTGTACCATGAGTAGCATGATGCTGAATCTTGGGTGAGCATTTCTTCTTTACTCATGGTTTGTTTTACCAATAGGTGTTTTTAATTTATCCACTTACTTAAAACAATAGTAAAATTTAAATTTTTAAGCAAAGTTTTTTCCCTTTGTACAATCTGTAGATAACATTTGACTATAGCACCTTGTATTTTGTTTCTTATAACGCTGTGATGTGTAACGTAGTCTTTACTTTGAAAATCCCAGTAATACCTGGTGATGTGAAGTTGAACTTTAACAACACTGCACAATCATTGGGACCCTTACCTACAGATCCAGAGACTTCATTTTGGATAGCAAATCTTGCAAGGTTCTTCCTCCCATGGGGACAAGGGAATGTCACAGCAATTTCAAGGTTCTCCTTCTCATGGAGACAGGAGACAGTGACAGCTGTTTGAGCAGGTTTCCTTTCTCTGCCATCTCCCACGGCCCTTGCTGTGGGAAGGAACAACTCCTCTCTTCTAAAGGAGGGGGATGCATAAACTTACAATCACTGATAATAAAAAACAGACTTTGTCTGTTGTACCTGATGTTCCCTTTTCCTTCTCAGCTATGTCTGCTGGGGAGGCATTTTTGGATTTTTTTTCAGGAAGGAAGTGGGAATACTGCAGTAAATCTTGTCCTGTCCATCTAGTTCCCTTGTTTTATCTTTTTGTTCTGAAGGACTAATTGCTGTAGGACTAGTCCAACCAGTGAAGGACTCTCAGTCTGAATAGTGAGGGCTAGCAATGGTTTTAGACAGACAAAGGGTCAGTCTACCTCTAAGAAATGGTTGTGTGTTTTTGCATACTTCAGTTCTTACTCATGTGTACAGTGCCTTAGCATCTGTGCTCTAGGCACATAAGGAAGATTTATATAATCCCTAAGGGATTCTACCCTTTTCTGAGTTCTCATAATTCTTAACCTGGAAGATGAGGGTTTTCTCTGGGGAAATACTGAGGAGCTCTGTTGTCATACAACTGCAGCAGAAATCACCAATAGTTGCTACAGCCCACCTACAGTCCCTGGTAGATCTGGCTCTGGTGTCATTTCTGTCTCCTCAGGAAAAGTGAACAAGCACTTGAAGGAAGAGGTGAATGAATTTTTTTTCAAGAAACACCACTGTACTGCAGGTTGGTTGAGATGTGGTAAGCAGCCTCACTGCATTCTCAGTCTTGGGTCCAGTCATTTAATTTCTGCAGTTGTTGTTAATTGTCAGAGCCACACTTGTCACGACTTCTTGGGTGTTTTTATACACCTCTTGTTGCTGTTGGTACAAGACAAACTGGCATTTTAGCTAGTTACCATAACGCTGTTTGCAAAAGAACATTTTAATGCCTGTTGTAATCTTATATAAGATTACAACAGTGATTAAGCTGTGTATATATAAACCCTTCTTTTGAGTTGCTGGCAGCTTATGCTTTAAAACTGAACAACAGGCAAATCTGGGACAATGTGGGTGCTATGTCTGCATTTTAGATTTTTATCATTATTTTTAATCAAACATACTTGGAAGGAATGTATTCTTTGTGCATCTCAAAGTCCTACTCTAACGGATTGGATCTCAAGCCAATTTAATTTCATTTTCCTTTTAAATAGGCCTGAAAATATATTGAACAACAACAACCCCCAGAAAAATGGCAAGGCAGCTGAAATGCATCCACTAGAATAATACAATGAAGTTATTTGAATTGTAGTCTGTAAATAAACTCTGATTTCTTAATTACTCAGGAGTTGTCAGCTGTAAAACATTATGTCTGTAATTGAAGATTGTATTTTTGTATTTTTTTCTTTCAGAGGTAGTGAATTAATTTACTTGAGTAGGAACTGTATGTAAGGAGTAGAGTAAAATGACATCACTTGGGACAGTACCCCTTTCTCAAAAATACAGCCATTATTTGAACTAAATTTCCATATATAGATGTTAATATGGATTTTAAATATACAAGTGTAGCTGTTACTTTATTATTTTCAAAGTGCTAAAAATGTATTTTAGAAGCAGGTTAGTGAACTAGGTAAAATACATTACAAGCTAGTCAACCATTAAAGTGTTAATTAAGATACTAAGAAAGGATTATCACCATCTTAAATGCCTCTAACTGTGTGGTAAGGCAGATTGCAAGCTATCTGTGTTAGAATAATTGCACATGTAGTGCTAGATTTTAGATATAGTAAGTGTGAGCCTTACAGCAAGAGTAAAGGCTAATCCCTTTCAGCCGTGTTAGAAAGGTTGCATGGCAGTTCTGCCCTGGCTGCCTCTGCTGCCTCTCTCTCTGCAGCTGCTCTCGGTGCGAGTGCTGGGCTCACTCTGGCTGCTGCCAGGTAGTAATCGCATGTTGCTGTTGGAATTGTGATCCTCAGGTTCCTGGAGTAGTTCCCAGCTCACCTTCCCACTTTGGTTTCAGTTATGTTCCCTGCTGCCTCTGCCCATGGCTGCCTGTGCAGGACACCACGTGTCACATCACCAGATACGGTTTTACTTGCCAAGATATACTTCACTTTCTGTACTTGTCTTTTTCAGTAATTATGCTAATTTTGGAGTCTGCTTCATTCCTGCTGCCTTTTCCACTTGCTCACCATGGCAGCCTCTGACCCCACTAGTGCTGCTGCCATGGAGCTCAGTCGGAGCCGGCCTGGGCCTCGGGGTGGAGGGTGTTACTGAGCAACCCTTTCATGCTTCCATGCCAGTGCCATTAGACCTCTACATATGTTCAAGCCTTCAATGTAAGAAGCTGCCATGGTTTCAGTGAGACGTGTGTAATCACATCCTTATGTGTTTCATAGGACTTTGTACCCACCAGATGTAAACAGAGCCTGTGTAAGTAAGGGTGTGAGTAGCCCTTGTAGTAGCATGTGTATGCGCTGGTACATTTGCTTGTAATCCCGTGATTTGAATTCTGCATACAGCCATTGCCAAGTGCCTTTCCTTATTGCTGCGATATTTTGGTTTAGACTCCCATTTTTTATTTTTGTGTCGACCTGGATTTTCTTTTTCATTTGATCTGTGTCCTCCATTGTGTTCAGGAAGGGTATCTCCACTACCCAGCAGATGCAGCAATAAAGCCAAAAACTTAACAGCAAAATTGCAGTCAGCACCTGCTGAGTTCGACCATCATTTTTGCTTATGAACTATTCACTTACTCTGTGTTGCAACAAAGAAGTAGCAATAATTGTTTACAAACAGATTTGAGAACTGGACCCTTACGATTGAGTATTCAAAATCAGTTACCAAGTGTGTTTAAATTCAGCAGGGTTTTTAGAATTTTTTGATGGCTTCCTTAAGAACTGTAACACTTTTGAGTTCTCTTACACAACACTCCGTCAAGGTGATGTTGTAACCAGATACCCTGGCATATTTGTGATAGCTGTGGATAGAGGATCTAACATAACTGGTTCTGAATGCTTTGGTTTGTTTTTCTTTTTGGCGATAACACAGTTAAATTTTATGGGAGACTTGAGTTTTTTTCACATGAGTGGCCACTCAGGTCACCCAATATGATTTTCTGTCTTATGTATATTGTATAGATTTATGTAGATCTGATGTCTATTTACTCACTGCCCAGTTTAGATCTTAGACATTCTTGTTATTTGAGTGTGCATAACAGCCCTTTCAAGTGTGACCTTTCTGTTGGTATGTATCTTGGGAACAAAAGAAGAATTTCATAACGGACAGCCTTGCCATAATGAGTCATTATTTTTTAAAAACACAGCAACTATCTTAAGCAAATGTCATAAAATATATTCCATGGTCAGCACCCATTTGAACAAATTAAGCTGCATTCCACACTAAAAGACTGGTGTGCTAATACAAGAAGATGATTGTTCTAGTTGTTTCAGTGGGATTTTTCACTGTTTTCTGTCCAGTCAGGCAAGTTCTCCCACATTACTTGGAGAGGAAAAGTGATTAAGTTTGAAATAAATCAACCTAATTTCACACAAATAAGCAAAAGACATTCAACTACTGGGAATGAAATACATTTTGCTCCGTAGAGACTTGTTTAAGTGAGATGAAGTTTAGGTGGCTTATGTTTCATAATTTATCTGTAGATTTCCATCTCATATTTAAGTTCATCAATTACTGATGAAATGCTGGTCCATTGCATCAGCTGAAAGCTCTGTGTACAACCAGCTTAATCCCCAGTTTTACTTTTGTGACTTGTTGTGTTGAAATAACATCTCATTGTGTAAAAGCCCCTGGGAACACAACCTCATAACCTCAAATTAGCCTGTCTTACCACCTTGAAATGGCTTCCCCGTGCTATAAACTTCTGTGTGAATTCTGCTGACCATTTAATCTTGTCAAGAAAAGTGCTGGGATACAGAAGTGCATATAAAGCATACAACTGCTGCAGCTTCTCCAGTTCAGATGAGGTTTCTCTACCATTTAGGGCACTGCAGCAGCTCTCTTGTTCTCTTCATTGGTAGTAAAGCATTGTCCTCACTGAAGTTAGTAGAAACCCGAAGTTAAATCTAATTGGGATTACAACCTGGCCCACTCCCTTTCCCATATGCTCAATGGGACCTGTGATTTTGTGTACTGCGACCTCATGAAAACTTAAATCACAGAACATGAGTAATGTTGCAGACATCTAGGCAAAAGTTATACTTAGATGGTGATCCTGCTGATATGGATGGAATAGCACAGAAGGCAGTGACAGTCTGCACAATTCTCTGTTCGTGTCACCTGTTTGCAAGATGAGATCGTGCTGTGCAATGCAATAGCCATCTTCATAATCCCTTATGTTACATACAAAGTTTTAATGGTAAAGAGCAACTCTTAAGAAAAAAGGAATTATGTGGGTTTATCCAAGAAATAAAATTTTTATGATGTAGGAAAAATTGTTACATGGTATCATGAGCATAAATCTGGAAAGATTAAATAATTCTAAAATAAAGGGTCAGTCTAGGAAGCTATAGCAAGATTGCTCTGTCGAGACGTTCTTGATAGCTTTTACTGCTGTCAAATTCAGATACAGCCTTTCTTACTTGTTTCTTTAAAAAGCAAGCCATTTATTCCTCAAAACAACCTCTACCAAGCAGAAACCTGATTCTTGTATTAATACATAATACATTTACAATGTATTTCACCTGGAAGCGCTCAAGAGTCTATTCTGGGATATCCTTCGTGTATTTCTTTCACAAAGGTACTTAGTCTAGTTCTGCTTTCTTTTCCCCTTGCCATGAATCAACCAAGTTGTAAATAAATCATGCCTCATTTCCATTAAGCCCAAGGCAGCGGACCTATTAGCGTAATGAAATGCGGGGCCATCCCCTGCAGAACACACGGACGGGATCATGTGTTGTTATGCAGCACTGGCTCCTACACGCGTTTCCCATTCTCCAGGCTCGGGGTGAAGACGGTCTCATGGATTTCGCTGGCGTTACTCACAATTAACCACATGTTAAAACCGGGGCAGCAAAATAAAGGAACGTCACACAAGCTCTGCCAAACCCCACGCCTCAGAATCTCGCTGCGTTGCCGGCCCCCCGGTCCCTGCACACAGGGGACGCGCTCCACAGCCCGGCCCTGCGCTCCAGACGCTGGTGCGACATTTTTAGATTTCTGCCTCTAAATAAATCGCAGGGTGGTTTTTTTTTTTTTTTTCCTTCGGTGTTCCAGATAATTTCAAGGACACCGTCGGCCTGAGCCTCCCTCGGCGCCGCCTCCGAGCAGACGGGCCCGCAGCGCACCTGCGGCCCTTGCTCGCCGCAGGCGGAACGGCCCCGGGCAGGGGGAACAACGCTCTCCGCGCCCATTCCCGCGGGTTCCCGCAACGTTTGTGCCACGGCCTCGCTTGTTTTCGGGTGCCCGGAACGCGGGAGGGGAACGCCCGCCGAGGGGGGGAGCGAAGGCGTTCCCGGCCTGAGCCCGCCCGGCTTCCGTCCCAGCTGGTCCCTCCCCGCCGCCCGTCCCGCCCCGGCCGTGGCGTACCCGGTCCCGGTTCCCGTGATAACCGCGAGCGGGGCCGGCACCGCTCCGGGCGTGTGCGGAGCGCGGCGGGGGAAGCAGCGCCATGGGGGAGGCGGCCCGGGCCTTCCGCCGCCCTCATTAGAGCCGCCGCCCGGCGCAGCTGGAGCCATGGACAAAGCGGACAAGGTGCGAGGGGACCGCGAGCAGCCGCGGCGGGAGGGGCGGCGGNGGGGCCGCCGCCCCGCCCCGGCGGAGAGCTGCCCTCGGGAGGTGCAGACAGGGCGTTCTCCCGGCTGGAAGCGGGAGCCCGGCGTGTGTTCGCCGGCGCCGTTCCCTCCCCGGGCGGGAGGCGTCAGGCCGCGCCCGGCCCGGCTGTCCGGGGGAGCCGGGAACCCGGGAGCGGCTCCCCTGGGAATTCCAAGGGAATTCAAAACTCGGTTCTGTTCTTCTCCCTCCTATTCCTTTAGGCTTTGTTTCAAGCTTGGGGAAGCATTGCAGTTAGTGACATTTAGTTTAAACCTGCCTGGTTATTAGTAGAGACTGGGTTTCTTGAGAAAGAAACAGGTTTCTTTGAGAACTTAGTAACACAATTGAGATGTCACTCTTGTTGAAATCCTGTAAACGTCAGGGTCGGGTTGAAGTTTTCAGTGATAGGACTCAGCTGATGGTCTGCTCGTAGCTGCGTGGGTGCAGCTCACTAATTCTACAGGTCGCTGTATTTTTTTCTTCCGTAATAAACTTGGCTGTGCGAGGTAATCAGTTTGCATTATTCTTAAGACCTTTTAAAGTATAGGTATGAAAAAACGTCAGCAGGGACTTAAGAATTTGTATGGTTTGTTACATACGTGCAATAAAACATTTCATCATCGGGAGGTAGTTCTAAGTGATGTATCTGAAATGAATGATGTCATCTGTAGCAGCCTGGTATTACTTCTAAGCGTCTGTTTCAGCAGAATTTTGGCGATTTACAGCTCTTTGTTTCTTAGTTTTCAGCTTTGGTGTCTCCAGGGGTTCTAATAGTAGGGTTAAGGACTAAATTAACACAGGTTCCTGTAGCAAAGTAGATAATGACTAATAATACACTCTCTAAAGAGACACTGCTTTTCATTCTGTACGTATGTCTATGGAAGTTAACGAACAGTTTGTCTTATTACAGTATAGCTCCCACTGTGGCTTTCTTCCTGGGCTTTCTGGTGTGATAATGATTTTAAATTTTTTTTTCATGCTTTTTATTTGCCTTCATGTAGAAAAACTGATCTTATTCTGTAAAATTTATGTTAGTCCAATCTGTAGAACTTTTTGCTTTAAAATCTTGGATTTTGGTGTGGGTTTTTCTTTTTTTCCTTTGTCTCATCTGTAATTAGTACTGCTGTACACATGTGAAATATTTATTCCTTGTTGCTTGAGCTCTTCAGTACTGGTGGTTCACACACATGTCCTTATCGAACCATTCTCTTTTCATCTGTCAAAATAGTTTGTGAAAGCAGAGAGTTGTTGTGTTATTTACAGTATAAAATATTGACTCTGAGTGATTGTCTTAACTAAGTGCAGTATTTCAGCTTGGAGGTGTAGTTAAGCTCTGAAGCAGGAGTCATCTTGTGTTTATTCTGTTTGTAGCATATCTGGTCCTGTTGGTTCCTTATCCACTAGTAAGGCTTCTAGGCAGACAAATAATTAATACCTGATGAGTTTCTAAAATGATTCAACAATCTTGTTGCTTTTGTCTTCTCATTATGCAGTAGCATCTTGATTAGCAGACTCCTAGATGCTTTGGGTTTGAGCCTTTTGTGCTGTAAGAATTGAATATAATCACTGCTACCAGTGTAAGTGTTTGGTGAGGTTGCATCAGTTTTGGGAGCCATTTCATTTTTCCTTTATTTGGGCTCTTTTCTGTACCTGTAGTGCGTGACATCTGATAAATGAATAGTAAAGCTTGCAGATGTGTGTTAGCAGTACTCATTCTCTCCTTCCTTTCCCTCAGAATGCTCTCTCAGGCACAGTGTAGTAACTGTACGTGCTTATAGGAGTAACTACTGCAGGATTAGAGTATGAGCAGCTAGGACTACTGTACTGTGTTAGCGTGGTATTTCAAGAGTAAAGGAAGACCACAAATGCTTTTGATGGGTAAACAGTGGTGTTGGCTTAGTGAATCAGTATGAGATTTCATGTCACAAGATCATTTGGACACCTAACTGATAAAAAGATGTTGCTTTTGGATTGCCTTTAAGATTTCTGTTAACTAAATTCTGGTATGGCTTTACTTAGTTAATATGCTCAGTGATATTTTGGCAGCTGACATGGATGAAAACAGAATAAAGCTGCTTATAAACAATTATTTTATGATAGGAGTAGTTGTGATTTTTGTAGTGGGTAAGTTTACTTCCGTCTACACCAGAACAAAACTGTTCCCATTAAAAAGCATATGGGTTTCAGCAGTTAAGTGTAGGTTATTTTCCTACAAGAGACAAAACTCAGCAGATGACCTCTGATGCTCTTTCTGTTTAAGCAGAATATGATAGAAAACTAAAGAGGGAACAACTTCCCCTTTCGAAGGTACTGCTGTGCTTTGATTTTTCTCAGTCTTATACTTTTGTCTTGTCCCATGATTAAGACATTTGGTTCCTTTAGTACAGTTGAGAAATCAGGTGAAGTTGCAAAATCAGTGACCTGTGTTTTGTTTTAGTATTGCTTAAAGACAGCCTGTTCTGCTTGCCTCTGCTGTTCTTGACCACTCAACAGGTGGCTTGATAATATGGTTGCCATAGAAGTAGATCTAGATCAATGTTTTGTGCTCTTTATCCTATCTGTTTTCCTTAAGTGTTTCTTACCCGTGACAGATTTTTCAACTGAGGCAAACTGGAAAATGTCTAATTTTCCGTACTGCTTGCACATTGCTTTCTCTTGAACCTTGCAAGTGCAGAACAGTTTGGATTTTGTGAGAGTTTTGTATTGTTATTTTAGAATACGTTCTCTGGTGAATGTAAATGTTATTGATGTGATTCCATGAACATCTTAACTGTTTGAGCACAAGATTATTTATTCTTGACTAGTTTGTGGAGATCAGGAAACTGATTTGCATAAATACTTAGGATTAATCCTTTTAGTTAGTACACTGTCTACAAAGCATTAAAACATTACTACTTCATATGGATAGCATGAGCTTAGGAGTTTGTACTGTTAAATGCTGTAAAGTAGGTAAGTGAAGAGGTTCCTTTTGGTAGCTTTTTTATCTTTGGACAAGCTTTGTGTAAGGGTAAGTATTAAGTTGTATGCCCCCTCTTTTTTTCTTAGAATATTCTGGCTTTGAGTTTAAACATGCCAGCTTGTCACGTTGTGCCACTTGCTTGTTTTCTATATATAGGTAAAAATGTTAAATATTTAGCTTTGTTATGTTCTGATCATGATACTTAATCCTGTGAAAGGGAAGAGAATTATGCATGATTCCCTTTTTATGAGCTGAGGGAAAAGGGAAAGACTCACTTCACAGTGTATTTGCTTTAAGTGCTGTGTTGGAATCACTATGTTAAATGTAAATAGGGAGGATTAAATTTTGTGCTTCGTTAAATGGCCTGCTGCTGGTGTTTCCAGTTGGACTGCATATTTACCATTCCCGAGGTATCTGCCACTTAGAAGCAACTAATTATAGAAACAATGACTTCCATATTTGTAAAGTTTATCTTAAAATAGATGAACTGTGACTTGCCTTACTACTAACATGGCATTTAAATGATGAAATCCAGAATTCAGAAACAGGATTGCTTTTCTTTAAAAAAACCCAAAAGTTTGAGCTATGTTTTTATTTTACATTTGGGATGAGACTTCTTGTTTCCAGACTTTGAGACAGTAAAACAGCTGATTTTATTGTAGCCCTCTGAGATGTGGCATCTGTGTCTATTTTCTCACCCTGTAAATGGTGAGATTGATATCTAAGCGTTCTCCTCTGAGAGCAGGATGACAGAGATCCTATTTAATGGAAAATGCTGAATGACATTAAGCTACAATGAACAAAAACTTTTCTAAGATTAAACGTACAGTGCTATAACTATAGGACAAAGTTTACCAGTCTGTTCCTGCTTGTGTCATCTTCTGTCTTTGCAGCTGTTGATGACTACAGTAGCTTTTATATAGGAAACAAAGGAGCTCTTCAGTATATATGCTGTCTTGAAAGACTTGTAATTGTTGGACTGAAATATGTAATGAGCTGCTGCAAAACGTTTTGTAAATTGAAACTAGGGATATCCACAAAAGAGACTTCTGTCTAAATCTTGGTTTCTTTTGAAGGGGCGTGCTTCCATTAATAGGCAGCTGATTGAAAATCTGATGTTTCAGCATGACTTAAATTTATATTTAGAATTTTAACAAAGGTTGATTTCAATAAAGTTTTGTTTGGCTTTGTGATATGAAAGGTTGAACAAACATGAAAAAGTTGCACTCAAAAATAAATTCAGTCTTGCAGTATTTTCAGTGTTTGCTTTTAGATTGCCTGATCAAACCACATAGTATTTTGTATTAAGGTCTGACCCTGCATTTACTGATGGCAGTGGCAAAGTGCTAATTTATTTTAGAGGATGCGGACTAGAATAAATCTCAATACTGTGAGAGCAATTAAAGCATAAGCTTGTATCACAAATGCTCTGTTGTAAGGATTAGGGAAAGTGTAGCAGCCTTCCCCCAAATCCTTTCATGTTTGACAAATCTTTCTTGTCTGTGGTTGCAAACCAGTGGCATGATCAGTCCTGTTTGTGCTGTTCATGTGCGCTTGGCACTCCATTTGTACTGTGTGGGTGAAATCTCTGAGGAATTGTGTTCACATATATTTGCATGCACTTTGTTTTATGCACTTTCTTGTTTGCTTCTGAAACAAAAAGGAGCTTGTCTTGTGTTCTGGAGTTTACTTCATTTGTTACTGGTTGCATTTTCCACTGAGTCTTAAGCACATCGGTATTTGAAAAACCAAGCCCACCACCACCAAACTGCTTATTTGGCATTATTGTTTCTGTAGCTCACCAAAAGAGCCTTTCCTGTTAGAAGAAATAACAAGTTTCAGTAGGAGATACCTTCTGCTTGTCCAGTGCAGTGAGAAATTAGCAGCACCTTTCCTTGATACTAAATTGATGGATAATTCTTTCTTTTTCATTTCACTTTTTCTCCTTACACTATGAAGAAACAAGGCCATTTATCAAAAAGAAGAGGTACTTTGCTGTCTTGTCTTCACCAACATTTCCTCCTAGCTGAGAAATCTATAGTTCTAAAAAGATCTGCTAAGATAACTTTGGACAAATCACTTAGTGTTGCTCTTTTGTTTCCCTCACTTGTCCAGTGAAACCACTAGCCATCTGTGAAATGTGCTGAGATGTCCGGAGAGTCACCCTGGAGAGTTAATTCTGTTTATGTTTTGGTTTAGTAAGCAGTCTGACCTGACTTAGTACGTTTGTTTCCCCTTTTTGCTTTAAGTTTGGTCAAGTCTACTGCCCTCTTCTGAAGACACATCCTATGTAACACAGAACTCTTGAAGTATTTTTGAAAGACTGGTAAAATGCTCTGAGGAAGCAATATGTTGATGTTAGTTTAGTTTAGTTGGTAATACACTTGAGCTGTCTTTCTGCTTTCTACCTCAAAGTGGAAATGGGGCCTTGTGTTCTAATGAAATGTGTAAGTTGTGCTGAGGATTGGATGTGTTGTGCCTCCAGAATGATTTTGAAACCTGTGCTGAGGTTGTTTTCAGTTGGTGTTTTGATGAGTTGTCATATATGTGTGTGTGTCTGTCACAGAACAAAATGCAAAATCTGAAAACAGAGGTTTACCCTGAATTCTTTGCCGAAACAAGTTTCTTGAAAGGATTAAATAAAACCCAACCACCATAAACCAACCAAACCTGTAGGTGCAGACTAAACTGCAAAAGAAAAGTGTTTAAGGTACAATGCATGTAAAAGGTATGTGAAATGCAGTTTTGATTCCTTTAAATAACAGACACTCCCCAAGTTCTGTAAGCAAAAGAAGGAACTGACTTTAAAATACACCCATATGTGTTTATGATTACAGGATATGCTGTATCTTTATTTTACTATTAAAGGTAAGCTGAACTTGTTATGAGCTGTACAGAAAATGATAATTAAATGTATCAGGCAATTGCTCTGTCATAGCAATAGTAATCATAACCTGTATAAGAGACTGGGCAACAGGAAAGGAAGAATTAAAGTTGTCTTTCTAGTTTGGGCATCCCTGAATTGTTTGAACCTAACAAAATCAAGCAGAATAATGTGAGTTATTTTCCTAAAATCATCAAATTATATGATAAGAGTTTTGCATCTTGTGGAGGTTTTTTTACTAAATTAAAAAATACCAAACACCTCAACATACCCTTTTTTTGCTGGACAGATTTAAATAAATCAAATTTTATCGAATCCACCTTGGATGTAAAAGTAAGGTAGGGATTATCTTTGGGAATTGACAAGAAATATTTTGCTGTTCCCACCTTGCAAGTGGGAATCACTCACTTGCTTCCTGCTTTGATCAGTTACAGCTGTTTTTAATATCTGATGTGAAAGATTGTTCTCTCATAATTCTGATAATGAGTGATGTAGTACAATACCACAAAAATCATTGTAGCGAGACCATTCTGCAAGAGACTTGTCAATAAAGAATGATTTTTGTATTTTCACATCAGTCTTCCAAATAAAGGAAAGAGCAGACAACTAGACAGGAAAGATCTTTAAAACGGGAAATCTGGTCCCAATGTGAATGGCAAATAGAATGTTTTGATTCTTCTCTGAGCCAGTACTAGAGTTTATTATTAGTATGTTGGCTAAAGTTCACTTGACATGTTGTGGTAGGATAGTGAGCAGCAGGTTAGGAATAGTTATTTGTTTTCAGTGTTTCCTTAGGAATACCACATTTCTAAAGCACTCATCCTGGTTTTGCTCTTGTGTGTTCTGTGGATGAAGCACCTTTGGTGTGTTCCTTTAATGTTCAGGTTGCTCAGTTGGTTGGAGCAGGGTGCTAATGACGCTGAGGTTGTGGGTTCAATCCCCATATGGGCCATTCACTAAAAGAGTTGGACTGGGGGATCCTTGTGTGTCCCTTCCATACCAGAGTGATCTAGTTTTGTAGGCCAGCCCATAACTGAATCTATTCTTAAGCAAATATTTTTGCCTGACAGTCTTGAAATAGCGTGGAAAAAACCCTCTTTAACTTTCAGGGAGGGATTTCAGTGTTGGTATTTCTGTAACTTATTATGTGATCATGGTACATAAACACTTTAAAAAAAAATTTATGAGAAGTCTTTCTCTTGTGTTGAGGGAGTGCCTTGGAGCTTTGCAGAGGGGTAGACAAGTCACGAGGCAGCTGAGGGATGTGCCCAAGGCCAGAGAGGAAGCTCTGGGTAGAGCCGGTCGTTTGATTTGTGTTGCACAAGTTCAGCGCTGCTGCTGCAGCTGCTCCACAGCTTTTCCTCTGAATGGAACTTCAGGAGTTGGAAAAGAGTTACTGTAGAAGAAAGGGATGTTCACCCTCTACTAATGATAAAGAAATGCATTTAATTGATATTAAGGTGATTGTTCAGCTGTAATGCAGACCTTGTTGTACAGCAGTAGTGATACTTCTGTGTCTGTGCTTATAGAATCAGACTGCCCTGCATTGGAAGGGACATTAAAAATCATTTGGTTCCAAAACCCTGCCATGGGCAGGGACACCTTCCATTACACCAGGTTGCTCAAAACCCCGTCCAAGTGGGCCTTGAACACTTCCAGGGATGGGACATCCTTCCATGTATTATATTCCATCTATATATATATCCACATTATAGCCATAAGCATTTTCAAAACAGTCATTAAAAAATATTTTTCTGCCAAGAACAGTGTGTCTTGTTAGTTTGAAAGAAATACTTTTCTCACTGGGACAGCTGTATCTTCAAAAAGATGTTTGGACTTGCCCTTCCCACCTCTTCCACTCCCATGCTGCTAAACCAGTATGGGATCTTATTTAAGTAGAGTAAGTTTCGGGGACTTGGAGATGCAGATATTGGATTGGAAGGCAGTCTCTGGATGGATTGTGGATGTGACACAGAGCAAAGGCATGGACTGAGTAGTGTGTGGTAGGTGTGGGCCTACTTGCCATACTTCGAGAGCTCCCATTTAACTGTTTTGGCTCATGTGGATGTTCTGGAGGTAGTAGCAAGGATAGAAGACTGTCCTCAGTCAACCTTAAGGATTTCCTTTTTCTACAATAAGAGCACGCAGTCACACAAGTTGTGTGTTACCTTTGAGATTATTTCTTAGGCGTATGGAAGGAAAAAGGTCTGGAGTCCTTGTCTGCTTTAGAAAGAATCTTCCTGGGATTTGGTACTCCACGAGGTAGTAGTGTGAGATACGTGTAATTAAGCTAAAATCCTCGTACAAAAAAAAGATTATTTTCATCTGAATGTACATTATAATGGAATATAGAATTTGAGGGGTCTTTGGATCTGCCGTTGTTGTATTGAATAGAGCATTTTTCATTGTTTAAGTGTAAGATGCAGCTATGTCGTACAAAACCAAAAATGTGAGCAAAACCATCTTAAACTAAGGATCCCATCAGGATTGGGGGAGATATTTTGTTCAAAAGCAGAGTTTAAAACTTATTTCTAAGCAGTCTTTAATGCCTTCTTCATGACAACATTTAATCATAATCTTTAAAATTTAAAGTACATTAAAGTTGTGCAGACAGCATGTGTGGGGAGGGTTCTTCTGTGGTGCATCATCTCTTAGCAGTAAAACTATGGTTTAGTGCTGAAAAGTCTTTTTTATAATTGCCTAGAAACACGGTCAATTTTGTAGAGCAGGCCAGGCATTACTACATCTTCCATATGCTGGTTTCACTTCTGAAAGCCTACACAACTGTGCTCCACATACAGTGCTAATTTGGTTTCGTTCTGTGCTCAGACTCGTATATCCTCTGCAAGATCTGAACTTCAGTCCCTTTTAAATTAATTAGTGTTTGTATTGCACTTGTAAAGGTTAACACAAATGCTAAATGTTGGTGATCTGTATTACACCCTGCATTGATTGGAAGGATGCAATAAGCACTTGCCAACTGTTTTCCACCTCTCTTGGTTTACTGCAGAAATCCTGTAGCCTTGTCATCCATTTGCCTGCTGTTCGTGGTACTTTGCATACAACTTTATGAATCTAAATTTTCCCAAGCAATTTATGATTGTGATTAATGAAGACATTCTTTCTTTTCTCTTAAGAATGTCAAGCTGTCAGCTGAAGTAGAACCATTTGTTCCTCAGAAGAAGGGTCCAGAAACACTAATGATTCCAATGGCGCTTCCTAACGACAGTGGAGGAATTAATGGCATGGAACCAACTCCAATCCCTAGCTACCTGATCACTTGCTATCCATTTGTACAGGAAAATCAATCCAACAGGTAATAAGTGGTTGTGATCTTCATGGATGAAGGTCAGATGATCTGTTTTTAAATGAGTTGGAACTTGTAATAGACTTGAGAGGAGTCAGTGATTATGGGCTGTATATTCAGTTTTTTTGTTCACCATATTTAATCTTCTGACCCTTGATGTGTGAGGATGAAGTTTCTCTGTCCCCAGTCTTTTATTTATTTTCTTCCCTCTGCTTTTCTCCATTCATATTCTTTATTGCCTTTTTCCTGGCTATGGAGGTCTGGTACAAATCCCTGCCAAAGATATCTGCTGTGCTCTTGGATCTTCCAGGGCAGTCAGGAGTTTTTTTTTCAGAATCTCTGATGCTTCTCTGAATGAAGCAAGGCTTTGGGTGTCCAGCTTGGGTCCTGCCATGGTGAAACAGTATGCAGCTGATTCAGTATTGAGTGTAGCTGTATCCACTTTTCTTCACATAACTAGTTAAAATACATTGAGTTTAGGAACTTACTATAATAGAACTGTTGTTTTTGAAGGGGTAATAAAGGTCTGAATTTTATTTGAGAGAGGGAAAACTTACTGAGCAATTTTCTTTCCTTTTTGTTTTTTTATAGACAGTTTCCATTATATAACAATGACATCAGATGGCAGCAACCCAGCCCAAATCCTGCAGGACCATACCTTGCTTATCCTATAATATCTGCACAGCCACCTGTTTCTACAGAATATACTTACTATCAGCTGATGCCAGCACCGTGTGCTCAGGTCATGGGTTTCTATCATCCTTTCCCTACCCCCTATCCTGCACCCTTTCAGACAGCAAGTGCAGTAAGTACAGTCACTGCAGAATGCACTGAGCGTCCCAGCCCATCAGGCCAGGTCTTCCCCTTGTCAACTCAGCGGAGCAGAAGCAGTAACAGAGGACCAGTCATTCAAAAAGTAAGTCTGGTTTTGAATAGGATAAGTAGAACTGCACAAAGAAATGTTTTTGCACAGGAAGCATGTATCTAATTTTTCTTTTATCAACTTTTTTTTGTGTGTGGCAATGTTCGAAAACAGCAACAGCAGTTACAGATGCACATAAAAAATAAACGTCCTCCAGTGAAAAATGTCGCCACTCAAAAGGAGACCAGTTCATCAGGTCCTGAGAACAGATCAAAGATTGTTTTGTTGGTTGATGCATCACAGCAAACAGGTAATTTGTTTCTTAAGTTCTGGGTGTATGAAATAACTAGAACTACATGTCAGTTGTCATCTTTTCTAAAAGAGGATGGATCTGATTTAGATGCAGCTTTTAAGAGAAGTTTTTGCAGCTCAAAAGGATAATGAAGAAAAGGTGCTGATGGTTGCAGATACCGACTCAGTATGTCACCTTATAATGTTGCAGTGACATGGTACTCCTGCAGGGGCTTTGCCAACTCTTGAAGGAGTTGGTTATTAATGACAGTTGGACCTAGACATAATTTAAATTCAGTGCTGGTTTAATGCAAAGACTGGTTTTTTAAATGTTTTTATGATACGTAGCTCTTCCATTTCACTTATCAATTCCTGCACAAGTAAATTTATTTTTATTGTTTCTTGAAGACTTTCCTTCAGATATAGCCAATAAGTCACTTTCTGAGAGCGCCTCCACGATGCTTTGGAAGTCAAAAGGCAGGCGCAGGAGAACTTCTCACCCTGCTGCAGAGTCCTCCAGTGAACAGGGTGCAAGTGAAGCAGACATTGACAGTGACAGTGGCTATTGTAGTCCCAAGCATGGCAATAACCAGGCTGCAGCTATGGCTTCAAGAAATACAGATTCTTGTGCAATGAATGTATGTAAACATAACTGAGTAACTTAACTATATTTGTGGCCTACAGACTAATGGAAGTTACTAAAACAATTGGTTTTTTTCCTTTTCAGGTTGTAGAACCATCGATAAATACAAGTAAGCATTGTCTTGACTGGTGAGCTGTTTAAAATTTGGCTGTGGATTGCATTTGTGTTTTTGCTTTATATTTTGCTAGGAACCACCTCTTGATCCGCTTCAGCTCTAGCTGATAGATGCTTCTGAGCATGTATCTTTACTGTGATTTCCAACCACCTCCACTAAGACACCTGTTACTTGCTGAGTGAACAAGTGTGTAGCTATCACTAATGATTTCTGAATAGCTGCCTTTCTTTAATGGGTTAAAAAAGCTAGAGACTCCAGTGGAAGCATTCAGACAAAGCTGTGCTTCTGTTTAGTTTGTCCTCAGGCTTCCTTACCCTGTTGGGCTGCAGTTCATACCTGGGTAGTAACAGAGCCAAGGAGTTCTCATTCTCTATTTTAGAAGCACTGATAGTTTTTAGAAGCTTTAAATAGGCCGTGATTAGTGTGGTAGGTAATGCCAGGGACTGCTGTTTATGACTGAACTGAAATTGGTATGGATGTGAACCTGAGATTTCCTTTCTTACTGCTTTGTGGTGATCAATTGTTGGCAGCTTGAATGTTCCATGAAGGTGACTCTGCCAGCATCTGAAAATAGCTACGGAAGTAAATGTTGTCACAGGAGAATTAGACTTTCTCCAAGAACTTTATTTGTATCAGAATTGTGTTCCTGGCTCTGGTGGCATATGAATCATTATGATATGTTCCGGATACTAAATCAGTTTTTCATAGATGGCACTTCTCTTTCAGCTGGTATAAGTTGGGCTAATGTAAATTCCCAAGCAACTCAAAAAAAACCTTGGATTGAAAAAACTCAGACCTTTTCTAGAGGTGGAAGACAAGCTGAGCAAAGAAATAATCCACAGGTATGTTGTCAATGATTCTAAACTGAAGTATTTTGGGGATTTTGTAATATGTGAAAATAAGGAATTTGAAAGGAATTAGAAAATAAACATGCAAAAAATATTTAATGAAAACAGTATAGAAACTCAACCTTAAAGTCTAGTTGCACACTTCTAACTGGTGTGTGTTTTGGGCTATTTATCTATTGTATGTATATAGATGTGTGTATATATATATATATAAAATTGAATGTCCTTGACAGTCTTCTGCTTATAACCTGTTCTTTACATGTATCTAACTAGGAAGATTGTTGCATATATAAGGTAACCTGTGAAATGAAGGCAGCGTGGGTGTAGAAAAGTTAGTTCAGTTTTTGACCCATTCACACTTCAGGAGAAAAAAAAATTCTCAAACTTTCTAAAGAAAGATTCTGATGTGGTGGTGAACTAGAATCCTGTGTTCTCACTCCTGTTGTCTTCAAAACTTTCTTTTAAAAATTTACATTAGCATACCTTTTTTTTAGCATTTTTATTATTTCTTAATGGTTTAAAATTCTTTCATGCTAAAGCTTGAATATCTTTCTGCCAAACTCCCTTCAAATGGGACAGGATTTCTGTAATTAGTATGTGAGGAGAAAGAAGGTGGTCTTCCTAATTTTGAGAGATTTTATTGGGGCAGGTGATCCAGAGGGGTGCAAAGTAGGCTGAAACGTTTGCTTTTGTTTAAACATAGGTTTTGCTTGAACTCTGTTATTGCAGACAAGAAAGCTGAGCTCCAAGTGGGAGCTTCATAAAGTGTGCCTGTTTGTGCAAACATATGTGAGCCAGCTTGGCCTGTTTAGGTTTTTAGATGGAATTGTTAAATTCTCTTGAATCTTCCTGTTTGGTAGCTGTGGGCTTATTATATAAAGAAGTTTGTGGATGCTTGTATCTGGCAGTGTAGCAGTTCTGAATCTTTTTATAACCTGTTGTCAAATCAGAGGCTTTAGAAGCCACTATTGTTAGTTTCTGGCATTGGGAGAGTAGGAGGAACCAGACTTTTTCATCCAGTCACAGTTTAGACTCTAAATCTGGCAGGTTTTTTAGATATTTAAAAACAAAGCTGGCACAAAGAGTTTTAAATTAGGTTGCCTCAGCCATATTCACTGTACCTCAAGGCAGAATTGTCCTAGAAGCTATTTTCTGTTTAGACTAAATTGGTATGAGGTCTTTTGGAAATTTTCTTGAGAAATAGGTAAGGATAAATGTGAAATTCAAGTCAGGCATTGGTTTTTGCCAACCAGTCTTGCACATGGGTTTCCACCAGCCTGTTACGTAATAAACAGAAGAATGCTTATACCACTATGCTGCTGTCTCTGGCCTTTGGAGAACTCTGTGCATGTGCATTGTCATAAAAAATGTGTTGAAAGGGCAGTATATGTTGCATGCAGAATAATTATGTAGTGGGAGAAAGTTCTTTGGAGTAATTGTGGTTACAGACAGTTCCTCAGGTCTGTTAGAGTCACCAGCAACTCCTGAGTTTCTTCGTGTTTGGCCAAAAGAAACCTTTTTATTTTAATTACACATTTAAAGATGAATTGGCTTGAGGAGGAGGAATAACCTGGTGCTGTCTCTAGAATGTTTGTGCAGGCTTTAAAAAAAAAAACAACAAAAAAACCCACCAGAAAGCCCCCACAAAAAAAAATTCAAAACACCAAAGCACAATTTATCCTCTAAAAACTGTACCTAGCTGCTAATTAGCAGGCACGAGAAAGCTTTATGTGCATGCACATACACATCTTGAAAAATTTAAATTACAAAATACCAATCACATTTGTTGTTTTCAGTCTGGATTCAGATGCAGAGACCACAGCACATCTTCAGAAAGAAGGCAGAGTTTGCAGAAACGACATGACAAACCTTTAGCTACGAGCCAGGCAAGCAGAGCAGAACAGAGTCCTGAACCTCTGTATTTTGAGGTACTGTCCTGTGAAAACGGTTTCCACATTGTAGCAATGCAAGTTGTGTGTGGAATAAGTGATATTCTCAATGGGAAGTTACAAAACATCTGGCTCCAAGAGGTGTACAGTTGAGATCACTAATTTATTAGATGATTCTTTCATTGTGTGCAGAAAGAGGTCTGTATTTAGGTGGTGTGGAAATTGCAGTAATTTAGAACTATCGGTGATGGACAATTTAAATAAGCAGCCTTCAATTAACTTTTTCTGTTCACTTGTGAATAGAAATTAGTGTGTTTTCTGGTTTAGCCCCTCTAATTGTAATAGGATTTTTTTGTGTGTGTAAAACAGAACATTTTTCTTTAAAAAAAAAATACTGTCTGGACACAGAAATGCTTTCCTAATTTTTTGTTATTTTCTATTAGTGTCGCTTAATCCGTTCTAGTTTATGTAGGACTTAGGGATTCAATTTGCTTTTCTACCTTGAGCAGTTTCAGTTGATGCTTCTCAGGTGACTTTAGTTCCATTCTTTTTATTCTCAATTTCTGTATTGTTTAGGATGAAGATGAATTTCCGGAGCTAAATAGTGACAATGGCAGCAGCAAAAGTACTAGCATCCAGCAAAAGATTTCACCCAAAGTAGTAAGTAGTAATTTTGTTTTGCAAAGCATTCTCTTTTGAGACTATTCAGTTTGTGTAACTTTTTTATGAATCTCTGCTACAAGACTTACATTGCAGTAATTGTGATGATCTGGGGCGTTTGTGTTACCAGCCTTGGATGCTAAAGAAATGCCAATTAAAATAAGTGATGCAGGGAACCCATCTTCAAAAAAACCAAAAAACTTCAGGATTTTTCTTGCTAAGAAGATTGTAAAATACGTGTTACAGACAGTCAGTGTCACAGACTGTCACAAGTTGGAAGGGACTGCTGTGTCACAATGCTTTCATGCAGACATCTCTTGAAATTGTTAAATCTGCAAATATGTAGTAATGGTGTCAGTTTTTCAGAATAATTACAGTTTGTGTAGTTTCATTTCAAAATAAACTGCATCTGCTCCAAGGCTGTGGGAGCAGTTGTTGGAAAGGTACTTTTTTTAGAGTATGATCTACTTAAATATTTTGTTGCAGAACCGTGCATATAGACTGCTTAATCTATTTGGCTGCTTTCCAGGAAAGTCAAGTCCTAAGTGAAATCTTGGGGAGGGGGAAATTATTTAGCCATCAGACTGGAAAACCTTCTGAAGCCATAATTGGAGCTAAATAGAATAGCTTTCCCATACAAAAATGAAATCTAAGTAAGTTTCTAGTTTTATTAACTTGCTGTGTCATCTAGCTGTAATTAATTAGGATGTCATACTGGTAATCAAAGCCTTGGGTGATTTGATTTCTGAAATGCCACATATTTGGTGGTCTGGAGAGAAAGGTCTTTTAATTGTGGGTTTTTTTGCATTTTGTTTAAAATTCTAGTTGGATGACTTACCAGAGAATTCTCCAATCAATATAGTCCAAACTCCAATTCCCATTACAACCTCTGTACCAAAGCGTGCAAAAAGTCAGAAGAAGAAGGCCTTGGCTGCAGCACTTGCAACAGCTCAAGAGTATTCAGAAATAAGCATGGAACAGAAAAAACTTCAAGTGTGTAGCACCCTGCCCACCCCCAGCACTTGGTCAAGAGGAGTATCAGTTACCTGATGCTCCTCTTACTCTCTAATAGCAGTAATCTCTCTGTAAAGAATGTCACAGGCACCATTTCTTTCTATTTATTGTATGTGATGTTCCTGTTATAGGAGGCTTTATCAAAAGCAGCTGGAAAGAAGAGCAAGACCCCTGTTCAGTTAGATTTGGGTGACATGTTAGCAGCTCTTGAAAAGCAGCAGCAAGCAATGAAAGCTCGTCAGATCACCAACACCAGGCCTCTCTCATACACAGGTATTTCTAATCTGCCTGGCAATGGCTAAATACATTTTGTGCCAACATGAATGTGATTGCTCTGAGCATCTTAAGTGTTTTTCTTTCAGTCTAGTTTTAGCTTTTGAATATAAGCATGATAAAAACCTGGAAAGATTATTTTTAATGCATTTCTGAGCAAATTGCCTGTGCTATCATCTTCTGAGCTGCAGTGTGCAATGGTGAAAATCCATATAGAACTGAGGCCAAGTGTCTTTTAAAAGACCTGCTATTCAAAACTCAGGATTTTTCTCCTGAGAGTAATTCAGTGCTGAAATGAATATGTGAAAAGAACATCTACTAAAGATATTATAAAATACTCTTTGAAAGAGAGGATACCTATGACTATGATATGGAGGGATATCTCCCTAGGATATTCTTCCCATTTCTGCTGATGATGGTTCAGGGTCTCCTTTCTCAAACCAAATTTGTTTCTTAAACTGTGCATTGTTTCTATCTTATGCTTTTACCATTTATAATGTCCAGTGCCAGTGAAATCTAACCTTATTACATCTTGTGTGAAGGAGCTTTTCTTTCTGCTGTGTTTTTTTGGGGTGGAGGTCAGTTATTGGGGTCTTTTGTGCTCCAACTCATAATTTTGTTAGCCTTCACAGCATTTGTATTACAAAGACTGAGTGATCATTCCTTTCTTTCCTCCTCTGATTTTTAGATGTCTGTCAGGTCTCTGAAGATTCCTAGTCTATTTAGTTATTTGATTCTGAAAGTATCTTTTCTGAGAATCCATATTACTTTTTTCTGTACCTTTGTGTAGTTCTGCTGTATCCTTTTAAAAACAAGATCAGACATACACAGAATATTAGGTTATAGTTCCATCATGACTGTATACAATGGCTTAATTGTGCTTTTTTGTTTGCTATGTCTTTATCAACACAACAGTAAATCAGCTTTTTTAATACTTGCTGCCAAATACAGAATTGACATTTTTGTAATTACTTATTATAACCCCAGTCTCATTCCTAAGCACTTGTATGTAGCCTGGAGTCCATCATTACACACATAGTTACCATTTTCCTTCTGGTGTGTTAGTTCTTTTACCTGCTTTGAGTTTCAGCAGTGTTCAAACATTAATTCAAGTTGGCAAGGTTATATCAAACAAAGCTCAGCAAAGAACTGTTGGCATTTCCATTGGAGACAGCACTTGTTTTATTCTTTCTGGCAAAAGATCCACTTAACTACATGTTGCACTCTCTCATCTGTTTTGTCCTGTCAACTGTTCAAGTCTTTAGCAACTGAAAATCAATGTTTGGATAAGTATTTGTGATTTATCTTACCATAATCATCTTAACTAATAAAGCTACATGTGGTCATTTGAGGGAGAGACCCCTTGCCATTTATTAAAATAATTCCTGGAATCCATAGCTTCCTAAAACATGAGGCTGAGTTGAAGAAAGCTTAAAACCATCTGGAAGCAACAATATCTGATGATGTAATTTTCCTGTCATTATGAACTGCTTTTTTTCCAAGGAAGGAAAATGTACTTAGAGACTTAATCAGTGGAAATTCTGAAAACAGTGTTGAAATAAAGCTGACATGTCTTTTGGTGAAACTAATATCTATCTTGTATTTAGTTGGCAGTGCTGCTCCCTTTCATACCAAAGAATCTGCCAGCAGAAAGTCCTTAACAAAGGGACAGCCATCTATGGGTTGCCTTAATCCTTTGGATTCGACTGCCCCGAAAGTGAAAAGGGGAAAAGAGAGAGAGATTGCAAAACTGAAACGCCCTACAGCACTTAAAAAGGTAAACAAGCCAACCTTGGAGTGTTTTGACCCACACTCGTACTTGAAAAATAAAAACTGGTATTTTCTTAGTTGAGGACTAGTTCCCATGAGCATAGGGCTAGGGAGTTAGGAGCTTCTGCCTCCAGTTCCTGCTAAACTGATGTCCTGTGCTTTGGATCTAGACATGTCACATGACTTTTATCTCCACATAATTAGTTGAAGGTAATAAAAATGTATCTCAACAGAGATTGCAAGTGTGTTTTCTTTTTGTAACTATAGGCACTAGGACACATGGGAAAACTTCCACAGTTTTTTCATGTGGCTGATTCCTAGTCTGTAGTGCAATGTAGTATGCTAACCTTAATTTTTCCTACTCCTTTTTATAGAGGTGGGTATAGAACTTGAGGCAAACCCACAATTTTTAATTGAGTAAATTTACAAATAGTTGCTGGTATATATCTATGTTCATGCTGTCATGAATTAGGTGTGTGCTGAAGGAATAGAAAATATATGGAGATCAGAAGGTAAAATATTAAAAAGTGAGCCCTAAAAATGCATGTGTGAAAGCCTTTTTCTGACCTGCCTGTGATCCGAGTTAGAGGAATTCACCTGTTCAATAAAGTTTTCTAAACTGTTTGTTGTCAATGCTTTTATGTTGTTGCTATTAAACATGATAGTAGTACCACTATAGCCATGGCTACTTACCTTTGCACTTTTTCCTTTTATAAAAGGGTTGTCTTTATTGAGGTGCTTCACAGAGATGGCTACTATGCCTGCATAAGGTACTTTTTAACAGGCATAGGGTTAAGGAATTGTTAATAAGTAAATGTTATGTATCAGAAAAGAAGCTGTGAAAGTACTTAAACAAATGAAAGTACTACTTATGTAGAAGTATGTGAGTACCTGTAAAATGCTGCAGTGAAATACTCCTTGTGATCAAAGAGGAAACTGAAATTATTTCAAGGGTTTCTATCCTGGCATGAGTAGGAAGGTTCAAAACAAGTCACTTAACTTTGTGTTATGTTCAGTGAAAGGGATGTTTTTCTTTACAGGTATCTTCATCATTTTCAGATGCTGACAGCTGTTTGTTTTGTTTCCAGATTATTTTGAAAGAGAGAGAAGAGAAGAAAGGCCGTTTATCAGCTGACCACAGCCTTCTGGGTTCTGATGAACAGAAAGAGGCTCATTTGAACTTGACTGCTGACCAGTCTCAGGAGCTGGCCTCTCAGGAAGGTTGGTCTCTCTATCTCTAGACTCCCATCACTCCCCCTCAGCTGTGCTAATCATCTTATTTTCATGTTTTGTCTTTCTCTTGCTATGCCACACAACTTAGTCACGTTATCTTTTAGCTCTTTTTAACATTATGAAATACCAGCAACTGAAACCCTCTTCTAAAATGCCTTGTCTGTCCCTTGGTTGTGGAAGGCTCAGTACACTGTGGCTTCTCAGTACTTGATCTCCATACAGGTTTTTAATTATCATCTCAAGTGGATTTCCCAACACGTGTCAGGGTTGATGGTATTTTTGATAAGCAAGCAAAATGTGACCTGTTGTCAGCCATGCCACGTTGATCACAGTACTTTTTAATGATGAACATGCTGAAAGCTTTCCAGATCTGGAAGTTGCCAGCTGTAAATAGGGTTTTCCAGTTTGTTGAACGTGTTGATCAACTGCAGTGTCTGGACTGTCAGTTTGCAGCAGCAGCCCTGAGCAACTGAGAAACTCCAGAGAATTTTCAGTGTCTTTAACATGTTTGGGGCAGTGGGAGTAGGGGAAGGAGGTGTCTGTCAGGATTCCAGAGGTACTGCTGCATAACTTTTTCTTCTGAGTGACCTGTCTAACTAAAGTGGGAAAATCCTAGATATTCTAGGAATAATTTAGTTGAATATTTTATATATATATATAAATATTAAGTAATTATTGGAAGGAGTAATAACATTTAGATGGATTTTTTCCTTCTGTTTTATTAGTTTCCTAAAGTAAGCTCAAGATATTTTTAAAAGAATATTCAAATATTGTTTATTTATCCAGTCCATGCTGAGTGGTGGGTGTGCGTTCAGTTTTTCTCCCCTTTCCCTTGCCCCTCCAGAAGGGGAGGGAAGAGTAATGCTTAGTGTTTTCAAAATGTAATTTGGACAAAGTAAGGGAGTGATAACACAAGAAGTGTGATTCTGTTCCTCTTACATAAAAAATGCATTTGTATTTTATAATGTTTAAAAATTGCCTTTCAGAAACTGGTCTGAGTATGCCTAGTGATACTTCGCTTTCTCCAGCAAGTCAGAATTCTCCGTACTGCATGACCCCAGTGTCACAGGGTTCACCTGCTAGTTCTGGAATAGGCAGTCCAATGGCATCTTCTGCAATAACCAAAATTCACAGCAAGAGATTCAGAGAGTAAGAGTTTTGCATTATTAATATAAATTCAAGGCTTGCACTTCAGTCATCCTTGTGTTTTAAGTGTGGGTAGATTTAGTAGACTTAAAAGCTTAATGAACATAAGCTTCCCTTTCAGAAATGGAAGGTTCTGCAAGTATTTTTTCCCCTAAATGGATTGCTTGTGTTTGTACACAAATGTGTGTATGTATGTACACACACTCACTTGAGACTTTCTTTGGTTGCAAATGAGCAAGGTGGGAGTATTCTCTGAAAAATATTTTTTAAAGGAAGGCTATGTATACTTTGGATGGGAAAGGAAGGGATACTTAAGGATGCTTGAAACACTGTAATAGCCCTTAATGTGTTAGGGCTTTTTTATTAATGTATCTTTATAATGTACTAAATTAATGAAAAGAAAAATTGCTTGAGTCACTCATTGCAGTATTTGTTTGTATTTTTAATATTATTTTTGATTGGCTTCTTAAGGTAAGGGACATTACTACAGATACAAATGTTTTAAGGATGTATTTTTAACTTAGTTTGCAGTCTGATTTCTAAATCATTTTAATGACTTTAGTAAAAGTTAAATAACTGTTCTGAGGAAGTAAAATTATTTTCATTTGCAAAAAAGCTCGGTGAAACCTTGGTTATGCTAATATGTGTGAAGTAGCAGTGCTGACACTTGTGAATGTTGTTTTGAATTGACAGATACTGTAACCAAGTTCTAAGTAAAGAAATAGATGAGTGCGTGACTCTCCTGTTGCAAGAGCTTGTCAGCTTCCAGGAACGGATTTACCAAAAGGATCCCACGAGAGCTAAAGCAAGGAGAAGGCTCGTTATGGGGTTGCGTGAGGTTACGAAGCACATGAAACTAAACAAGATCAAGTGTGTGATCATATCCCCCAACTGTGAAAAAATTCAGTCAAAAGGTATAAATGATTAAAACAAGTGGTGCACTTAGCTCTTTTCAGTTTTCTTGTGTTAATTAGCAAGGTTAGAAGCATTTGTTACCATGCGTGATGTAACACTTCCAGACTCCAACCGGGTAATTGCCATTCCACATTTATTCTTTTCTACTCCATTCTGGAAGAAACTCGTTCATGAGAGGTGAAAAGCTTAAAGAAAAATAGACATTGTAGAATTAAGTCTGTGTGTGTTACTTCATTTGTGTTCAATACACCTTGCAGAGTCCTGAGCTCTGGATGCTTTTGAGGAAGATTCCTTAAGAGGATTGTGAATTGGTTAGTTAGCCAGCCAACACATTCTGCCACAACCAGAAGTATAAACAGAGGCTTCCTGAGATAGGAGAATAGCAAAGCTCTGCTTAAGAAAAGACCTGTGAGACTCTGGTTTATGTGCAGGACTAACAGAGAATACAGAATATCACCTTCATCTGTACTCACTTATACTTGAAATGTGTTGAGTGTTATCCTCTGGGACATAGGAGCTGCTGATGTGCGTATTGAAGCTTTACGGGCTAATTGCAGTTAAAGTGGGTTAGAGAGTTGTATCATACCATATGATGACTTCAACTGACTAGATATCTGTTTAAAATTGCTTTCTTCAAGGTGGATTGGATGAGGCTCTGTATAATGTAATAGCCATGGCACGGGAACAAGAAATTCCATTTGTGTTTGCTCTTGGCCGCAAGGCTCTTGGCCGCTGTGTGAACAAGCTGGTTCCTGTTAGTGTTGTGGGTATCTTCAACTACTCAGGTGCTGAGGTGAGTAATTCCAATCACAGAAATGGCTGGAGTAAACAATTATGTTCCTTGTAGTAAAGAATTATTTGGCATTGAGAGCACACCTAATACACCTTTGATAATAGCCCTGCTCTCACCTATATTAGGATGTCTTTTCTTTGAAATTCAGCTTTTATGGTACTGAGAGGCTGTGGTGAAACACTTCGGTCACAACATCTCGTTGTAGCTTTCAAACAGACTTAAAATGTAATCTGAAACTCTCTGGAATGTTTAAGAATGTAAGAGAAACAGTGTCTTAAAGTATGTCCATCTCCTCAAAGTTTCATAAACATAGAGTGGTGTTTTTATTATTTAATACAGAGAATAACTAACTCTTATTGAGGTATTTGGTGTTAATCTTGAGGCTCATGTGGTATACTTGGGCTGAAAGAGGTAATCTAAAGTGAAAACTGTTAGCAAGAATTACTGCTGAAAAAGCTGCCTTTGTACTTAGGATCTGTTTAATAAGCTGGTATCCCTGACTGAAGAGGCCAGGAAAGCCTACAGAGACATGGTGGCTGCAATGGAACAGGAGCAGGCAGAAGAAGCCTTGAAGAACGTCAAGAAGGCCCCGCATCACATGGGTCATTCTCGTAACCCTTCTGCAGCAAGTGCTATCTCATTCTGTAGTGTTATTTCTGAACCCATATCTGAGGTCAATGAGAAAGAATATGGTAAGTAGGTTAAAGCTTACCTTTGTAAATAGAAGCTGGAGTTTTCCAAATGCTGTTTGTTGTGAAATTTGGCTAAAAATGCAATCCTTCTTCCTAATTCAGAGTATTCTGCAATTTTCAAGGATAAGAAAAAATTGTTAGTCTTCAGTTAATTTCAGAAAATTTTTTGTCTGAACTATATAGAAAATAATTTCTGATCCTCAGAAGTGTTACAGGTGTCTAACATCAGTGGAGGTGGCTTCTCTGGTTTTATTGAACTGTTACAAAACTGATAGCACAGAATTGATTATATAACTAAGGAAGAACTGATGACAGAGCAGGAACTAAAATTTGAGGTCTCTGAAGATATAGGACATGTAGCTCAAATTTTTAAACTTGAGATGGCAGTGAATGATTCCACTGTGAGCAAAAGGCGAGTTCATTTATCCAGTTGCTTAAGCCTAGATGGAAAGGAATATAAAAGGGAGAATACTTGTTAGAAGTCAAAAGACTTCTCTTTTTTTAGTCTGAGAGTGAATTAAAGAGAATGATATCTTTTGTGTGAATTCTTTTGTGGTATCTTGAATTCATTTCAGGTATTAAGTATTTTTCAAGAAGCCCTTAAATGAATGACTTAAGATGGTGGCAGTTTTCTCCTTTAAATTAATACTTCAGAGTAACCTCTTTGACTACACTTAGTGCTACATTTGGTGTTTACACAGGAAACTAAGTGGCACAAAGTTTCAATTTTGTAATGTCTGCTTCAGGGTACTGTAAAAACCTGAAGTTATTCACAGCTCTTTCTGTTGTCTCTCCTCTTTCCTTTTTCCTCTCTTTTCTCGTAGAAATTTTTCAAGAAAGCATAGAATAATATTCTAGTTATTAACTGACACTGCTATTTAGGCTGTTACTACATGCTCAGGATAAGTATTTTTATATACACAGAATTAATATTTCCTACTTAAACTTCTAAATTTGTAGAAACAAACTGGAGAAATATGGTGGAAACATCTGATGGGTTAGAGACCTCTGAAAATGAGAGAGATTCCGTGTGCAAGGCTGCAGTATCAGAAAAAGCTGGTCATGGCCAAATGGAAAAAACCACTCTTAATAAACAACCACCTCTGGCTACAGCTGGCGCTACCTCAGCAACAAATCACGGAAAGTCCACCCTGGGTGACAAGGATGAGGTGAAACCAGATGACAATCTGGAATGGGCCTCACAGCAGAGTACAGAAACAGGATCCCTGGATGGCAGCTGCCGAGATCTTTTGAATTCCTCCATGACCAGTACCACCAGTACTCTCGTGCCAGGGATGCTGGAAGAGGAGGAGGAAGAGGAAGATGACGATGATGAGGATTATGCCCATGAACCAATTTCTGTAGAAGTTCAGCTTAATAGCAGAATTGAATCTTGGGTTTCAGAGACCCAGAGAACTATGGAGACGCTGCAGCTTGGGAAGACCCTTAGTGGTGCTGAAGAAGACAATGCAGAACAAAGTGAAGAGGAAGAAATAGAGACTTCAGAGCAGGCAGATCCTGTCACTGATGGGGAGGAATGGACAAATGATAAGCACGCAAGTAACACTCAACATAAACCCACCATCTGCAGTTCTCTGAATAAAGAACACACAGATTCCATCTATATGCCGTAAAAATAAGCAGGAACTCAGGAACTTTTTAGAAATTGTATTAAAACTAACTGTTGTAAAGGTTGCAGCCATTATTCCATATGCTTCATCTCAACATTTTGCACTGTTAAACATTTAATACGTGTATTTAATTCACAACAATATTTTTGTAGCTGTCTGTTACTTTTTTGATTTAAAAACTAGCTTAGCTCTTAATCAGTGTTGATTTCCCAGATTAGAAACTGTGTGGAAAATTTGTCAGTATGCATTCATTTTATCTTTTGTGAAAGGAAACATGTTGTAACTGACCAGTTTTAAGCAAAATTCTTTTGAGTTGTGACTCTTTAGCTTATTTTCAAACAGGTAACCTACATTAACACTGACAAATTACCAACAATTCATGTTGGTGGTATGGTTGTACTAGGCCTGTCAGTGTATTTGGCCATGACTTTCTAGTTCTATCTAGAAATAAAAGGAAAATTTTGATCCTCTTTCAAGAAAAGCTAGAAAAAGCCATTTGCAATCTTAATGAGAATTAAATAGTAGAGAAATTGTGTGTGATTCTTATGCTAAAATAGATGCAGCTTTTTAGTTGATCTCGGTGAATGCATCATTAAAAAGCTGCTGATAGCTGAGATGGTTACAATAAGCTATAATAACTTTGATTCCAGAAAAACTTTAAACCAGAGGGATATAATTAATGTTTTGCAGGTTTTCTTTACAAGGTAGAAATACTGCATTAAAAAAAAACAGGAAAGAAAACAAAAATTCCCCATTCTCTCTGCAGTTGCTGTCTGCCAAACCACACTAAGTGACTCATTAACCATAATCCCTATTCAGGGCTTTTAGTAAACTGATGACTTCCTCTCTCTCCTGTCACTTACCTCAGGAATGCTGTTTTGCATATTGTATTCTGCATAACACTGCAAAAAGCAAGAATAATCCTTTAACAGCAAGTGTGAATGATGTGGTGGCTGTCTCTGCATTCACCTGCATGCTGTGATCCTGGCCAGGATGTATCTTATCAACTCCTGCTGAAAATGTGACCTGTTTGTCTCTTCTTGCAGTTGTAAATGCTTTAGGAGTTGACCTCCAGATAGAAAAGAAAGTAGCTATTCCAGGAAAGGAGGAAGTGCCCTGTAGTTTGGGGAAGTATTTCAGTGGTGTAGAGGTAAAAGAAACAAAAAGATGCCCTCCCTGAAACATACCTGTTGCTAGAGAATTGTTCCATGTTCTGTTCCGAATACTGAAGTAAAATGCATTAACTGATGATGGATTTGTTTCAGACAGAGGATGGAGTGTGTGTCTAAACCTTGCATGTCAGGAGTCTGTTTTCTATCTTTATTATTGGCAAGGATACACTGAAACTGCCAGCAGCAGGAGCTTCACTACAAGAGTAGCCAAAGAGTAACTCACGTGAATAACACTTTCATAGTACGTTTCTTTTAATTTCACTTTGTTTTTCCTGATCACTTGTATCAAAATGCATGAAAAGCCTCTGGGTAGGCTGGAAACCACAGGAAACTGAAGTTAGCTGAGTTGGGTTTAAAGTCCACACTTGGGAACACGGGACCAATGTTTATAGTAGTAGTGATGCTGGCGTTTTAAGTTGCACTGGGAAAACAAGGCTCCAGGTTTAGAAGTCATCTAGCCCTGGGTTTTTGGATGCTAATGAGAATAATAGAAACTGTGTATTATGTAAATAACGCTTTGATAGCTATAGGCATAGCAAATGCTATGTAGATAAGCAGTGTAGAGAGCTGCTACGACAACTGGCTGTTCTGTCACGTTCTTAGCTCCTCAATGTAATCTTCCTAGGTGTTAGAACAGGTGTTTCATAGGAACACAAAGACTAAGGAATGATGCCTCCTGAATGTTAAACCTTTTACTGTCCCTATGGCAGATTTCTACTGTCTGTATGTTTTAAGAGTTTTTGCTTTAGGACATGACAGGTGTTTGAACTGCTGACAAGCAAAACTCGCCCTTGGATGTGTAAGCACATCTCGGCACAGGTGAGATCAGTGCATGCACTGAGGGCAAAACTTCGCCAGAACATCAGAAAACAAAGGTGTTTGTAGTTTCTCCTTTTGCTTTTTCAGTGCCAGTGATTCAAATAACTTTTGATCTTGAAGTATTAACATCAAAGGCGCATCTTTTTATATGTCTTTTCTGAAGTTGGACTGTCATTTTAAAATTTTCTGACATTTATATCAAAGAAGTCTTGTAATATTCAGCCCGCTATTTAACTGCAATTTTGCTACAAGTTTAATAGAGTTCTTGAAAGTGATACAGCACTTATAATTATCTCTCAATTTGCCAGCAAATAAGGAACTAGTCTCTTTTTAAAATGTGGCAGATCACCCTTAGGGGAGCAAACTGAAACTGAGTAAAGAAAACTGGGTTTAGTGCTTCCTTTTTGATAAACTGGGAATGAGCAATAACTGTAAGAATGAAATTGCAATTCCTTTGGGAGTGGTCCATTTGCATCTGAAATTAGGGAAGTTCCTTGCCACTTGAAGCACTTAAGGAGAGTATCTCACTGTGGTCATTTTGGTTCTATTATCAACAGAATTTAAGAAGAAAGCATACAAATGTTCTACAATACCATGATTTTTTTAAAAAGTAGTTGAATTTCTATTTCAGTGTAAAAGTGTGCAGTTTATACAGGTTGTTACTGTCCCCATGAAAAGATGTTTCTGTAGTTATAGGTGTATAGATATTTTTGTTGTGAAAATAATTATTCGGGAAACAAATCTACTTTTCTTAAGGCATTGTTTATAGAAATGATTTCACCACTTACTTTATCTGGTAAAATCAAAAATAATGTATCTGTGGTAGGGGTAGGGATCTTTAAAACTGGTAGAGGTGGCTATGTATACAACCTATTTATATAAATAGTCTTAAGTATCTCTGTCAATAATAAAACATGGATTACAAATCTGTAAAAGGGAAAAATTCTGAAGAACTTCTGTCCTTAGTTGGACCAAGTAGCAATGTCTGATTAAGGCTAAGGCTCTGATCCTGCTCACACATGCTTTGGAGTGTTAGTGCCACTGGCTTAAACTGGTGGCCTGTTTATCTGCTTAAGTTGTGTGCAGGCTGTTGTAGGATTGGAGCTAAACAGTGACAGAGGGTATTGACCTGTGTTTTAAAAATTCATTATAGAAAATGTTCAGTAATGCACTTGTTGGTGTTCTTCTGGTAAAGCTAAGAGGTGTCTTTATGGGTGGGTGGGAGCTTACACAATGTGGTTCTGTCCAGTTCTTTAACACAAGCTTAAATTTTAATAATGTTACTTTAAATATGTATGTAAAAAAGTATTATTGTTTGAAAAGCTGCTGTTGCTGAAACTGTCATTAAGTATTTCTCGTGAAGTTGTGCCAACTAATGAAACTGTTGAGTTGATTTCAGTGTCAGCCATTTAAAAATTAGACGTGGCAATTTGTTAACAGAACAAAACCCAGCAGAAACAAGCCATAGAAAACCAGGAATGGGGGGGTTCTATGCACCCTGCCACACACAAGGAAACATGAGAATGTCTAACCCAAAACTTCCTCACCAATGAATGGTAATGCTGAAAGTAGAAACCCAGTTGGCACAGCCCACCTTCGAAATGTTCATAAATAGTTCATATAATTTACTTTTTAAATAGATTCTAATAAGGAAAGCTGTTTAATCTTTAATGTCTTAAAATTTATGGTAATATTTAGGTTAAAGCAGTAGAAAAACCATTATAAAATACAATATGAAGGGGTTTGTTCCATTTCTTTTTTGCTGTATGAAGGATAACTGTTCTGTCTACCGTACTTTTTGGAGTAATAACAGCTTTTTTGCACTATGTAAATACTAGTGGGGAATTCTTCCATAACTAATAAAAATGATTGTAGAAATGTATGGCTTTATTACGGTGCTGTGTTTGTTCAGGACTCTTTGCTCCTGAGTTGGTGTTCAGGGGCTGCCCTGGCGCTGCAGGTGCTGCTGGGCCAGGGCAGCGTCGCGCTGTGGCCGCAGGGTGGAGGAGCTGTGTGCTGGCACCCGGGGGGCACAGCGAGGGCAGGGAGCTGAGCCCCTCAGCCCCAGCGGGGAGTGCCTGGAGCAAAAGGCAGGATTGGCTGGGATCCCAGCCCTCTGTTGTCACCCACTGACCAGAAAAGTATCATATAGAAAAACCCACCCTTCAGAGACGCTGGGACTGAACCAGGTGCAGAATATTGAGTAGGAAATAATGTTTTACTTAAGCGGAAATGAGCAAGGATAAGCACAGGTACCTCCAAAAGCTGGGATTTCTCACATGCTCTACGGGATGAGAATTTCAGTTGACCTGTCCTTACTGTTGGAGTGGTGCATGAAATCGTATGGAAAACAAGGTGAAGTTCTCTGCATGTTGTCCCCTCTTCTCTACTTAAACTCCTCCGTGGCAGTAACAGTGAGCTGTAACAGTGTTATTAACTCATTTTGCAACTCCCACGTGTGCAAATATTTGTAGCAACTCAGAAAGGATAAAGCTTTGTCCTGTAATTCTGAAGTTTCTATTTATGTCCCTTAACTTCATGTTTCAGTTCTGCTTTTGCAGTTGTCTTCTGGTGAAAGTGCTTCTGTTACAAACCCCACTTTGGAGTTTCTCTGAGTTGCAGTCAGAATAAGTCCTCGTGTCTGGGTTCTGCCTCTGTCTTCTCAACCTGGTAAGAGTTTTGGAAAGTACAAAAAAGAGGGTGGCACAGTGCGACCTGTGCTATGGAAATGACAAAAAATTAGTTACCCTTGAGCCTTTACAAACTGAATTTTTTTTCTCCCTCTTCATTTCTTCACCATTTAAGAAAAACTAACATTGAGCAAAATTCCTTGGCTCTGGTGAGTTTTTTAAATGGTGCTTTGCACTTCTGCACATACCAGAAAAAGCACCACAAGAAAAAAATTGCTCCTGCTAAATTCCTTCAGGCAGCACTAGCCCTGCCTGCACTCCCACAGCAGCCTGGGCTCTCAGATACCAGGTTTGTAGGGATAGGGCTGGACGTTCATGAATCTGTGTGTCCACAGCGTGTGGGAAGATCCCAGTCAGTCAAACTGCACTCAGCAAAAATGACAGCTCCTTGGACTTGCATTCAGACTTTTAGGATCATTGTGAATAAACACAGGGCTTTATTCAATTTTTTTTTTGTTTGTTTATTGTTGTGGGGTTTTTTTAAAGCACTACTGGGCAAAACCAGCCCACCCCACAGGAGATGATGCAGCTGCAGGCTGTTTACCTTGGGGGGTCTTTTATGAGTTTCCAGATGCAGAGGAAGCTAAGCTGGACTGCACTTGCTGGCCCCAGCTGCAGGCCCTGGTGTGCTCCAAGCTGTTAAATGAGTTTTCCATGGAGCCTGGGGAGCTCCCACACGAGGCAGATGCGTGGGGGGTCTGTCTGGGCACTGAGAACACCCAGCTCTCTCCCGTGGTGTTTTCCAGGGATCCAGCCTCAGTGAGTGATGAGGAATTTAATAAACATGTAACACTGATAGCAGACTTGTTCTTCTGCAAAGGGAAATGGGAGAGGGGGCAGGGAATAAACTGTGTGTCCCATAGTTCTCTGTGTGGAGCTGTGCTTGTCCTTGGCTTCCCCTGGAGACTCTGGAGGCTGCAGCAGCACCGCTCACACCCAAAGCAATTGAGTCTGTGTTTATAGGGGAAGTTAATGTGTGTCCACACCAAACTTAAAACAACTTCATGCTTCTACAAGGCTTTGGACCCCTGTAGTAGGTTACTCATTTCTTGCAGAGTTACAAAGCAACAATAAATGTCACTCAAAACATTTGGGGGCTTTGTACAGTTTTCAAAAACATTGTAGTGCAAGTCCAGCATCTCTCAGGGAAAAGAACCCTAAATGTATGTTTAGAGCATTAAACTCCTTATAATGCTTTTTCTGCAAGGGAAGGCTGTGTTTTTAGGTGGATTCCGCCTGATAGTGCTGTTTCAAGCTCTTGGGGACTCCCTGTCTGCAGCTGAGATGGTAAGTGTCCCTTCTGCCATTGATTGTCTTGAGGAATAGGTAAGCACTGGAGAGGCAAGGATGTTTGACAAAAGAAAGCAAGAACTGGAAGAAGCTCTTGGAGAGCTTTCCTTATGGAGGAATGTTGACTGTAGAGGAAGAGAGCAAATTAACAAAAAGAAGTGTTTGGAAATGCCCCCATGTCAAGGTTTACTTTCTGATTTTTCCAAGTTAAAGGCAATCATCCAAGGATGGAAGGGGTAGATGCTGAACAAGGGTACATCCTTCAGCGTTTCCTTGTGCACCTAAGCAGACACTGGGAGAAGTTCAACTCTCTTGTGGGATTTATTATTTTCTAATATGGGCTAGTGGATAGCCCTATAAAAATACAGCTTTAAAGGTAATTGCAGGAAAGGCTGTTCCCTGCCTGCTTACCACATGGATATCAAACCCTGTCATGCCACTAAAGCATGACTGCCCCCAACTTCCTTTGGAGCTGACAGTAGTTTGGTGATGCTGTTGCTGAAATTTGTTTCATGTGGTGGGTAAATCTGCAGAGAGGCTACTTTAGGCTGAAAATTTGTCTTTTTATTCCTCCTGCTGTGAGTTGTGCTCAGAGCTGGATCAGATCACTAGACTCTTAATCTGCTCTTGCTTTGATCACTTTGTGGTACAACAGATACTGGGGTGATGCTGGGTTTTGCTCATGGGCACTCAGCCTCCTTGCAAGCAGTGCTGGGGCGGCCCAGCAAGTGCAGCTGAAGGTGTCTTTGGGCTCTCAGTATGCAGATCCTTTCAGAAAGCAGTGGTTGTGGCAGTGTGGTGTTTTCTGATGGCTTGCAGCAGCTTTCACTAGCTCTTCTGTTTTGGGTATGTCCTTGTTGAATGTGCAGAGCTTGGCACCATCCACTTTGCAGATGGGACAGCTGTGGCACAGGTCTCCCGTGCTGTGCTCTCCTCCCGTGTTCAGTGCTCACCCGTTTGTCTTTGATGGCTGCTTTCCCTCAGAGCTGCAAGGACTGGCTCTGCGCTGGCTCTTGAGCAACCTTCAGACTGAATTTTGGGCTTTTGCACAGGACTCTCCAGCTTGTTTCTGTTCTCCTGTGCTGTGGGACTGTCCTGGGGGAAAAGACAACAAAGCCCAGTGGTGTTTGAAGGAGGAGGTGGTGGTCCTGCCAGGCAAAGAGGATATAAAAACAATATAAAAGGGCATGGAGCATATCCAGCTCAACCCTGTTGCACGGCAGGCTGGGTCCTGCCACTCCATCCTGCTCAGCTGCAAGGATGTGAACTTTGCCCAGGTGGAGCAGCCCTGCCTTCTGCTGCCTTGTCCCACTGCACTCCTGCTGTCTTGGAGCTGCAGTTTTGGACAGAGCAATGTTGCTGTGAGTGGTGAAACCGGGCTGAGCTAAACACAGCGTGGTGCCCAAGAAGGGAAATTGAAACTTTGTCATTCTAGAACATGATTTCAGGAATTAGCTAGAATAGCAGAAAAGCATTAATAGTCTAATCTCCAATTTTTGTATCCAGGGCCCTGCCTTTGTCCTCCTCAAACCCAATAGCTCTGATCCCTGTGTTTTCAGCCCGAGCAAACCCTCTCTGACTCTCCTGGAAAGTAGAAGGGGCTCCAGTTGTCAAATAGACCTGGTTTTATCTCATTCAGAACAAGGGATAGGAGATAAAACAGTGAGAATGATTCGACATGTGGGAAAACAAATTTCTCTCAATTGAAATAGAGCAGTTTTTGTGTGTGACTTTCTCTAGTGGAAATGAGCTGCTTCAGGCTTCCCAGAGGTAGCTGCCACCATGTCGTTACCTGCCACGGGATTTTCCTGCCATTCTGTAACAATTTGCTGATTTCTGCTGGGGTCAGCCAGGCATGTCAATGAGGAAGTGAGGCAGATCAGCTTGATGCACCTCAGCATGAGTTAACTCTGCTGTTGCTATTTATAAAGGGAAAAAAGTCCCTTGTTTGCTCCATATTCTAGCAGAAAGGCCAAGCTCTGTTGTACTGGGTGCAAGCAGCATGTAACGGCTTCCTCTGGGCCCCTGCAAGATGCAGCTGCTTTTCGGGTGTGCTCTGCAGGTGGGTGACAGCTTTTCTCCCCTGCTGCCCCCACACTCCCGGTGTGAGACTGCGGAGCTGCCTCCTCTCCTCTCAATCGATCCCCAACTCGCTGTGAACTCTCCTCTCCCGCTGTGTGCGCCTGTCCCGGCCCCTGCACTGCAAGGAGAGGGTGGGGTGGTTAAATGCCTGCTCGAGCTGTGATCCCACAGCCCCAAATCTGAAGTGGGGCTGCTCCCAAGGGTGCCTGAGGCTCCAGGCTGACACTGCTGCTTCCTGGCAGATCGGCTGCCTGTGGTGATGCTGGAGATGTGGCTGCTGCTGTCTTGCCTCCTCTGCAGCTCTTTCAGAGGGGAGTTAGAAGTGGCTGTAGCTGGTTAACTGCTCCTCAGCAATGGTGCTGTCCCATCAATGTGGTAGCACCTGCCTGAGCTCCTCTCCCCTCTGGCAATACTCGATTGGGAACAGCAGTTCTTCATGCAGCATATTTGAGGCTGAGAGACTGTTTGGGGCTGTAAACAGGGTGTGATGGAGGGTTGGGTGTGATGGGGTAACAGCGACTGAGGGAGGTTTCAGCTCATAACTGTGCACCATGAGGGCATTCCCAGGTAGCCTGAGAAAACACGTGTGGCACAGCCCTTTGTCAGCGTGCACCATTCTGTGTCAGCAGCCATGTGAGGTGCAAAATGATTTTTCCCTGTGTCCTGCTGGGGCTGCAGCAGGGGTGAGCAGGGAGCCGGGAGGGTGGGAAGCCCTGAGCACTGTGAGCAACCGGGAACTTGAGCTGTGAGCAAGAAACACAGGCTCCTTTTAGGCAGAATACAAGGCTGTAGGCTCAGTTTCACCAGTGCTTAAAGGAGCTTTGTTCTCTGTGCTGGTTAGAGGCTGATTTCCCAGTATCTTAAACAGAAATCTTGTTTTTAGCCTTGAGAAAAAAAGCTTTTTAATTTATAAAGGCATGGCATTTTTCTTTTCCCTTCTCTCCCTCCCCACAATGGCTGGTATTGCTTGGACAATGCTGCTCTTTGCAGCATTGTCCAAAGGGGTCCTGCTCTTGAGCTTGTATTTCTTGATCACTGCTGAAAACAGAGCTTGTCACAATTGCATTTTTCTCTGGAACTTGCAGTAAAACACCAGCTATTCTTCACGTCCCACACTGTAATCACACTTGCTGGTGCCTGTGAGCAGAGAAATGCCGATTTGAAGTACCGACCTCCCTCGCCTCTCTGGAGAAGCCACCCTGAGCCCCTCCCTGGGCACCTCGAGAGGGCAACAACGCTTTGACCACGGGACAGCAGATGCTGGTGCCATGCAGGGCTCGAGACACAGCCTGTGGGTGATTAGTGAAGGACAGGCTGTTGCACTATTATTTCTTTTTCTTGAAAATGTCCCCTTTCACCACACAGGTTCAAAGCCTGCCCCATTAACCCTTTCCACCTGCCAGTGGGACATGGAGGGGACAGCATCTCCTGCAGGGCCAGCAGGGACCCCACCTGCCCGTTTTCTCGCTCACACAGGTAAAGAAGGCTCAAATTGCTTCCTGAGGAAGAAGCGGCAGGCAGGCAGGTTCAGGAGATGAGGACCACCATGGGCCAGGGGCCACCCACAGCCATGAACTAATCTTACCTGAGCTAAGGCACAGGGGAGTGTCCTGGTCACCAAGTCGTACTTTCCTGGTGCTGTCATCTGTGCCAAGGGGCTGCTGTAAGGCAAGAAGACCCTTGCTGTGTGCTCAGAGGAAAGGTAGGAAGGATGGTAAGGCTGATCTTGCACGAAGAGGAAATTTGGCTTGTCTGTTCGCATGTTTTTCATGGCAGTAAAGAAAAGACAAATCTGGGAGGTTGCCCAGTATGGAAGCCTGGGGCATCAGCATCTCCCTGAATGCTGGTCCTCGTTGTCCCCTTCATGGGAAGCACAGTTTGCACTCCCCTCCAGACCCTCCTCCTCACCAGTGTGGGCTCCGTGGCCTGTCCATCCCAGTTGTCCTTCCAGCCATGCTGATGTCATGTTCCAGCGTGGCGTTGAAAATGTTCATGCTAAGAGAGTTTCTGTGCTTTATGTGCAATCAATAGTGCTGCTAATCACTTCTAAAATTTTCTATTCTTTTGTGCTCAAAGCCATCATTAAAGCTTCATGAGAAATTAGTCATTCTTCGTAACTTGTGGCTGGTCCAGGTTTTGCCTTTGGGTTTGATTTTGTGAGCAGTCTGAGCCATCCTCACCAAAACGGTTTGATTCAAAGCAGCCACTTCCTCTTTGAGCCGTATTTCACTAAAAGAGTCTGGAGGACTGGGATTTTTCCCTCCCTTATTGTAGCAACGATTGCATCTTTAGGATTAATGCCAGCTTTCATACACGAGGTAAAAACATGGAATGGCTGCGATGAGCTCTCTCACTGTGACAGAGAGAGGCTGCGATTTTCTCCGCCTGTCACAGGCAGGGCAATGGGCAGCACGGCCTCTCCTCATCCGCCAGCAGCTGATTCACAGCCCTGAACGCGAGCAGAGAATGAGGCCGGTACCGCTGTGAGCATGAGGAAGGTGAACTCAGCATTGAAAGCCCAGCGAGAGAAAACGCCTCAGGCAATGGAGGGAAGCGAGGCCCCGGTGCCGGTTTTCCTCTCCTGGCCCGACCCCCGTGATGCTGAATTTCTCTTCCCGCCACACTGCCCCAGGTGTCGAAGCCCCACGGAGCCGAGGTAACTCGTGCTGAGGGCCCTGATATTTTCAGTGAGTAAAATAAACCCGTCTCGCTTCTTTCGCTGCCTGAGGAACACGCGATGCCTGAGGGGCGCTTTCCCCCCGGGGCTGGAGCTGAGCTGCCGGGCTGGGACAAGCCTGCCCTTTCCTTGGGGCTGGGCGGGCAGCCAGGGAGGCATCGCAGCCCCGGCTCCGGCTGGGCCCAGGCCGTTGGCTCTGCCTGTGCCGCCGCGGAGGAGGAATGGCCGCAGAACGGGGATTTTGGGGGGATTTTGGGGGATTTTCGGCACGGCCCCGAGGGTCCCTCGCGCCCCCGGCCCCCCGCTCCCCGCGCGCGGAGGGCGCGTGAGCCGGCGGCGGGCGGCGATTGGCTGCGNGCTGCCCCGCGGCGCTGCGGGAAACGGCCCCGGAGCCGCAGGAATATTCGGTTGTTTCGGGATTATTATGGTGCTGAAGGACTTTCCAGCAGGAATTAGCGAGACCGACGCTGCTCAGTGTTTTTCGAAGAATCCTGGGTTTGTGCCTGACGGCGGGGCAGGAGCTGCAGCGCAGGGATGCTCTTCGCCTCTGGGGCAGCGGCGATGGAAGTGCAGAGAGCCGGGCACCTTACGGGGTTCATGCCGGTCTGAAAATACGTTTGGGCTCGTAGCTGTCTTGCTCTGCTTTGTGTGGAATATGCTTGAGCTTCCGCTGCAGCCAGGACTCCGCAATTATTGATGCTACAGCTGTGAGTCTTCAGAGCTAGGTGGGATTTAGTGCCTGTCTTGAGGCAGGAACGAAGGCAGGTTTGGAGAGTGGCTCTTCAGCTTAAGCTGCTATACCACTGATGTGCTTTCCTGTATGCTGCTTTTATTACTGCTTACAAAATGCCAGATGTCCATGCAGTTTTAAACCTTGTCCATTGAGGAAAATAAACCATTCAAGAGGGAGTCAGCGAAAATATCCAATAGGTTTCTGTTTTGAAAATTGTTTGACTTGCTTGATTTTCATATAATTTATCTACAAGAGCCAATTTATGCAAGAATATCCAGTTACAGACCTGCCAAGGCTATGAGAGAACGCAGCCAGCAGAGCCTCGGTGGACACGTCCTGTACGTAGGGTTATTCAGACATCCAGGAATGCTGCACAGGGCTAAGTACAGCCGATTCAGGAATGATTCCATAACCTCCCTAGATGAAGGTACACAAAATACGTCTTTAAATATCAAAGGTTCTTCCTCCTCTTCCCATTCTTCAACACCCAATTTACTGACAGAAGATGTCTCCTTGGGGCCACAGGACACCTGCACCACGCTGTGCACGCTGATCCCCCGGATGGCCAACATTAAACTTGCCAACCCGTCGAATCTTCCGGGGCTGAAAAGCTTCTGCCTGGGAACGAAAGAGGTGCCACGAATTAAACTCACGGAGTGCGTTACCATCCCGAGCAGCCCAACCTCGCCTGAGATCAGCTGCCTGTCAGCCTCGTATCCCCAACCCGACCTGGACAAGCTGGTCCTAACCCCAAAGGCAGCGGGCGACTGCGCTGTGCGGGGAGCTGAGGAGGCCGCTCCTGTGGGCAGGCAGGACAGGGGCCTGGCACAGAGCAGTGAAAGCACGTACAGCCAGGAGCCAGGAGCCACCTACGGAGTGCGGGTGAGTACTTCTCCCTGGGCTTTCATTCTCTGACAGAGCAAACAGCTCAGCTGGCTGCTGGGTGACCTCCATTTTCCTGCCTCTAGAGTCCATGCCTCGGAACACTGAATTCTCCCGTGTATTTCCTGTCTTCTGGTGTACGTAGGGCTGTGGCGTTGAACTGAGGGAGCTAAAAGCACCCCAGCTGCCTCCAGAGGTAACACAACATCCAATTCCAAAGGACTATCTGTAGACTTTCTGAGGAGTGCTGCCGAGCTGCAACTAGAACGGGTTACTCTGGCCTGAAATGTGTGTTGGAGGGAAAAGGAGGCCCCTGGAAGGGCTCCCCATCCCTCACAGAGCAACTCCACACACTAGATGTATTCTGGCCCACGCTGCTGACATATTTGTCAGGGAGGACGTGGGGCAGGTACTGCCCAGGTTGTATTTCCAGTATGGTTTTCTGCTGGTCTTCCTTTCATGGGCAGTGTCTCCGAAGGGGGTTCACTGGCAGGAGCCTCGCAACGCAACAGGGAGATGTTCTTCCCTGCATCTTCCTGCTTATGTTGCTCCCATGGCTGTGGGCCTGCAGGAATCTGCCCAAGGAGAGCTGCAAGAACATTGCTGACATGTCCTGGCCAAACTCTTGGTGTTTTTTTCAACTAGACCTTTAATAATAGCAGCAGGTTGGTAAATAAGTAGAATAGGGGTTTGGGCATTTCAGCATCAGAGGATGGGCAAGGTGAGAAGATGAGCAAGGTGCTCATTTCCCCAGAGACCACCAGGCTTCTTCAGGAGCTGGTGATGAAGCCTCAGGTGAGCTGGGAAGTGGCCAGGGCTGCAGAATGGCAGGGGTATGGTGCAGAGGGATGGTCTCACCTGGAAGCAAAGCAGGGCCAGGAGACCAAGGGCAGGGCAGTTGGAGCTGCTTCCAATCCCTACTCTCTCATCCTGGCCCTTGCCCTCCCTCCTGTGTGTTTGGAGACACTCACTCTCCCCATGCAGCTTCTTGTGCCCTTTTGGGGCATGGGATTGTTGGGATCTCGGCAGAGACCCTTTTAGGAGCTGGGTCAGATCTACATTACTGGGACTGCTGCTGCCAGAGATCTTTGGCCTTAACAGCATAATCAGAGTCTGAGGAGGATTCAACAATTACGTTGAGAAGATCTACAGTTATTTTTGAAAGGCAATAATGTGGTGAATTAAAGAAATGCCATAGGGCAGAAGCTGTCCCCCGCAGCCTGCAGCGAGGCAGAAATTTTCTTGGCATTGTTTTAAAAAGAGGAAGCACTGGGCTCATGGCATCCCCTGGGGAGGCAGCTGTGGCTGGGTGTGACTGGTGGTGACAGGGCACCTGTGTCACAGCCATGTGTCACCCAGGCCTGATGGAGACGCTGAGACCTGTAAGAGCACCTGGTCCCCCAAAATGCTCGTGCAAATAACAAAGAGCCCAAATATTAATATTTTAAGAGGAGCCTGGACAGCTCTGATTCTCATGCTGTTATGTTTCAAAACATAGTTTGTATGCAGATTGCTGCAGGTTTTACGAGGGGGATTTTTATCATATCCTTGCTCACATTCTACCCATTACACACCTTCCCACAACGCTGCCCACCTGGAGCCGAGGTTGTCTCTAAATGGTGCCCATCGTGGCCATGGCACTTATCTTTCCTGCTAGTGTTTGTGATGGCTGTGATGAGCCTGAGGAATATTCCAAGAGGCACTTGCCATCCTCACTCTTGCTTGTCAGGGAGTGCCAGGGAGGTGGCTGGTCCTGAGCAGGAGGATGAGATCTGGCTCTCAGCACTGTCCTGCACCAGTGGTTTCTCTGAGGACAGCAAGGATGATGTTTACTGGACCTAACATGGAGTTAGGCTCTGTGGCTGAGCTTAAATCAAAGCACGAATCTTTGAAAGATGATTGGTTTTAAAAATGTGCTACTTAACTAAAATATGAAAAGGAAGTACTATTGCCAGGTATTTCATTACAATACCATTACACTTTAAAATAATATGGTGAAGGTTGTTTGCAGCATCCTTTGTCTTAAAGGGGTTTTACTGATGCACAGGTTGATCCTCTGCTAGCGGTTTGATGACGAGTGCATATAGATAATGCCATCATATATATCTAAAATCAGTTACATGTCTCTAGATTAAAAGGAGCCTGACTATTTCTAACATGGAAGTTCAGAATGACATGAACTGCACCCTGAAAGTGCACGTGGGCACCACTGCCCTGCAGACTCCTGTTCTCCATGGAGGACGCGACCTGGACTGGGGCAGCTGGTCCCTGCCTCTGTGTGGGGAAGGGGGTCCAGGGCAGCCCTTTCCTGGTCCTAGGTTGCCACTAGCGCCACTCCCATGTTTAGGGCAGGGAAATACTGTGCTATTTCAGCTGTAGCCACTTCCCTGGCGCGCAGCACCCTGACACTGCACCCGGAGAGCTGCTCCGCACCGCCCGTCGTAAATAAATAACTACACGCGTATGCACAGCCGGGCTCTCGCAGGAAGGAGATGGGCTCCGGTGATTCATGGCTCAGAGCAGCAGCTGTGAATCATGCTCGGGGGCTCGGGACTGAAGGGTGCCGGGCTCGGGGTTTGGGGTTTGAGCAGCCCCGCAGCGGCCGCCGGTGCGCGGCTCGTCCCGCGGGAACGCGCCTGGACCGCGGCATCGCCTGCGGGGCACACGCGCCTCTCTGGGGAATCGATCCGCACGGAAACCTGCGTGGTTTCAGGCCATTTGCTTTGTCACAGCCGGAGAACGGGGGCAGAGTGGATTGGGAACCATTCTGTCAGAGACCTGGCCCGAGTGCAGTGATGCAGAAAGTGGTCTTTCAGCACAAAACTAAAAAGAAAAGGAAAATAGTTCTTTGTGCCTGCATTTATGATTTTCCCTGTTGGTTTTTTTTTCCCCTCAAGATATATTTAAAAATTAAAAACCTGTGAATGAAAGGGTCAGACATCCCCAGAAAAATTTTCATTTATCAAAAGCTGTTCTTCATCACAAAAAGCCCTGGCTTGCTGCCCTTAGGGAAGAGGCTGTGCTGCGTGGGCACGAGGAGTGGGACAGACCAAGGGCCTGTCTGTCTGTCTGTCTGTCTGCACCACTGCTCCTGCAGGGGAGAAGATGAGAGTAGGGCAAGCACATGAAGGGAGTTAGGCTAGCACCGGCAAACTACTGGTGGGGTTTTTTTGTGCTTAATGATCTTTAATGGGCTCTTTTCATCCTTGAAGGTATCTAGTCTGTTTTCCAGCTGGTTCTGCCCAGATTTTGTGCTGTCTCACAGGTGCCCCGGGGGTACCACCCGCGTCTGCAGTGGTGTGCACTGCTGCTGTGGGCTGCCTTGGCCTCTCTGCTTCCCGTGGTGGGGATGGGAGAGGTTCTGCTGCCTTTGCTTTTGGATCTGGATGGGGTTGGTGTTTGCTGGAGGAAACCAGCGTGGTTCAGGCTGAGGAATGAGCCGATTGAATGTCCTGCAGGGCACAAACCTGGGCCAAAGTTCTTCATTAGCTGCCTGCCTGGTAGCTGCTTAACACTGTTATGGAGCGCTTACCCCAGCCCAGTAAATCCTGCTGTGTGAGGCAGGATGAGCAGCTGAGCTGACTGGCACAGTGGAGTCTGTGTGCTGGCAGGAACAGTGCCACTGCCAGGGGAGCTCTGCTGGTCTCTGCTTTCCAGTGGACACAGTGGCTTTCCAACCCCAAGGCTACCACAGTCAGCGTCTAAGGAAGGGCTGGGAAAACTTCCCCACCAAAACTACAGTAATTGTGCTTTGCTCCTTCCCCACATCCCTGGCTGGCTCCTGGTGCTGTCCATGGAGGGAAGACAGCACTTTACCTTCCTGCCAGGGTGAAAGCAGAGAAATGTCACAACAGGTTCCTGAACCTGGCACTCTGCATTGTCCTGCCATGTGCTGCTTATTCACATGGGCCCTGCCTAGTGCCTTCACATCTCCTCCCACACAGTCCCTCATCCTGCTTGCAGTCACTTTCAATCATTTCATGTAAATGGATGTGAAAAGGTGTGTGCATCTTCAATAACTGCTGCTCTCTCCCACCACCTCCCTGCCATCCTGGTGGTGTGGGAAAAAGGCAGCCAGTCTCAGATCACCCTCTGTATTCAAACCCCAAGGGACAAGGCAGTTCCTGGTGCCAGTGCTCTCCACAGCCCTTTGTAGGCAGATGGGATCTCTCTGTACATGTTGCTGCTGTTAGTGGAGCTGTTCCCTTTCCAGCAGGGGCCACTGAGTCTTTCCTTTCCCTCCCAAGAGTTGCTGCTTGTCTTGGCAGGAGCTCTCCATCCTGCTGCTGACAGAACAGTGGGTTCAGCATCTGCTTTCATTAGCAATGTCAGGTCTCCAGCCCTTGGCTTGTTTCACTGTTGCTGTTTTGTTTTTCTATAGGCAGCTGAATTTTGCAGTCACATCTGTGCTCGTTGTCCCAGGCTGGTTAGTGCACCCTTGGGCTTGTGTCCAGCTTCCCCCAGCTTGCCCAGCAGCTCGGTGACCTGGGCCTTGCCTCTTTCTGTGAGCTTCAGAAGATGAACACCCCTCCTTGGACACCATCTTTGGACATGGTTATCACAAAAGTACTTGGTGAATAGCTTGGGCTGGGGCAAGAGCTGTGGGCTGCTGTGGCTTCCTCTCCCAGGCACCTGTGGTTGCTGCCCTGCCCATGCTTTAGTTTAACCTTCCCTGCAGCAGGAAAGATGAGCTGGCCTCGACCCTGCATCACCAGAGAAGCTCGTTAGGTTTTTGTGGCAGCTGCTGTTTGGGTGTACAGGATGGGGAATAGGGACACCAGCTGAACTGGAGTTTGGGTGCAGAAGTCTCTGAGACAAACACTGTCCTTCTCCCCTGCCTTCCCCTTTCCTTCATACATTGGTTGTGCTGCTTCTCAGATTTTGCTATGGAGGGGTTAATATTTTCCTTGTTTATTTGTTAATTATTTTTTTCTTCCTTGGAGAATGTCTTTTGTTTTCTTGAATAGGCTTCTGGTATTCCATTGTCCTTTGGTGTGCTCCATAGGCTTCTCCCAGGCTCTGTGACCCTGACTTCCTCTGCCCCAGCCCCACATCATCCCCCTGCCCACGGCTCTGCTGGTTCTCTGTACCTCGTGCTGCGAAGTGAAGGTTCAGCCATCACGAACTGTGCCACTTCAGATAACCAACAGCAGCTAAAATAAACGAGAGATACAGTGAGGTGCCATGTTAATGCACTTCCCTACTCAGGCTTTTAAAGGGAAAAAAAAAAAAAAAGGTCTTTTGTGAATCATTGATAAGTTCAGCTTCACTCAGGGTCACTTATGCAAAAACCTAATATTGATTTTTCATCTTTGCTTAGAGTAGCTTCCCACGCATCTGTTCAGGATGCAATGGGGACTCACTTATGAGCATATGACTCACCTACTCCTCTAAATTTTTCTTTTTTTTCAAGGATAGAGGAGCAGCCAACCAACTCACAGGATGCTTGACCTTATACTGTAGGATCGGAGGTCGTTGCTGTGCTACAAGCTGAGGCTCTAGACATATTTTCCACATTTGCTTTGTTCCTGTTAAGCAGGAATATCTTTAACAAGGCAGATAGCTCTCAAAGTCATTAAATGTTCATTAGGGAAGCAGTTCTGCCAACCTTTCAGATTCTTATTGATGTCCTTCCAGGTCTCTGACCTAATTCTGGAGTTCTCCCAAGGGTTACATTGCTATCTGGAAAGAAAGCAAAATAGGGATAATACAATTGTTGTGGAATCCCTGACTGCACATATAACATTCTCTTTTTCACACATACATTCATTTCTGAAAGTCTCCAAAGCTGAAACAGATACCTAAATCCAACCCTTTCTGAATGGCCCTGCAGAAAAATTGATTTACAGGCAAAATGAGGCAGAGGAACTAAATACGGTACCTTTCTCTGACACAGAACGCTTCCTCCCTCCATTCAGACAAGGGGACAGAGCATGCACATCCCTGCCTGGGTTTTCCGAGTTGTCTCTGTGTCCCAGAGGCTTTGACTTCGTGCAGGAGAGGTCTGCACAGGCAGGCTGTGACTGCAGCCCCTGGGCACTGTGTGAGCCCTGCAGGATGGTCCCAAGAGGAAAAATGAGAGACCCAGACCTATGCCAGCCTGTTGAACTGAAGAGACCAGACTGCTTCAGCAACAGAGAGATGGACATCCACAGAAGTGCTGAAGGATTAGTGAGATATGTTTGGGGATATGCCGTCACATCCTTGATATTTCTGAGAATTAGTCTTATGCAAACCCCAAATGAGTATAGAAAAAGCCCCAGCTCTGTTCCATACAACAGAAGTGTGGCAGTCAGCTTTTAATTTAAAGCAGGTCAGTTTATAGTGTAGGCTCTTAAGGGCTGTTGCTATGAGCTGAAATTGCAACTTCACATCCTTCATCTTCTGCAGAGGTTATTTGTCATCAGACATGTAGCAGTGTGGAGCCAGTGGTTTTCCTCGTGGCCTGTAATGCCTCTGCTCTCTGAAGGGACACTCAGCTCTTCTGCATGGGGGCTCTGAGTGCATTGGTCTCGTGGGGCTTCCAGAGCCTCTCTGCTCCTGAGGACTCTGTTCTCTCCAGTATTTCCTCATGTATTCCTCCCAGCTCAGCGTCACAGGCAAATAAGTGAGAGTAAGCAGAAATAGAAAAAAAGGAATAATTGGATTTTGTGTCCCCAGAATGCTTTACCTTTTTTTTTTTTGTGCTATGGTGTTTAAGCCATTGGTATCTTTATTGCTCTTCTCTACACTTTTAGTAAAACAAGATCTATTTAGGAAGCAGCTTTAGGATGGCTGATTTGATTTTCCATTTAGGCTGTGGTTCTGCATAAACTTAGTGGACAGTAATCACATTTGCTTCCTCCTGTGATCCTCCTCTTACTTGTGTACCAGATATTAACAGTCCTCCCTTTTCTCTGTCTGTTTTCCATAGTACATGGGCTGTATTGAAGTGCTGCAGTCAATGAGATCCCTGGACTTTGGCACACGAACACAAGTCACCAGGTAGGTGGTATAAAACTCAGATTCAGACCAAGAATGAAAAGCCTGAGTGCTAATCTCTGTATAAAGCTGAGGGTGTGTGCCAAGCTCTGAGACAATTTTGAATAGGAGTTTGCATGTTTTGTTTTGTTTTTTCCTAAGTGATGATTTGAATTATTTGATCATTACAATGGGCTATTTACATTGGAAAATGAATTGTTTCGGGCACAGATGTAATTTCTCTCTCAGTTCTTGTCTCTCAGAGAGCCTCCCCCTGCAGTGGCAGCACAGAACAGACAGTCCCAGCCAGCTGGGGACCGGCAGCAGCCGGGCTGTGCACGTGGGCTCGGCGCTGCCTGCACGGCTCTCCCAAGGCACAGCGGAAATCCTCGGGTGCTGCCATGGCCAAGGTGGAGAGCCAGGATGCTCATGGCTCTCTCTGCCACGCTGCTTCACTCCTGATGCAGAAAGTGCCATCAGTCCCTCAACCTAGCAAGGTCATGTAATGAATTTTTATCAGATGTATGACATCGTGTGACCCCATCTGCACCAAGACCAGGCGCAGCTGGAAGTGGAGTCACAAGGAAAGCATGTTGAAATACAGCTGTTTCCATCTGTACTGCAAGCCCAAGTTTTTAGGTTGCAAATCAGATAAAGATTAATATTTCATTCTCAGCTACAACTGAGGATGTGGTTTAAATGTGAAATATTTTGTGGTCGTTTGAGAACTTTGCAACTTCTGTTGCAGATTGCTGCCAGTTTCTGGGTGTAGGTTGTTAGTACCCCCATGCCTGTGGGGTGGCTGAAATGTCCTGTCAGAAACAGAAAAGCACAATTTTATTTTTACATTTATTCTTGCAAGTCTGTCACTGCAGGAGTGTTTGAGTTTTCAAAACAATCACCCTCTTTCCAGCTCTGGGTGCTGTGTGCTGCTGCGATGTGCTCATGGTCCAGCAGTCAGGACTAGTGCTCTGCCAGGCAGCCCCAGCAGCCACCCCGCAGCTCAGCACCTCCAAAGGCTTTTTGGAGACGTGGATGGGTGCAGGTTATATTGACCTGACCTTAGACAGGTTCCCTTGTCCTCTCAGTTGCTTTTCTGGCACAGTCCATGCTGAGGATGCCAGGAATGTGGTTGAGGCTTCCCGTGCCTGCTCAGCTTTTCCTTCCTGCTGGCAGGAGATTTTCAGATGCTGTTTTGCTTCCTCAAGTTTGTATCAAAGAAGTCATGAAGAAAGGAAAGCAACATAAAGAGATTAGTGTTACATTTATACCTGTTGGCTCCCAGACGTATCAGCTGAAAGGAACTGAAAAACCTGAGTCCTTCAATGCCCATAGACTTCACTTGAAAGCTGTCCCGTTTTTTTCATGCTCAAAATCAGCAGCTGTTGACATTTACAACTGGTATAAGCACACACTCACCCAGTTCCTGCATGTGGGTATCAAGAAGTGCCTGAGATACCAATATTCTTCCCTCAGGCGAGTCCTTTGCTGACCAAGAAGAGCCATGTAATACACTGAGCCCAAAGCCCAGGTCACTGTGTTCACAGCTCAGCCAGAGGGTGAGGTTATCTGTTTGCAAGAGGTGTGTGCTGCTGTGCTGACAGAACAGAGCTTCGGATGGTTTGTCTGGAAAACAATGAATGTGAATTACTGCAAGACAAGAGCTTGGCAACTTAAATTTGGGCCAGATAGTAAGGTTTTGTTAAGCAGAACTGTGTGAAAATTTAACAATGGAAGTACTTCCATCACCTAAAAAAAATGCCACTGCTGACCTTAACAGGCTCTTCTGTGCATGAGAAATTCAAAACTTAAACTGTTTGCAAACCAGATGCTGAAGTGCTGAGCTCACGCATGCAAACCTTAAAGTTCGATCAATGACAAGCTGATTGGAGCAAAGATAACATTGATTATTCCCCTATTGTTCTCGCAGGGGAGTAAGTTTATAGACACATGCACAATGCACCAACCAAGGAGCTGCTGGAAATGATCACATTTTAATAATGCCTGTTATTTGAACTGGGGTAAAAAATATTTTCACTTTGATGGCATTTCACTAAACAAAGAGACATCTTCTGTTTTAAGGTGATGTAGAAAGGGTCTCTAGTTATGTCTGCGCTCTGCCTTGCTTTATGTGTATGTGCATGCTTAGTTACCTCATGGTATCTAAAATTGAAGATGTTATTTACCTACCTTATGAATGTTGGAAAGATCAACAAACTCATGTTTGCCAAAGTGCAGTGAGGAGTCCAAAGACATGAACATGGAGGATTTACTTTCTGTTTTCTTGCTGGACTTGCATTTTCAGTTGCTCGGCAGGCACAGGGTTAGGGAAGGCAGAAAGTGGCCTCTCCAGCGCTATGGATGACCGTGGGGTGCGGAGGTGCTGTGTGGCCAAATGACCACAGTGCAGCAAGGGAAGGGCCAGGCACCGAGGTGCTCTTTACCCTCGGTGGCTGTGGGGTGAGGAGGTTGGCAGAGGAGATTCCACTGCTTGTTTTCCAGCTCTCTGCTGTTGCCCACCCATGACCCAACTTGCTTGTTCTTAGGACATCCCTCCCATTCTGCAGAAATCTGTGATCTCAAACTCCATGTAGATGGCAAAAGTAACACCAAGAAATAATAATAAGGGTAACAGATTCTTCTGCTTGAGAGGCTTTGTATTTTTTTTGTAATGGTTAGCCTGTGCTTGCTGTTCTGGATACAAGATGTGTTTGGGTTGTCACCCTTGTGCTGTGGCCGGTCTTTGCTGGACCCTGATGCGTGCTTCTCTTGCCCAGCTCTTTTCCTCTTACACATTTCCCACTTCTGTTAAGCTGATTATCAGTCATCAAATTAGGGCATTTCTGGGAAAGGAGTTCCTGTATTTTGGATTGGGACATTAACTTGCAAACTTGAAAATGGTCAGGCAGTGAGGGGTGAAGGGCATCTGAAATGCACAGCTGGGGAGGGCTGCTGGAAGAAGGCTGACTTTGTTTAGAAGATTAATTTCAACTTTGTTGAGCCACATAATCCCTTTCTGTTACATGGTGTAGGCAGGGCCCTAGATGCTTAAAAGCAAATCCTCAACAGCATGCTTGCGTGCTTACATCAGCCCATCTTTCGTCTTTTATTCTCATTTTGGGGGAACAATAAACAAAGCGGCTCAGTGTTACTGCCCGCAGGCGCTCTCCCGAACGGACACGCTCTGGGAGGAGCAGGAGCTGTGTCTGCCACAGGTTTCACTCCAGGGCTGCAGACCCAGAGCAAATCTGTGGACTGTACTTCTGAGCAGGCCTGAAAAAGAAAAAAACACCCAACAACTGGTCTAAAGGCTTATAGATGCCAAAAATGGGCCACTCATTTCAGTTTATTGTGGACGCATCCAGAGCTTCTTTTCTTCCTAGTGTATGGTGCAGTTTCTGGTTTTTGGAAATGGCTGCATGTAGGAAGTGTTCAGTTGTAGCAGCAGTTGTTACCAAACTCCTGCTTTTCACACCTTTAAAATAATATGTGTGAAGTTTTGGTAGATCACCTGGAAAATCACCCAGAGGTGTGCAGCAAGAAATGTCTGTAAGATTATTTCTCCTACCAAAGAGAGGAAATAGAAATAAAATTAAGTAGAAATGATTGTCTACGTTTTGGTTCCTTTTTGCTGGATAGTTGCTTCAGAGCATGGTGAAGTGGCCAGTCACCACACTTGTACAAGAACAGGCTCTGTGGCTGGCAACTTTGCCTACAACTCTTGATATCACATGGGCTGCCTGACATGTACAAGAACTCATTTGTCACCAAAAGAGACAATTTCTCTGTTTTTCCAATTTGTTCTGTATCTGGTTTTCTTTCTAGGTAGGGCTAGACTTGAAGGCTCCAAGTAGCCTTAATGTCTTGGCTCTGATTTTATTTTCCTTTAATATTGAATGAGAAGATGAGTTCTCATTTTCCAAGCTGATTATTGGAATCTGCAAGTTCATCCTGCAGGAGGCCTTGCTCTTTTTTTTTTTTTTTCCATTTTTGGCCTTCCTCCTGGTACCAGCTAAATAAAACAGGAGCTAACCAAGAAGGGTATCAGGAATTTGGTTAAAAAATGTATTTTCAGTTGTGTAGGGGGAAGTACTTTGCTTTTAAATGCTAAGAAGGGTCAGTGTTTAAAAGGCTCAGTTTCCATCTTGTGTAGCCCACAATGAGGCCCCTCTTCTTCCCTGCTGTTTTCATTCAGAAAATATTAATTATATTTTGCTGTGGATGAGGTCTCCATTCATTTGACAGTGTCCAGGTTGAATTTCTCAGGATGTTCCCTGGCAGGAAGCCTCAATGTGTATCACTGATCTTCAGTGCTTCAAGCATGTAGCCCACTGGTGTGGCAGCCTGTGGGGCACTGAGCAGGGGCAGCAGCGATGCTGGGGTTCACCAGCGCTGGGCTGCCTTTACTTCCGGGTTTTTTTTTTGGGTCCTGGGGGGGCCACGCTCCTCACTGGGGCACCTCTGCTCCATGGGACACACGTGGCTGGAACCTCCTGCCATTGTGTGGTCTCCTCATATTTTTTAGCCCTTCTGAACCAAAACTTTCTCAGGAGATGAAAGCCAGTGGTGTTTTCCTCCCACACATGTGCCAGGATCTGGAAACAGACAAACTTTCCTACGCAGCTTGTTTCCTAATTAGCTCTTTGGATAATAATTCAATAATGTAAACAAATAATTAAACTAATTCCCTTCTGCTTTGGAACAAAATAAAATCCCAGCTTGGAAGATGAGTCTGAATTCAGCCATGAGAGAAAGGCTTGAAGTGCCCACTATGGGACCCTGAGCCTGAGAGGGTGACAGGCCCTGTGGCACAGGGCCAGGGCAGCTGGAGAGGTTGGGGCTGCAGCTCCAACTGGGATGTCCAGGCAAGGTCATGGAAACTTGCTAAGCACATCCCAGCCCAGTAAGGCACTATTTTCCCATTGACTTCAAAGCAGTTAAGTGTCAGTGAGGAAAAGCCTGTGACTGCCAGCAGAAAGGTTTTTTTCCAGCTGCTGGGCTAACCTCGACCAGGGCTGCCAGTGCTCCACTGTATGTCCAAACCAGTCACCTGCTTGAGCAAAGGCCACAATTTGCCTTGTTCAAGTGTGGAAAATAGGCACAGCACACCACTCTGTTATCCTGTGTGGGATTTATCTTTGATGTAGAAATGAACACTGTGCGTGCTTTATGCCTTACCCTTCTGCCACCTGAACTGAGAGGAAACTGCAGAGGAGAATGGTGGCTAGAGAGAAGGTTTAGTTTGGGAAATTCCTACAAGATATGGACTGATAGCTCTGAAAATGAACTGGAGAAGCTGATTATACCTCCCCACCCCTCCACACTCTTGTTTGGGTTATTATGTGTTTTGGTTCTGATTTTTTGTTGGTTTGGTTTTTTGGGTTTTTTTTTTGAGAGGGGGGTGTTGTTTTGTTTTTTGTTTTTTGTTGTTTTTATTTTAAAGAAATCCCAAACCCCAGAAAGTCAATCAGAGCACCCAGCTGGGCCCAGTCAGCACGCACCTGCTGTGCTAAATATGAAGGATTAAGCAGGGAGGAGCCCCTCCTGCCAAGCAAGAGACCTATTAACCATTCTGAGAAAAAGGGTTTGAAGGCATTAGGTTGTTTGTCTTGTGGTTAGTTATGTTTGGAGTTTTTTTAATTAAACAAATTTTCATTAGGTGAAACCGGTTTTGATGAAGAAAAAGAATCAATCCAAAACCAGGCTGCTGAATCATTGTATTTTGTTAAATAGTTCTTTTGGTTCGTTTTTTTTTAAACAGTGGGAGGAAAGAAGAAAGAAAAACAACTGTGCAAGACCTTCCAGAAGATTTAAGTGTTTATAAGTGGGCTGATAACAATAAATTGCAGAGTTGCTGGCTCTGTTACAGATGGTGCATGTGAAATGATCCAACAGTTTGTGCTGTATTTTTGTATTTGCAGGGAAGCAATAAGCCGACTGTGTGAAGCTGTATCGGGTACAAATGGAGCTATAAAAAAGCGGAAGGTAAATCCTGTTTTAGCTCAGCAGTTATTTTTCTATATCTGCTTTTGATAAGCAGGATACATGATTCTCTAACAGGCTTCAATCCGTGCTGGAATTAGCACATATTAATCCATCTGAACTCAGCCTGGATAACAGGGAAGTGCTGGCAGCAGGGTGTGAGGTCCGTTTGGTTTGGGGCTGAGGCTATGCCCTGCTCTATTTTTCTCAGGGTTAATGCTTTGCCCAGAGTTCCTGCTTCTACCAGCCCTTGCAGTGCGTGGTGCTTTACAAGTTTTAGGCTCTGGCTGCTAAATTGTTGGAATTGGGTTTTTTTTGGTTTGCAAGAGGGAGCTGATTCACTGGAAGATTATCTGCTGCTTATTTATATATATAAAAAATTAAACACAGCTAAAATGGCAGTGTTTAATGGGTTTTATTGAGTAACTGGGATGCAATGAGGGGCAACATCAGTGGTTACAGTTGGGTCGTGTCCAGTGGAACTTATTGATTTCCTTCTGTAACTGTGGAGCTCAAGAGGAATGAACTTGCTCCTGAAAAAGGAATACATGACAGAATTTCTTGCTTTACCCAGAAACACTTCATCCTCAGGAAACAAAGAAGAGTTCAGAAAGAAAATTGCACATTCTGAATTACTGAGCCAGCTATAACATTTAGCTCGCTGGGATTTTGCTTTAAAACTTTTTTTCCCCATTATTGACATAAAACCCATTCCTACCAGCATTGTATTCAGAGCTGATGTTTGTTAGAAGATCTATTTGTGTTTGATCAAGCCATTAGCCTTTCTCCATTGAAAAGGCACCGTAAAAGCTACTTGACTTTGATATGTTTCTGCCCCTCACAGACTGGGCTGACAGCCTCTTTCTTTTGTTTCTTTGTTCAAAGCCACCAGTGAAGTTTCTGTCTTCTGTACTTGGCAAAAGTAACCTTCAGTTTTCTGGCATGAATATAAAGCTGACCATTTCAACAAGCAGCCTCACTTTGATTAATGCTGACACGCAGCAGGTAGGATACATGTAATTGGTGTCCTTTTCTCCATGCTACTGTTTTCTCCTCCTTCCTGGCTTCTGACAAAAGGCTGTGCCCTTCAAAGGGAAAGCAGCACCCTTGAGCAGACCCGTGCATGCCTGCTGCAGCTGAATTACACGATGCCTCTGAATTTAAAAATGAAAGCACTTTGGAGGAATTGAACATACAGCAGCAGGTCCTTTTAGTTCATGATGGTGTGTTCCATGGGAGGGATCATTGAGCACTTGGCAAACTGTTTCTCTGGATGTGTTTGCCTGTAAAGTGCCTAATAAACAAGGCACTAATCCCAGCTGTAGCTTCTGACAAGTCCTAGGAGGAAAAAAATTTGATCTAGATATCAAGTCAGAACTTGGTGTTATTCAAAGCTATTTTACAGCTGGGTAATACATGTGTACAATCCATTATACTATGTAAAGTCTCTAGGCTCCATTGAGGGGTGTTCCTGAGAGCCTGGGTTTGCCTGGAACTGGGCTGTGCTCCCTTCCTTCTTGGCAGATATGATAAGGATCTCTGTCCTGCCCACCTAATTCCTCCCTCAGCTGCTGGTACTGGCTCCCAGAATGATCTTGCCCCAGACCAGCAGCAGGTTTTGCTCCAAGCTGGAGCAGGGGAACATCAGGGAGTTAGTTTTGGCTCACTGGCTCTGGGAATCCTGCACTGAGCTGGTGCCACGCTGAGCATCAAGGAGCTCTTAGGGGTTTGTCTGTAGTGCTGAAGTCTCCTGTCCATTGCACATCTGTTCTAGGAGGGGATTAGGACACCCAGGTTTCCTTTTCTTATGGGTACAATTAGAAGCTGGTGGTTGAATTAATTCTGGAAACCCTTTAAGGAGGATTACTCAGGGATCTAGACATTGCTAAACATGAATGGGTAGTCTCAAAAATATTCCTATTTTTATCTGCTTTCTTCCTAAATGAGGTATGCATAAATTAATAAACTGGATTGTTATGAATTTAATTGCTTGTTCTATGAAGACATATGTTCTGCTGTCTTCTAATGTGTGGCCCATGAGCATGTTTAACTAGTCTGTTTTGCTTTTCAGATTATTGCCAACCATCACATGCAGTCCATCTCATTTGCTTCTGGAGGTGACCCAGTAAGTATTGATTTATAATATATACTTCTGCAGGTATAATGAACTCAAGTAATAATTGTTACCTGCAAATACTTCATCCCTTCCTTCCACAAGCACTAGCAGAGTACACTGCATTTCTGGATCATGACCAGTAACACAAGAAAACGGAGGGACTGAAATTGAAAAGGAAACGTGGAATAGACTCAGTGCATCTTTAATAGACACATACAGTTAACTTTCCTGTTGCCCATCAGTGAGCCTCAGTCCATTCAAAAGCCCTCTGACTTGGGGATCTAAAAGTAAGAATGTGAACATAGGAATTGATCTGTTCAGTGGTCCCTGTGATCCAATACCTGTCACAAAAGCTGTCAGCACTGGCACCTCTAAATTTTTAGATTAATTTTGAGTCAAGCAAACAGGTCCCATGAGACAAATGTGGCATCACCACCTTCTTCCTGCAGATGTCACAGCCATGCAGTCATGGATGTTTTCAAGCCAGAGGTTTTTTATTCTATTCCAAGCTCTTTACTGCAATGATTGTAAGCAGGAGATGGCATCTATCCGGGGTGGATAAGCAATTCTTTAGGGCTTGTTTTCCTTTTTTAGTGTTTTTTATATTATTATCCTGCACTGGTCTTGCACAGTGGCCTCATCAGATTTCAGAGGCTACACAGTGCTGGGTTTGGTCAGTGCTTAATGGCAGGGCCAGTATGAGCTGTGCTTGCACACAGATGTGCTGCAGGAAATGGGCTTGGTGGTGCAGCTGGTGACACTTCTTACTGGGAGGACATGTAAAACAGAAGTCTTGCTCATCAGTGGTAACTATAAATCTAGTGGCCCTTCTCATAAGGGGCAATTTTGTTGTCTTGTTCAGGTAACTGTTTCAAAACTCTGTTTACATTTAAAATGGGAGATAGTTTCCACAGGGTATGTCTTTCCACCTGCCCCACATTCAGGGTCTAAGTGAAGTTCATAGCTCTGGGCTATGAAGGAGTAGCACTATTCTGCCTGAGAATTAAGCCTATTCCGGCTTTCTTTTAAAGCAAAATCATTCAGGCATGTGCAAAATCATTAAAAAGACATAAAAAATAGCAGGTACTGCTCCAGTTTCTTTAGTTTCTAGTTGCTCCCTAGATCTAATTTATTTTAAAATATCTATCCTAAAATATTTATGAACTTTAAGAAAAACTTGAAAGGAAAAGGAAGGAAATTGAGTTCACTAGATGCATAAGAAATATTTAGCTTGCTTTGTTTTAATGATATTAACTTTAGAGATTTAAAAAAAATTATCTAGGACAAGTTCTGCTGGCCCTAAGACCTGTCTCTTGTGTCATTCATTGTGAATTATTAAATGATTGTTCTTGTGCATATTGCAAATGGGGCCTTTTTTCCTGCCAGCTGATTGCATCTTCCCTCAAGAGAGCCATGCCTTTAAGCTGTGAATTGCATTTTCCCTGTCCCACCTTAAAGATCCAAAATAACAAAATGCATCTTTAATAATTAAAAGAATGTTATTCATTACCTCACCAATTTGACTATAAAACTGAATTATCAAGCCACTCTTTGCTTTTGTGGTATCATTAGAAATGTTAATTTTTCTATTCCAGTTCCCTTTTCAGTTTGACTAGAAAAAGAGGATTATTTCAATGCTGGCTGGAAAGAGAATCAGAGACAGAAAACTGATTATACTGAGGTTGTCTGATCTCAGCAGCAGCTCTGAGATCCAGGGTAATTTAACCTGATTGTAGACAGACTAAAATCAGGCAGCAGCAATTGAGATCAGATACTCATTTTATTCCGCGTAATTTTAAAGTTTACCTTTTCTCTAGGATGCCTTCAAAACTCAATCTTTTTGCTACAAATTGAAAACATCACGACTTGTCCTTTGCAGTATGTTAGCACTATTTTATCTTCCACTGATTCTGATAAGGACTGTCCCAGCCAGAAGCTGTGAGCAGCAGTCACACAGCCCTGATGTGTTACACGGGAGAGGCTGTGGGCTCCGTGGGAGCAGTGGAAGGAGCACCATTGCCTGCTGATGAGGCACCAGTTGTGTTTCTACCTCTGTTGCAGAGCTGGAATTGAATACATGGTTTATTGAAGACCCAAAGAATGCCAAATGGTCTAGTGCATTTTTTAGAAGAAAAAGAATATGGGACAATTACTGTGTTGATAGCCACTAGTGTGTCACTGATATTTTCCTTAGCTCACTTTGCTAGCACCTCTGGTTGTTTTTCCCTGGAAGAAGTGTGCATTTTAAAGCTAAACATGTATCTGTCTATACTCAATTGCTTTGCTGTTGTGGTAGGGTTGTTCATAATTATAATGTTCAAGACATTTGTTGTCTTCTTTCCTGTAGGATACAACAGACTACGTGGCATATGTGGCAAAAGACCCTGTTAATCAGAGAGGTAATGAAACAATTTTCCAATTGTTTCCAATTGTTATATGTGTTTATATGATTGCTGTATTTGTAACACGGAATTGTTTGAGTTTTAAAATAAGAAAGCTACTGAACAGCTCAATAGTCTGTACAATTTCTGGCTTTGCTGTATGGATAGGGGTAATAGTGTGCAGGCTGTGGCTTCAAATGCCATGTTCTTTGTGCAACGAAGTGAGACTGCAGGTCAGACTAAAGCTGTACCTAGCTGCTGGCTCCATGAAGGGGTAGGAAAAGGAAAGGTGGGCAGCTGCCCTGCTCCAAGACAACTTTCAGAGTGAAGGGTAGTGAATGAGCCTCCTCATCTAACCCAGACTCGTGGGTGTGTTGCTGGAAGGCAGAGTGGGGCATGTACTCAAGTGTACAAGACCTTTTCCCCTCTGGAGCCTAACCCAGGAGATAAAAGCCCTTTCCATCACTCATTATTTGTGGGCAGTACAACAAAGACTGGCATTTGGCTGCTTCTTTCATGCCAGCCTGTTCTCAGAGCAACACTGCCAATGGTTATGGAGTTGGTGGTGGCAGCTCTCAGGAAAGCTCACTCCAAGGTGCTGTGGTGGCTCATATGAGCAGGATGTTTTCTGGAGAAGCTGGGCTGCAGCCTCACGGTGTGATCTGCCACCCCTCAGCCCCAGGATGCCAGAGCTGCCCATGCTTGTTTTTTCATGCTGCTTCACGTGAAAACTGCACATTGGTAGTTACTCCCCTACTTCTGCTTACTGCCAGGCACGGGGAGAAAAGGAGATGCAGGAAGCATAAATGGAGAGTTTCTTTTATTGAGGTATAAGAAGATACTATGATTAAAAAAGATCTAGAGCAATTTCCTTAACACATGAACCATCCCAGTCTGTATAATGTCCTAAAGCTATCTACATGCATATTTTCATGCCTGGCTTTTCTGCTATCAGCAATACAGCCTGAGTCTCTACTTTCTAGTATAAACTGCATTTACTTAATTAAAGTAAGGTGTCTCTTTGCAGCATGCCACATCCTGGAATGTCCCAATGGGATGGCACAGGAGGTGATCAACACCATAGGGCAGGCTTTTGAGCTCCGGTTCAGACAGTACCTGAAGAACCCATCCAGCCTGGTTTCATCTAGTGAAAGGTCAGCATATTCTCAGTCACTTAACTGGTAGTTAGTGACTCCTTCTCTTTAGTACTTTTCAGAAAAACAATGCACTACAAAGAGTGATCCATAAGTAAGATGCTTTGAATATGCTTTCTGGACATAGGATAATTGTAATATATGCCTGTATTTGCAGTGTATAAGATACCAGAATTAGCTTATTCCAGTGAACTCCATTGATTTCTGTGACATTTGTACAGGTGCAGAACACAGAATTAAGCTCTATTGTTCCTTAGATAAAGCATCCTTATTTTAAGTCATGCAAGTTGAACAAATGTTCAAATTACTCTGCCCCAGTAAGTTCAGCTCTAAAAATAGCACACGCACACAGAGAGACTGAGCTCAGTCCTGACCTGTGCCAAGTGTAAGCCTGCTGCAGCTGTGGAAAGTGTGTGGTGGGGAAAAAAGCCATTTGAATTCACCTTTCTGCTATTCTGCTCATGTCCTGGCAGCAGCCTCAGTTTTCACCTGGTGTGACTTACATCAGCCTCATGTACTGGAATAAACGCAGCCACCACTTGGCATTTTAAAGTGTGAAGTCCTGTCCTCTGCACACTGCCCAAAGTACAGGGCCTAGATTAGTTTCTGGACCACAATTCCCCATTTCAATTACCCTTTTTCCATTGCACTGGGGACACAATTCTTGCTCTAATTTATGGCTCTCCTCACAGATTAGCCATGCCTATCTTCCTTAGGCTTCTTTTTACTGTAACACCAAATTTGATTGCCTGATACTTCCTATGAGTAGGTAAAGCTGTGGCACTGCTTACCTGCACCCTGAGCACAGGAATCCTGTGCAGGCAGTGTCACTGGAACAGGGCCTAATGCATCACAGCAGAGCTGGTTTTATTACATAAATGCAACTCCAACTCCAGTTTATATTTATTCCAATGTATATGGTGGTTCTTGCCATTCCACTGCTAAAACTGGTCTGTTTTCCCGGGGGAAAATAACCAGAGGAAAAGCCTTTCTTTCCTAAGAAACGCTGCTAGGTTATGTCACAAGTAGCATAGGAGCAGGGAGAAATGGAGGAGGGTAATTAGATTTCCTCCTTGAGCATATCCCACAGCCAGCCTCGGAGGACGGTCCTCAGGCAGAGAAGTCGGATATTGCTGTGTGAATGAGTCACTCCCTTCCACACTACTATGAATCACATAATCAAATACTTGCACTGCATATCACATAATCAACTACTTGAACTTTCTCTCTTTCCTGCTCATGGCCTTTTATCCAATTATACTCTTGTTAATCAGAGAAGTAAGATTTGAGAAGAGTTTTTTTATTTTGGGACCGGAGACAGTACAGGAAGCACCTAGTTGTTTTGTAGTGTATCAGCTGTGCATTTAAACTATCATCATCCTGGTTTAGCTCAAAAAAAACCCATTGTGTGCTCTTCTTTATGTCATTCAGTGTTCCCTTCAAGCTGAACCAGAATATTGATTTTGGTTATTAAAATCAGGTTTGTTTGGTTTTTTTTTGGTAGCAATATTTGATTTTCTAAAACAGTTGCAGGCTTGTCTGACTAAATTCCATGAGGTTTTAATTTTTCTCTTGAAGTCTGGCCACCCCCAAGCAATCTCTAGATTTAGAGAGTTGAGTCAAGAAGCCATAAGAATTAGTTTTATGGCCAACATTTTGGATACCTTAATGAACAATGCTTTGGAATTCTTAAAGTTTCAGCAGTTGCCTCTTACCTTTTCTTTGACTTGAAAATATATCTGGGCTGCCTGGTGCTAATGAAATGACTGTACTTCCTTTTACCCCAAACTGTCATGACTCTATTTTTAATTCAGGAAGAAGTAACTGGAAAAATAAACAGCTCTGAAAGTTCCTGCCCAAAGCCCTTTGCAGCCTCCGTATGGCGGATCCGTGTATTGTGCGACGTGCAGGCACTGGGGATGTTTGCCTACACTAGAAAGCAATTGATTACAACAGAATCTTCTTTTTTATCCCCCCACCCCCCCATATTTTTTTCAGCGAGGCAGCAAATGCTAATGGATCAGCTGGGAATTCACAGGAGAGGGAGGATCATGAATATTACAACGAAATTCCAGGGAAGGAGCCTCCCACCGGTGGAGTGTTAGACATGCGAATGAAAGTGCAGACAGAGCAAAGGGCTAAGTGTCCTATCCAGTGCAAAAAGCAGTATTGCTCAGTAAGTACATCATCTTCTGGGATAAATATTCGCTGCCTATTATGGGAATGATTAATAAAATGTTTCTGTGGTGTTAAAGCATGGCATTAACATCAGAACCAGGTCCTGATTATCCTGGGAAAAGGTTTTTTTAGGCTAGATTTAATGATGCTTAGTACATAATTGAATCCCAAAGCACTTTCTGAATATTAACTGGTTTGTCCTTAGAGTACTTTCAGGAGACCAAGTAATATTCCCTTGTTCACTCATTAGCTCTGAGGAGAAAATAGATACCAATTTAAATGGCTTGTTGGAGAGAACATCTGCAAAATCTGGGATCTCCTGGCTCCTGATTCTGTGATCTAATAAATATTTCACCCTGTCCATTATGCTCTACAACTTATACATACAACATTGACTGATTGCAATATACATACAATATTCATTACTCTCGGATTGTTTCAAGAAGCTCTGTTAAATCAGCAAAAGATATCTGGTTGGAGTCCAGATGTGACATCCTGCAGAAAGAAGAGTATCAGTGTGAAATATTATTTGAGGAATTTTTGATGAAGAACATGCTTAATTACCTGTATGTCTCTTATGTAATGCATGGATGTTTTGAAGTTACCTGAGTTTTCTAAGGGACTACTTTATGTGACCAATTTTAAAATTTTTCTACAGACAGGTAGCCCAACGTTCATCAATATATATGAAAATTGTCCAGAAGAAAACAAAACTGTGGGTATGTACTCTCATTTCCTTCTCATGCATATGCAGAATTAGTCAGGGTAGGCTGCCTGGAAGGGCTGCCCCTTGGCTTTCAATACAATGGTGAAAAGTGTTCTACTTAGTGGGTCATTTTTAGTTCCCTAGATGAAGTGCAGACAAAAAAGCCTTACAGCTTTTCTAAAGGCCACTAATCTATCTTCATGTCTGCTGGCAGACTTACTCATTTTACTTCTCATGATACTGTACAGTAGCTCTTTGGTTTTTTTTTTATTCTCTTTCATACTCTTTGTTATTTTATTCCCTTTCTTCATACCATTTGAAAAAGGAAGATACTTCATTCAGTCTCTGAATATATCCCTTCTCCTGCAAATGCTCAATGAGACCCGAAGTATCAGCATCGGGTTGTTCCAACAGAGCCTGGTCCCTTGGTTCCAGCAGCCCTGGCTTCTCAGTGTGACTGTGCCCTTCCCCTGCCTTAGGCAGCTTTGTGCCCAGGATCAATCTGCCTTTAGCAAAACCTGCTCTCAGGGACCCCAGGAGATCATCAGCCTCCATCCCTTTCCGGACTTCCTTTGCCACAGCTGATGCCCTGAGCACATTTCCTCAGCTCCTCTGTTTCACTGCACAATGAGGTCCTTTCTGAATTCCCACCTGCACGGTTCTGAAGCGGTCCATTACACTGTCTGCAGGGGATACTTCAGTTTCTTGTGTTATTTCCAATTCAAGGAAAGGAGAATCAAATGGTTTCTACAAAGAGAGGGTGAACAAATAAAAGAATGAATGAATAGATCTATGAATAAAACGTTTGTTGAAGAGCAAAAATATGCCTGCTATTTGGCTAGTTGAAGTGCTATTATTTTCTTACCCTGCAGGGGATATTCTGTTAGCCTGTTTCTAGGCTTGGATCCTAACCTGACAGATGTGGCTTTGGCTCCCCAGGCAGAGCCTCAAAGCACCAATCTCCTCCATTTTTCCCTTCTCCACCAGAATAGCAAGAGAGAGAATTGCTCAGCTTCCCATAAGCTCTTTTTGTGGTGCAGAGGGGAAGGAAAGGGTTTTGCAACAAATAATGTATATGGTTTGTGTTTCTGTAGTCATATGTATTAATTTCTTTCCAATCTGTGGGGGGTTCACTGCTGACTTTGATTGAAGCAGAACTGAATCAGTGCAGAACATTTCTGAAAACTTCATTCTAATTAATTTTGGACCTTGTGCCTTCTAGCCATAAGGAAAAACAAGTTCATTTGCATTTTTCTTGTCCTTCTGAATTACTTTAGTGGGATATAAAGAAGAACATCATTCCTATTTCAGCTTTTACAGTTACTTAAAGCTGAGTTAAAAGAAGGAAGTCTGTGCATACTATATACTAATTGCAGGTAATTGTGACGAGAGATCACAGAAGACAATAAAAGAGGCAACCTCATTGAAACCTGCCCACAAAGCAGATCTCTTTGATGATCCGTGTTACATCAACACCCAGTCCCTGCAGCCTGCAGCCTGCGCAGCCCGAGGTCCAGCAGCAGCAGCAGCGATCCCTGGGAGCCCGCTGCGCCAGGCCAGTAGGTTCCCACTGCAATGCCATGCCTGCCTAAGCGCTGGAAGGAGGGGGGCTGCTCATCTCTCTGCATGGAGAAAGATTTGGGTTTCCCATAAGAAATATAGAAAAGCTGGGAGGAAGAAATCTATCTTGGTTGTTCTTTTTTGCTTGTTAAATTCAAGAGAAAGGGGATTAAGGAGTAAAAGTAGTGATGGTAAACAAGCAGAGTAACCTTTCATCTTCTGTAGTTGATTTATGACAATGAATAGAGTGCCACAGGGATTAAAAAGCAAGTCTTTAGAATGATACAAGCTTGGGACTGCACCTTGCCTCAAGCAGAAGGGGTTCTCCTGTATATTCAAGGTCTTAAGCACTCTAAGGTGGAAATGACCTCAGATGCCTTTGCTTCACAGGCAGTAGCATGCAAGATTAAGGTGAGATTATTATGACTGTCTTTTCTCAGTTCTTCCATAAGTGACCATTGAATCTCATCCAATAATTTCTAAATTGAACTGTTTGATCTGTGGTATGGATTAAATGTATGTCAAATTAAAACTTGATTTATGGACTCAAAGTGATGGATATCCATTAAATGATTATATAGTTGCTACTGATTGTCCTCATTCTTGAATACACTTTATTAGCTTTGCCTTTTATGGTTTCCCACTGAGTGTTTTCTCTGTCAGAGTTGGCTCCACACAAGAAAGTGGAAAAAGGACTGGACAATAAAGGAAACACAATAAAGAAATCTGTGACCATTGAGACATTTCCAACTTGGGGCTGTATCATGCTCTAAAAAGAGCTGCTTATATCCTGAGGAGCCTTAGGTTGCACAATGCCATTGAAGAAGTGGTATCCTCTTATTTTCCTCAGAAGAACCCTGCCTGTGAATCATTTGCAGTCTGACTGGCTATATCCCAAACCACCCAGTTTTTTTAGTACATTTGGTAATTGTTCGTTTTTTCACAGCAAATGCATCATGCTGTAATCCTTCCCTTCTGGCTACGTTGGCTATGTTGTCTTACATTCCTGCACATAGCTGGAGCCACTCAACATGACTCTCCCATTGATCTGTGACAATCTCTTCAGAGCTTGTTAAGGAAGAAGGAAAAACAAGATCTTAAGAAAAAAGAAAGCTAAAAAGCCAACAAAAATCTTGTTTTTACAAGGAAGAAAGATTTGACTTTTTCATATAGTCACAGAAATATAACCCCAAACCAGTACAGCATCAGAAAAATTCCTGTTTCTAATCCCTGTTGCTTAGCGACCAAAGGCTTTCCCATCTAAGGTAGGGGAAGAGGTGGTATGATAATTGTGCCTAACGCACTGGAGGGTTGAGAGCGTTCTTGTGTGCGTATTCTTACAGTCTGTGAGGTTGGTTTGATCACAGTTTCACGACTGAATAATTTGAATTTTTGGAAAGCTATTAAAAATACTGTTTTGCATCCTTTTAGGATGAAGTTCTAGGTGAAGTATCCAATACATTCCCTTTCATTTAATTTTAGAGTTACCGGAAGCTGTTCAGCAGAGTGCCACAAGCAACACAGCTGGTCTCTGTGTTCTGCCACAAATAAAGCAACAGCTAAAGAATGAAGATTGTTACCATGGCAAATTGAACAGGAAAGCAGCAGAGAGCCTCTTAGTCAACGACGGGGATTTTCTGGTACGAGAGAGCACAACGTCACCTGGTCAGTACGTCCTCAGTGGACTTCAGGGAGGGCAGGCAAAGCATCTACTTTTGGTGGATCCTGAGGGCAAGGTATGAATATTTCATATAATGAAATTTCAGTGCTGCTCAGATATTTCAATCAAAATGCATGGGTGCGTTCCATGAAGTGGAATTGATTTGATTCCATCCAGGTTAATTTAAATACAGCCAGTGGTTGCAGTAGGTTTGAAAGTTCAAAAACTTGTAAGTACTGAAGTACCATGGAAGTAGCAGTTAGGGACTTAAATACTGCTAGTCCAGGTGCTGATAATTAGTGTATACACTTAACACATCTTTTGAATTGTTAGTGCTGGAAAAAAATAACCCTATCCTTAAATTATGAATTTCTGGATACAGAAAAGGTTTGTTTTCACTTCAATTCTACTTTCTTCTGCTCAGGATTAGAAGAGCAGTCTTGAGTGACATCTCTGAGGAGAGAGTAAATCAGAAAAGTAATCCTCAATAGGGTTTAGGGAAAACTATCTCTCTTCTGTGGAGAAAAAAAAGGTTATTTCACTCCCCTGTGCAGAATCAGCCCAGTTTGACATACAGTCTCTTTAACTTTTCCTCTGCTTTTCATGTGAGCTAACGATGGGTCAAAGGATAGGTCTGAATTGCTGTCTACAGCCTAATGGTCCTGTTCATGTGAGTTCAGTGGCTTAAGTGCCTTTTGACTTTAGGCTCATGTTCAACCAGCTTTAAGTACAATCTAACCATAAATATATTCTTTTGCTTCTTCCACTAGGTGAGAACCAAAGACCATATATTTGATAGTGTGGGTCATCTTATTCAGTATCACATGGAAAATAATTTGCCAATCATCTCTTCTGGAAGTGAAGTGAGCTTGAAGCAGCCTGTAAGGAAAGAGAGTAATATAGGACACATGCAATATCACAAATAATCCCTTGGATCTCACACATCCCAAGACAATTCATACCTGAACTTTCTATTATGAAGACAAGTCAAAAAAGTATAGACTGCACTTTCTGCTGCTGTTCCAGAAGAAGCCCTTTTGTGTGTGTATGTATGAATATATGTATATGTGTATATCTATGTAGATCTATAGAGATCAACACGCATAGTTATATAGATACATATAATCTTAACAAAACTACACCTTCAGAGTGTGAGATTCATTTGTGAGAAGGTATTTTAGACATGCACAAATGTCACTTTCAAGGTCATACTGAATCAGTAACTATTTAAAAGCACAATTAAAACTCTACATACAAAAGCTCACTTGAAAGAACTGCTGGAACATTAGTATGTGCCTTTTAGCATAGAATTATTGAAACCAATATTATTTATACTGAATTCGTTTTGGGTGGTTAAACAAACATGACTAAGCTTTTAACTATTTGCCAAAAAACAAGTACAATTTGAATATTACTAAAATGTTGTCTTCTTTCGATAGACACTAACAATTTCATTTTGCTTGTAACAGCACTTTACTAGCAAGTAACATTTGAAGTGAATAGCATTCACAATATGGAAAGGTTGTCCAGTTTCTTAATCATTTTTTTGTCACTGTCTGACTACTCAAAGGTTTGAGATTATGAACATTTACAAAGTTGAAATTAATATATGTAATATAATTTTGGAATAGAACTTGTTAAGGGACAAGCATGCTAGATCTTAATATTTTTGTCCTGCATATGATTTTACTATTATTATCAATTAATACTGGAAACATCTTTTTAAAGGTAGGCTAAATATATTTTCATTGATTACATAGTTGTTTACAAACTAGAAAAGCCGAACAAAACTAATGATACATTTGGGGAGAAAACTATTTAAAAGATGTTTGAACTTTGCATGTGTCCTTATTCAGTGTTCTTTCCAAAGCAAGATAGTTTTCCCCTCTTCACGTAGAGTCCGTTTGTTCCTAAACATGGAAAAAAGTCTTTTAAAAGAAATCTATTAATTGTTTTGCCACAATAAATACTCTACATATGAACAATCCTATATTCAGAGTGAACAGTGATTTATTTGGCTTCCTTTTGAAGAAATAGTGATTTAATAAGTAACTGAAGAAAGGCAGGGGAGATTTGAGGAATGAACTGGTAGTGCAGGTGATGGCCTGAGGGGAATTGTGCCTTTGAGAGAAGCAATGTCCTCTGGCATGAGCACACATAATTCTCTCTGTCTCCCAGCCCACCGGCTCAGTTCCTAAGGCAGACAATTGGTGTGGAGTTCAGCAGTTGCTGGAAATCTTGACTATAAAAACATACATTCTGTTCTTTTGCCAGTGTTCATGGTAAATGGGACACTGTAGTATGAGCTCTTTCCTCTGGAAACAAGAGGACACATCATATACAGATAAAACTATGGAAGACAAGCTTCCTTGAAGGGGGAAATATAATGTAAAGAGCCACTCTTAGAGCCTGCTAGAAAACATCTTTATTTTTATCCTCAGCTAATAGCCATAAAAAATACATTTCACTCTTTGAAAATAACATGACTAAAATATTCAATTACATATACTGAAGCAGTGAGAAGCTTTAAAACATTAGCAGTTGATTTCCTTGCTAATAGTCTAGCATTTGTGATACCCTAAGCCTTCAGACTAGCAACCCAAACTTACGCCCATTCTACCCTATGCAAGGTGCTTTACCTGGGAAGGCCTCCAGCAAGAGGCCTCCTTCATGCTCAAGCTTTGTGCCACAGCAAGGACAGCTGGCAAGAAACTGTAACTGGGACATTAACCCCCTGCATAATATCCTTTCTATTCTCACATCTTGTCAAACTTCCGAATGTGCTTGATACGACTTTATGGAGCAAGCAATGAAGCAAACCCAGCTATGTCTGTGGCATGTCAAGGGGCGACAAAGACCTGCTGGTTTCATTTTTGCATCAAAGTTGAGTTTTATGACAGGTCATAGAAGGAAAATGTGCAAACTCCACCTCTATTTATAGTACAAATCAAAGTTACTCAGGACTTAAATAACAGCATTTGGAGCTGTGATAGTGTGAGATCAAAGTTTTTTGACTTTGCCAGTCAAGATGCTGACTCAGGGACTTTTTTCACTTCATCAGTTTTCACTTTACCAGTGAATAAGAACAGCCAGAGCCAGTGTGTGATGTTTGGATCACAGTATAGTGCAGTCTGTGTCTCTCTCTTTGAGTGTCATTAATGTAAAAAGTTTAAAAGACCTGAATCTCTGTTCTGATAGTCCTGCATATTTTTAGTGGCTGAAGCAGAAGGAAAAAGGAAGGAAAGAGAGATAATTGGGTGCTATGGCAATACAGAAGTGTATCAAAATCTTTTGATGCGAGAGAAAGGAGATCATCCAACTAATTACAGATAAAAATCAAACACAACACATCCATGCATTTTCCTAGAATAAACGACATTCATTCTCTGTTTTTGGTTTCTAGCATTTCCAAGCCTTCATCTAAGCTATTAATGCTGCTCTGTGGCCCAGCTGTCTCATGTAAAGTACACTGTCAGCTCCTCTGTGGAAGTATCAGAAATAATCATGCTAAAAAGAAAAATAGTTGTCTGAATTTTGGAAAGTTTCCAAAACATTGTTCTTGAGAAACTCAATATGAATTGTCAGACACATTTAAACCCTTTTTCTGTTCTTGTTTGAGTCATTTAATGCCTGTGAAAATGCTGAGAACTGGTTAATCTCTGTTCGAATGATTACTAGAATCCTTTGAGAAAATGGCTGATTTCGCCTATAATGTCACATTTACTAGACACAGCATGTTCGTTCCTTTTCAAACTTCCATAAATTTCACTGAAACACATGAACTGTTTGCTCCCATCAATAAAAATGCTGTAACAAATGACCCAAACGTCTCTGCCCCGGGGTCCTTTCCCTCTGCCAGGCGGGCGGGCGGCACCGTCCAGCCTGAGGGCGAGGCGCCAGATGGGGCTGTTACAGACGGAACCCACTCTTCCTCAGAGCTGCTTCCTGCCCGCGACTCTGCGCGATAAATCTGCTCCTTCTGAGGGAGGAGGTTTTAATGTTTTAAAGAGAATGAGCTCTCGAAGCAGAGCGGGTGCCCAAGGGAAGGCTGCCGGGGGAAGGAGCTCGGGCAGGGCAGACACCCGCGCATCCCCTCAGCGCTACCGTGACACTGCCGTGAGGCGCGGCTCGCGGCCGCATGACGTCACCGCGCGGCCGCGCGTTGCCAGGCAACCGCCACGTCCCGCTGCGAGATGGCGCCGGTGCCCGCCAGCGGGGGCCCCGCCCCTCCACAAAAGTCACACTTCCATTGGTCGCCTGCTTGGCCTATCAGCTCGCCAGACGCTTTCCCGCGACCATGCGCGCCTGCTTTGAAACAATCAGCGGGGGCGGGCCTGCGCGCTCACCCCTCCGCGCGGCTGGGCGGGCTCTGTCGCCGGTTGGTGTTCGGGGCTGTCAGTCAGCGCGGCTGAGGGCGCTTCTGGCTGCCGATTGGCGGTCCTGGCTGTCAATCAGCGCGGCGGGCGCGGGCCGGGTGTGATGCGGAAGAGCGGCGGGCTCGCCCCGGTGGTGGCTGTGGAGGGCGGGTGGTCCCGGTGGCTCAGGTGGGTTTCGCTGCTCGGGTCGCGCTTTGCCGCCGTCTCCGGCGCTGGAGGCCCCGCGGGCGGTGCAGCGAATAACGGCAGCATCGCCCGAGCCGCCGCCTTGAGGAGCCTGAATTGGCGGCCGCCGAGGTCGCCGCGCGCCCCTGGGGCTGCCCCCGGCCCGTCCGGGTCCGATCGCGGCTCTGGCGGCTGTGCCCTCTCGTCCGGCTGCCGCTGCTCCCGGGGCTGGGAAGGGCTCTAAGGAAAGGGGACAGGGCCGGTGGTGGTGCGCAACTGATGCGGTCTGGGGGAAGGTGCTGCCTCAGAGCCTCCTGTGAGAGGGATCGCGGGGATTACAGAGGGTGCGCAGAGACAGTGGCTGCGTTGTGAGGCCTCCTGCCAGCTCTGTGGGAGGGTTTCCTTGAGCAACAGTGGGCAAGAAGTCCTTTAAACGTTATGAAGTGACTTTTTAGTTGGAAATAATGCTCTTGTAATGTTGCATTATACCAAGTGAGGCCTTTAGCATGTGCTACACCTGTGTGCTCAGACGAGTATCTCAAACGCAGACCAGCACTTATACACAGTAGCTTACTGTGAACTCACTGCCCTTGTGTAGACAAGCCCTTGAGACTCAGTGTTTTTCATTAAGCAGTGAAATCTGGAACTGACATGATACTTTTCATATTTCTGTGATACTTTTCCTATTTTTCCTTTTGGAGCTGTTATCCAAATGCACATGAAACAGCATACTTTCAGTCTTTAATACAAAATATAGTTATTCTCTAGAAGACTACGAAGCAAGATATAAAAGTGGACATAACTATCGTTATGTATCACATTGTATGTATACTGTACAGTATTAGAACTTGTAGAAAATTATGTCTGGTTGTAAGTGAACTTCAGGAATTATATAATGCCAGCCTATGAAAAACCCAAATAATTGTTTTAAATGCTAAATTCGTGGAAGTGAGTAGGCTTGGATATATGAGAAACAAATAAGAAATGTGCAGTGGCTGTTTAAAAAATTATATTTTTGTGTATGGTTGGCTAAGTATGATGGGAGCGGTGCTTTTTGATTCCTGTTGTATTTTTCTCACATGTGATGTTTTCCTGTCCTGTGGTAGGTTTTGCTGGATACGCAAAATCAATATTAGAAAACAATGTCCCTTGACTTTGATAGTGGAGCTCTACAAACTCAACATGAAGATGAAGACTATGACCAAGAAGATTATGCAAGAGAACAAGAGGTGAAAAAGAATTGAGTAATTTAATCTGAAGTCTTGTGAATTTAGCTTCTTCCTATCTTTTAAGTGCTTAAAAAGAAAGAAGAAGGTTTATGTAGTCTGGTAAGAGCAAAAGAGGGTGCAGACTGTGCCACTCTTGAAAAGCATAAGAAGTAAAGCTCAGGTGTGTTTTAGTTGTGGTGGTATTTTTCTCTGTTTGTGTCCAGTTGCTTGGTCCAGAGCAGACCACTAATCATTGCAGTGATGACTTCTTGAATGTAGTGATACTGACTGGCAAGTTCTTACCTGGATTTCCATCCAGTCTTCTCAGAAAGAGCAAGTTTAGAATGTCCACTACCTCTCTTGCCTGGAATTTAGAGAGGAGAAACCTTGGCATGATTAGTTTGCTGATCATTCTTTGTAATTGGTCTGTCCTGGGACATATCTACCAGGTGGCATTTCCCTTACCTCGTTCTGGTGCAGCTCTTTTCTTAACAAGAGTTTGGCAGAAAAACCCTTTGGTTGGTACTCTAGTCTAGTAAGCATTCTGTGGTATAAATCTCTGTGTGAATTTCCATGTTGTGAATTCTTCCTTGAAGGAAGAAAATAAGGATTTTGTGCAAGCAGCCTACTTTGCCTCTGGTTTTGGGCTGAACTTGTATTAATTCTTCTGAAGAGCAAATAATGTATGCTGTTTGTTCTGTTTCAGCTGCAACAACTGTTGACAGACCTTCCCCATGATATGCTGGAGGACAGTGGAGACCAGCTTTCCAGTTATTCAGACTGCAGCATTCAGGAGACTGAGGAGCAGTAAGGCATTTGGCACCTTTTTTTTATTATTTATGTTGTGCTTTCAAGAACAGAGCAAAGTCTCAGTTGAGGAGGTGTGTAAAAGCAATCCAGGTAACAGGGGAGCTGTAGTGCAATTTGCAGAAAACTAGATGTCCCTTAATTTAAGAAATGATGGTTTGTTTTCTCCCTGGAATTATTAGTACATAGTTAAGCTGCTTGTGTCTCTCTAGGTCACACGACCCTGGGAAACATGATGGAAGGTGGAATGATCATCCACTGATGAGTGATCCTCCAAATGTAAGCTTGTATGAGCAGGGATGTAATTACTGCTTGTTCATAATAACATGCTAAATATTGTTTAAATTCATTAGAGAAATACATGTAGGTGACAGGTTTTGGTATTTGTTTGAAGTATTTCTCACTTGAGGGCTGGTAACCTCAGAAAAGGAGGGTGGGGTGAAATCTGAGTTTTGAGAGAGCAGTTCTAAACGTTGTATCCATTCATAGGGCTATGAACAAGGACAAAATCTGTACCCTGAACAATTCTTGTGTGACCAGCAAACTGATCTCGTTGAAAAACATGGGAAGAATTGGAATGGCCTACATAATGATGAAGAAAAGGAACTTTTATATGATGTTAAAGAAGATTACTCTGGCCAGAATGGTCAAGACGATCCTGATGATGTGTATCTTGGTAGAGATGGGTTTAACTCTCCAAGTTGCTACCAAGAGAACAATGTGTATCATCTTCCTGAAAACTTCAGGCCTTATACAAATGGCCATAAACCAGAATTTAACAATCAGCAGAGCAAAATAATAAATTTTCCAGATGATCCGAAGGAACATCTTAAGGTGTGTCAGAAGCTGATGTGTTTTTCTGTCCCTTGGAAAATTTTCACAGGTCTTTAACTATTGGTAGTAATATTTCTGGAATGCCTTCAGTCTCTGACAATCATTTCAAACAGTGATGGGAGGCTTCTGTAGCCTATTTAAAAAAATGAAATATGAGTAATTGGATTTTCATATGTTTATGTAATGATTTTTTTTTTCTTTCTTTTGTTGCCTTGGTAGAATTCCGTGAGGTAGAATGAATGTGATTCACTTAAGCGTGTGCTTACTCTAGTGAAGTTAACACTTCACTACTCTTATAAGGTGGAAGCTTTCATGAAAAATTCTATCATGCTTCAATGGTGTGCTGGATTGGAGCCTGAAAATGAAGAGCTACTAGAACTCTTCTTAATGTCAACCTGTAAAATGAAAAATATTTTAACTGAGCAAGACTGCAGTTGTGGTTTTAATTTATTTCCTCTTATGTATGTATTGTCACAACAGCAATTTGTTGCGTCTGATGTTGTCAATGGCCAATCACCAGAATCTTACAAAGTGACTTATAAACCATACCAAAATGGCATTCATCAAAATATTCCAGGAATCCAAGAAGGAAACAGAAGAAATGAAGTGTTTGAAGATTTGCAACGTGAATTCCTGGGCAATGATGAAAGTAAGTGTTTGCTGCTTCGACTTGGAATAAACTTGTGTAAAGAGTTCACTGGCAATCAGTGATGGAAAACATGTTGACTTCAGTAGTTGTTCAGTAAAAGGACAACTAAAAGTATGTTGATGTATATAATCTTTTAAATCTAGTAATTATCTCTTTTTGATCAGGGTATATGAGTTTCAGGCTATTAAAAACATAGATTTGACTGATGAGAATGAAAAATTATTTCTGATGGCTTGATGTCAAATCTTGTTGACTCTTTATCTCTTTCCATAATATTGGGAAATAACAACTCACTGTGGCTTAGGAAGTGTGCCCTGAGTGATGCCACATTGGGCTTTTCTGTCAGGTACACTTCAAATGAACTACTTCATTAGACATCTTGTAAATCTGTAGTGACCACAAGTCTGGGAGTTCACAGCATGTCAGCTTTTCTCTGGGCGTGCTGTTAGCTTGGAATTGTGTTGGTAGTTCCCACAATCCTTCAGCCATTCCTGCCAGAGCAATTTGTGTGATGTGAATCAAATGTGGGTTAAAACCCCAGATTTTGTGCACCAGAAATGAATTTAGCACCATAAAAAATGAAGTATCTTGGAGCAGGAATTACAGTGATGACTTTCTTGGTGTCTGTGCTGACTTGTCTGTATGCTATTTGAAATTTGGCAGATTCTTCAGAAAATATGCAGATTCTTCAACTTCAAGTTCTAAATAAAGCAAGGGAAAGACAACTGGAAGAACTTAATGAAAAGCTAGAAAAGAGTGCACAGCAGATTAGGTATTTGAATCATCAGCTTTCAATGGTCAAAGGTAAAATGTTTTGTGCTAATTCTTAGATTTTATTCATATCTAGTAACTTTTTACATCTGAGACTTTGATTTTGAAAGTGTCTTTGAAGGTATTTATCATACTTTTGGACTTGATTTGGGGCTATATGCACCTAACCCTCTCCCCCCAAACATTGTTCTAAATCAGAATCTCTGGATTGATGCCTGACTGCATAACTATCTTAACTTTTACTGTATTTTCAAGACCAGTGTTGTTTGCCAGAGTCCCCACGTGTGAGGCATCACAAATGTATGGAAAAGTGAGAAGTTTGCCAAAGTAGTCTTTTAAAAGTCAGAAAATTAAAAAAATTCATAAGTCAACACCAAAACACCCAAAGCCCAATAGGAGAAGTGGACATCTATGAAAAAAAAAATAATTTTTGTGCTGTCTGGTTTAACAAGCCATTTCGTAGACTGTATGTACAGAAAATCTCTTTCAAAAATGATGAAATCTGTGGTGGAGACTGATGATTGTCTTAGTTTCCTGTTTCTTATAGGAACAGAGAAAAAAGAGTAGTAAACTTAGAGAATTAAGAATATAGTTTTTAGAATGCAAAAGAAGCAAAGGAGAGAGAAAAGTTCAACTGTCAACCATTTGGCTGTGGTCTTGGCTGTTCCTCCAGAGGACTCTGCCTTCAAATGGTGTAAGGGAGGATGTGAGGTCCTCCTGCTGCCAGGGCGGGGCTTGTACCTTCAGCACCCTGCTGGAAACAGTGTATTGGAGTGCTCCCTGCTGCCAGGAGGAGACAGTGGTTGCTGGATGGAGACTGAATGTTTTTGTTCAGCCTTCTGTTGTCCACAGGAAGAGACAGAGTGAATGGTTCTGTAGAGCAGTAACTGAACAGTCGTGTTGCATGAAGTTCTTGGGTGGCTGGCTATGGTTCTCACACAATTATGTCTCTTTCTTCAGATGAAAAGGATGGTTTGGCTCTTAGTCTTCATGAGTCTCAGAAACTCTATCAGAATGGAAAGGAACGGGAAATGCATCTTGAGGGTCAAATCAAGGCTCTTGAAACTCAAATTCAGACTCTTACGACCAATGAGGAGCAGGTACTGTACGTGTTTTTAGGCTGTTTATTGTCAAGACCTCTACAGTGAAATGTGTGGTGTGTTTGCATTAAATAGAAGTGCTAGTCTCTTGAAATGCTGCTCGTGATCATTGCAAAAGCTAAATACATGACAGGTGGATAGGATTCATTGGTTGAAAATAGTTTGTATTAAAACACAGGCATTATCTGAGGACTTTTGTCAACTCTTGCACAAAAAAAATTGAACTGATGTACAGACTGTTGGAGCAACAGTAAAATATATGTAACTAGGAGCTTCCCTAATACTGTTCCTACAGATACTGAAGCAATCCAAAGTGGCAGAGGTGGCCATGGAAGGCATGCAGCAGCAGCTGTTAGAGCTTCAGCGATCAGATGCCCTCCAGCGAGCCAGAGAACAGCATGAGGCCATTATTTCTGCACTCAAGCAGAAGTATGAACAGCAAGTACTGTCATTAGAGCAGAAACTTGATACTACAAAATCTGCACTCCGAGAGCAGGTGAGAAATTATTTTAGGATGCTGAGTACCGTACTGGAGAGACTGTAGAGCTCCCAGTGTTTCCCAATCTGCATTTCTTGTCCTACAATTCGAATAACTCCTTCTGGAAGGTGCTAGAAAAATGGAAAGGAAAGTCTCAGCATTATGAGGCCTATGAGGTATGTTTTCATAAACATCTCCAGGCAGTGGCAAGTTCAAATTGTGAGTTTGTACACAGCGAATGCAGAGGAGGCAGAATTCATTGTCTTAGTTGCTCTCCTGAGCTTTCCTTCTGTGCACAATCTTTTTTTGAAAGAGTTCTGCAAATAACTCTGGGAAAGAAAAGGACTAATTAAGAAGTAATGTGATATTCTTGCAAGAAAAAACCCAAGAAAAACTCTTTATTGAACAATCTGTTGCCAAGATTTGGTCTCAAAATGCTGAAGGATGACTAACCAGTGAGCAGTGGCTTTTATTCTAGAAGTAAGGATTTAAAAGCAGAGAGGGAGGAAAAGACTGTCTTTAAGATGGAGGTTGATACAGATTGTGTCGCATGGTTGTAGAGCTTACTGAAATTATCCTACTTGATATGTCATAAGAATTCATTACACTATTAGAAATATTCAAGCAATGTATTCCAGGCAGGTCTTAATAAATCGTTCTCTTATTTCACATAAAGAAAATAAAATGAAATTTCTGTAATTCTTGTCTCAACATATAAAAATACATGGGTTGTATGTTTGGAAAGGTAACTAATGCTTGATTCTAAACAAAATGCAGTGCTAAATTTTTGTCTGTTAGTACCACAACAAAACGTACACAACTTTGTCTCCACTGTAAAACATGTGGTAGCATGTTTGGGGTATTTAAAGAGGGAGATCTCCTGTTTTTTGAGAGAATATAGAAAAGTCAAAATACAAGGCACTGTGCCTCCCAGGTCTGTTTAGGTAACTAAGTAATGCCATATAAATGTCTACTTTGTATATCCTGTGAAAAAGAAACTACAGTTTCTCTTTTACAGAGTATTGGCACTTGCTAGCTTGGCTTAAGCTCAGTTAAAATAAACTGAGTTAAGCTCTGGCTTGGTATAATGTGAAGGCTTGATTTTTCTGCAGTAGACTAAGTGTATGTGATTAATTACAGGAGATAATCTGATGTGCAGAAAAGAAACTGCCCTAGGAAATATGAAATTATTCTCATCCATGTATGTTTATATATGAGTGCAATTGCTGTCTCCCAGTGAAAACTGAACTTTGATGCTGTAAGAGGTCACTTGTCAGCCAAGGATAGTGTTTGATTTGTGACTGATTTAACTGTCCTCTACCCCTTTAGGTACCTGATTATTTTTCTCCTTTTTCCTGTATGTACAGACCTTTTCTGTATCTGAAACTGTTCTAGATGGTTAAATGTTTGTAACATGAGTAAAAATATTCTCTTCCTAGAAAGAGCTTTGCAAAAATCTAGGAGAGCATGTTAAGCAACTTGAAAAATTGCTGGAAGAAACCAAATGTGAAAAAACCGAAATAATAAATCGACTGACAAGAAGCCTAGAAGAAAGCCAAAAGCAATGTGCAAATTTACTGCAAACAGGTCAGCCTTTTACTCATACTTTTACCTGTCCTTGCAGAAATGTATTCAGCTTTTCTAAGTATGAAATTGCTTATCAATGTTTCTATGGAAGTGGAATCAACATCAAGCTAATTGTGTTCTAGACTGTTTCCTATGCAGCGGATTAGCCAGACTTAAAGTTAAGTCTAGTCTAAGATGTAAAACCAAATAAAAATAAAAGCAAACACTATCTCCAAGCCCCAAACAACAGTGATTAAACTGTTTCCATATGTATTTTGTGCTGCATTTGTGTAAACCTTGTTTCATACTAAACAGCAGGGTCTGGGAGCAGACTACTTAGTTTTGTATTAAGGTGCTTGACTTGAATTGCCATTCTAAATTCAAATCTCACTGAGAAGAATTGTTTTGGGAGCTGGAGGCTGATCTTGGAAACCTGTATCATAGGAATAGATTGTGAAATATTTTGCAGTTTGTGTGTTTGACTTTTGCCTACCTTTATACATTGAAGTCTTTTGATAGTAATGTATTTAATAGCTGCTGGCGAGCTCAAGGAAATAGAAACAGTAATGTCTATTGCCAGAATCAACATTGCAATTTTTAACAGAGATCTTTGTTCAGATTAGTCTTTCTTGCATATTTATGACTTGCTCCTTTTCTCCCTTTTCTTTCCTACAAAGGCTCAATGCAGGAGACAAACCAGTTACGCTTTCAGTTGCAGCAAGCTCAGTCTGCACAGATGATAAGCAGCAACATGAACAAGGCTTTGCAGGTTAACTAATTTTATTGAGTATTTTATGTTTGAATGAAATGTTTTCATTTGATGGGGGTGGGCATTATAACTAAGAGGTCGGTGGTTGAAACACTTTAAATTTTGGAGGGAAACAAGCACATCATCTTTGACTACTTCATCTCCCAGTGTTGCATGTTGGACTTCCTCCTTCCCCACCAATTAAAACACAGTGGGGCAATTGTATTGGCACAGATCTGATTTCATACTTCTGTCCAACCTGCTTTTGGGAAAAAAAAGAATGTAAATACAGTATGCTGGGAGTCTTGTAACTTAATTAGGAGATACCATGTTCTGAAACTTATCTTTTGTCAGCAAAAGGGAATGCTAGAAAGCCCTCTGTAAAGTATGAGTGGAAGTCTGTGTTTCCAATTCAGTTCATATATTTGATTTAAATCTGTTATCTTGGAGACTATGAATCCTACTAAGTACTGGAGTAATAGCTGTTTTTCCAGGTATGTAGTTTTCTGCTGTCATCCTTTTTACTATACAAGGGCAGCAGGAAAGCAGAAGAGCAAAAGAAATAATACTTCATAGATGAACTATAATAAGAACAATAGGGAATATTTCTTATATATTTTAACTAATTTGTAGTTTTACCATGTGCTTTGCTAGAGGTGTCAAAAATAAAAGTATAAATAAGTTAATGCCAGACAATTGAACTAAATGCAGCTAAATATAACTATATTTAGAAGGAAGAGCTCCATGTATTTGTTTTCTTTGGAAGAGTTATCATGGGCCTGATATGTTGGCTTGGAGTCTGTCTGGCCAGTGTAATTTTTTTTCTGTCTCTTCCTTTCAGGAAGAATTAATGGAACTGAAAGAAGAAATAGCTTTGTATGAATCTGCTGCCAAGCTTGGGGTATTTTTGAATGATGCAGGTGGAGAGAGACATATGAGCCTGGGTGATTCCTATGTAGATCTGGGAATTAAAAAAATCACTGGGAAGAAGCCAAAATTCTGCAGGTATTGAGTAATTCTTGTTGAAAGAAAAATTTTCAATCCTCAAGAAATTATGCAAATGATGTCTAAAAGGAGGTTGAAAAACATACAGGTATGTAAAAAACATAGAGATTTTTGATAGATACTTGAAATACTGCTTGTATTGCCAGGTAATCTGAGAAACAGAAAAACTGTACTAATACCATAAATTGGTTGCCTGATTGCTGCTTAATAAATCTTCAGATTTTATAGGGACTGTATTGCTGTTCCTTTAATTGTATGGATTATATTCATGGATACTTCTTTTGCTCAAAGACTCCACATAGTTACTTAAAGGTAAAGCTGTCTTTTACATCAACTCGTTGAGTTGTTGCGAAACACTTCACATCATGTGAGAATTAATCTTTTGAGGAAACAGCTGAATTAACAAGTTCTCTGTAAACGAATTGCAACTTGATGAAAAAGCTTTGATATTCATGTCCTCTTATGCTTTTTACTATTACACCTTAGACATCTTGGTATTTCTTGTAGCATTAGTTGCTCTTTTGTTACCACTGCCTTTCAGATAAATGTGTTTTGTCTTTTAAATACTGAACTGGTTATGTCTTTCCTGATAGTGCAATACAGAACAGAGACATGGATAAAGACCTCTCCAAAGATGAAATTATTGTAGAATTAAAAGCTGAGCTGGAACGTTTGTTGAGCAGTAATAAAATGAAGAGAAATCAGATTACTCAATTACAAAATAGTCTTAAAGATTGCCAGAAGACACTAGAGGAATACAAGCAGTTGAAAGCAGAAAAAACATCAAAAGATTCAGAGGTTTGTTCTTTTACACTTCTTTTGAAGTCAAGTATCCCTGGGTTTTGGTGAACAAAACCAACATTTAAACTTCTTATGAGAATAGATCTAAATTTTATGCATAGCTGAGTATTGGTAGCAACTCCTGTTTTGTATCATTGGTTGAAAAGAAAACAACTGAATAGCAGAACTTGGGCAGCATATGCATTATTAGGTGAGTTCTGAAATGATGACTTGTATGCTTGAGAGTGCTTAGTGGCCGCCCTGCTTTTGTTAGTAGTAAATTTCACTGGAAAATGTTGGTTTTCTTTAGCCAAAAGGACTTCGTAATTTCTCTGAGAAAGCTGATAGTACCATAAGCTTATACAAACAGAACATTTAAGAGATTGCCTTCAGAGGGCCTTCACTGTGTCATTTGATCAACAAGGAATCTCCTTGATGCTGCTTCTCTCTTCACCCCATTATTGCCTTCCCTCTATAAATGGATCAGACTTGCAGTGTCTGTACATGGTGATGTGGATGTAGGGTAGGAGTACAATACACGTGAGAAGTGTGCTCTCTGTTGGATGACTGTTGTCATTCAGCTTGCAAACACAGCACTGAGTATGTGCTTTTCCAAACCATCATGATAGTGAGTTTTAAGAATTCATCTAGAATAGCAGTGATACTGTTATCTTGCACTGCAATAATTTCCTGGTTTTTTTATTTTTTTAAGTACAATTTTTATTTGACAACTCTAACTTTTTTAAGTATTAACTGCTAAATCATTTATGTCTTGAAAGATATCATCTTAATTTTATTTATTTTTAGCCTGCCAAAAATTTGAAGGATGCTTCTGATAATCTAAAGGAAGAAGTTCTGAGACTCAAAAAGGCTAATGAAGCTTTGCTGCAGGAAGTTGAGGTAAGACAGAGATGCTGCTTACCACTACAGAAAAAAAAATCCATGAAAAAATCCCACCCTGTGCTAAAACCTGTGATTAGAAAAGGTTCTTAAAACCCACATATTACTTGACCCTTGTTTGTCCAGGCCCATACTTCAACTATTGAAGAACTGAAGGAAAACGAGGAAAAACTGAAAAGCTTAAATCAGGACCTCTGTTGTCAGATGAGAAAGATGGTTGAGGATTTTGATCATGATACGCCAGAAGCCATTGACAGGTAAGTTAACTTTGTTGAATTTAATTTGTGGATTTTCAGCCTGCAGGCATGATCTTGTTCCAGCTATCAGGTACAAGAGGAGGTCAGTGTTAGAAAGGTATTTTCTTACAGAAAAGTTGCTGGGTGGTTGAAACTAGGTAGTTATTTTTCCTTTCTTGAAATTGTAGGTGTGAAAGAACTTACCAGCAACATCATGAGGAAACCAAAGCACATTTTGAGAAGGAGCTGATGGAGAGGTTTGCTGCAGAAAAGCAGCAGCTTGTTCAAACTTCTGAAGAGACAATCTCGCAGTTAAAGTAAGACTTAGCATTGTTTCCATTTTTACTGAAACTTTCATGCTTCCTGTCTGACCTTCACTGCTAGTTACACTGATTTGAAGCTGGCTTGCTGTCCTGTGAGTATAAATTGGTATAATTGATAATAAGTAATCTGTCCTGTGAAGGGCTAATATAGAGGAGCTGAACAAAGAGATTACTGCAGTGAAGGAATGTTACATTGGAATTTGTCGGGAGAAGGACACCTTGGAAACCACTTTAAGACAGAAATTTCAACAGGAGCAGCAGCTGAAGGAAGAGAAGGTACAAATGGCAATGCCTATAAACTATATAATGTCACACTGTTTTCAAGATGTAATGTTAGTAAGCGTATTTAATTTTGTAAATGTTTGTGGAACATACTTGAAAGACATGCAGCAATATCAGAAAGTTCCTACATATGACTTATTGGTTTTTAAGTTAAGCTGGTGTTGTGTCCTGGACTTGAAAATATTGTAGAAGTAACTTTCCAATAGCTGTTTGTTTTCATGTAGTGATCTTTCATAATTCTGACTTCTGAGGATGCTGAGTCAGCCATATGACTTTCAAATTCATAAGACATTTACAAAAAACCCTGAATGATGATTCAAGTTTACTTCTCCCTTTATAAAACTGATCTAAAAAATACTGTGGGTTTTTTAAGTAGTAGTGAATTCAGACTGATTTGATTAAAAACTTTTCTTTTCTGAAGACATCGGTGTGCAGTGACTAAATTAGATCAACTGGGTAAGAAAGTACAGTATAGAGGTGCAGCTCAAAGTATGAGGGAAGTAAAGATGCTTGATATGAAAACTTACTTTACAGCAATAGCCTATAATAACCTCTGCTATAATATCTTAAAACACCTTTTTCTGAGAGTGGAATCTCTTGTCTAGGTGTCATCAGTAAGATCAGTGCACAGGCTCTAGAGAGTTAACCATGTGTCTCATGCATTCTCATCACTTTGTACCAGAGCAGTTGCTATGCCTTGGAGAAAGCTTCATTTATTTATTTTTGGTCCAGCTCAAGAAACAGCTTCTAGAAGAAAAAGAAGTCTCCCTTAAACTTCTGAAGACTGAGCTTGAAGAGGAACACCTCAGGTCTATGATAGCAGCAAAGAAGCAGTGGATGGAAGAAAAAGAACAGCAGGTTCAAGAGGAAGTTGCATTAGCCAAAGCTCAGTGGGAAAAGGAAGAAAAAGAGGTGTGAAACTTTGATCAAGGAATTTCAATTTTTTTTTTTTTTGGTTCTTTTGCCACTTATTTTCACAAACAGAACTTTGTGCTGTTATTCTGCCATTGGAAGTGGCTGTTAAGGATCTGTCATTTTAAAAGCCTCTGGAGAAGTCACTGGGTATTATACATGTTTGAAATTTTTAAAAATCCCAAAACCTAGATCTTGCGAAGTGAGAACCAGAATACCCTGAATGTCACAGCTGGTACTGTGCTGGAGTTTTGCACCCTGATCCTTGAGTTAGCAGTTATGCTTTCTGTTGTTTCACTCAGGTATCATGTAGAAGTCCTTTGTGTATCCCCTCCCATAGAAGAAAGCTGTGATGAGTCACCAAACTCTCTCCTCTCTGTGCATGGTTTTGTTCTTCTCCTGTTAAGGAATATCATTGGTGTGAACAGTGTTTCATTTCCTAAACACCAGTAAAAACTGTTTATTTGGACACTGGGGAGATTTTCTTAAAAAATATTTTTTTCCTTAGAATAAAGAACGAATCTTTGCCCAATTAGAAAGAGAATGGCAAAGTAGGCTGGAAGAAATGAGAAGAACTGTAGTTGAATGTAATGACTGCAGCTGCCAAACTGACCAAGTAACAGTTGTGGATGAAGTTTCAACTAAAGAGTTAGAAGGGACTGTGGAAGACCAGAGGCTGCAGATCCAGAAAGAAAATACAGCCTCTGAAGAGGCCTTAAAAGAATTTGAATTAGAACTGGAAAATAAATACTGTAAAAATCTTGCCAGCCAGGTAACAAATAATTGTTCTATCTGCCTGGAGTCTCTGAAACTGCTGTGTCCAACTAAGTCACCTAAAAAACCATGAAAGTGGACTCTTCCACTAACTTCCTCTTAAGCTTAGTGGTTGATATTTGCTATATTAGAAATAGATATTTTTAAAAGTTCTGAAAAAACTGTAGCACGTAGCTTGTTTTTCACTCTGTTAAACAAGTTTTGCAGGAGTTTTGAACAGAACTGAGCAACACTGACTTCGATTTTATACCATTTTGTTAAAAATAAATTTAGTATTTGTCATTTTGGCATCATTTTTGCATCAAGAAATGCATGAAGTGCTACTGGTCTGATTCTTTTAATTTCTGTAAACACAGGCAATCCATAGTGAAGTCTGTTCTTGCACTGTTACATGAAAGTAATAATATAAAAGTATTCAGTGTACCTGCCTACCTACTGAAGTAGGATTTTTATCTGTTTTAAGGTAGATGCAGCTTTAACCCAAGCTCATGCCAAGTGGCTGCAAGAGTACAAACTAAATCTAAAGGTAGAACAAGAAAAATGGGAAAAAGAACACCAAAAGACTACAGCAAAGCAGGTATCCCAAAATACTACTTAAATGTGTGTTGATAAGCAGTTAAGTCTTCCAGATCCCATATATTACTGAGGAATGAATGTAGGCATAGGCACAGGGAATCACTAAGGAAAGATGTTTCTTGTGTACTCTGGTCCACCCAGTTTTTTGCCTATGTAGGTTTAATTTTTATTAAATAAATTGACAGTATCTCCAATAGCTTTGTGATGACTCAGAGTTATAATTTGTGCAGCTGTAAATGTGTGTGTATGTTTATAATGACTGTGTTGTACATTTGCCAGTTAGCCCTGGTCCTCTCAGCTGCTGAGGAGAAATGGAAGAAAGAATATGAAAGTACAGAGAGATCTGGACCAAGAATGAAAGAACTCGAAGAAAAGATAATTTCTCTGAGGAAGGAATTGGAGCTAAAGAAAGAAGAAATCCCTGCAGCTGTCAAAGCAGAGCTAGCAAAGGCCCGTGTGCAGTGGAACAAAGAAAAGCAAGAAGACATTCTGCAGATACAAGAGCAAAATGAGAGAGACTACCGATCATTCTTAGATGATCATAGAAACAGGATTAAAGAGGTCCTTGCAACAGCAAAGGAGGACCTTGCAAAGCAAAAGAATGAACTCTCCATTCAGAAAGAAGCAGAAATAAAGATGTTACTAGACCGAAAGCAGCGAGAATGGGAGGCTCAGGAAGCCGGGAGACTGCAGGATGAAATTAATCGGTATGAGGAGAAGACTCTGGTTGAGCTGGAGTTTTTGTTGAGTGAAATTCATGAAGAACTAGTCAAGTGCACACATAGTAAACATTCTTGGAAGGACAAGTGTTTTGACTCTCACGTTCAATTAACCAGTCAAGGCAAAGACAAACTGAAGGCTTGTTTACAAAAGGCCTATAGAACCACAGTTTGCACAATTCTGGAAAAGAAAGAGCAAGAATGGAAAGAGGTAATATTTCTGTAAATTATAACTGCCAGTCAGAAAAGGGACTTGGGAAGTCAGTCAGGTTTGTTTTCTTTGAAATATCCATGTAATTGTGGGAAATAGAAAATTCCACATTTGTGTTCATTGATAAGAGTACTCTAACACTAAAAGAAGGCTAAACGTACCATTAGCAAGTGAAAAGGGAAAGGATGTAGCCTTGACTTCTTAAATCTTTAAAGAAAGGAAAGTCAGGTTAGGACTGTTATTTATACGAAGACTTGTAAATCAAGGAGATTAATCCACTGCTTAAGTTTGGAAGCCTGTTGAAGGCTCCTTGTGATCTCTTAGATGGGCTGTAATGACAGAGCCCACCTCAGATTTTTGCATAGCTGCAAAATCCAGTTTGTAGTGGTGGGTGCACAGTGATTGTGGATCATGTTGCGCTTTTTTCCCCTCCTCTTTATACAAATAAAAATGAAAACAGTAAATCCTTGCTGCAAATTGCCTGCAGTAGATCAGTTTGTCAGTTACTGAGTTCTGTCTTGGGAATAAGATTCTTATTTTATTGTGCCTCTAGGAAATCTTTTTCAGTATGCCTGCCCAAATGAGGAAAGATTTCCTACCCTGTTCTAGAGGAGTTTGAGGCTAAGTCAAATTGTGTCCCAAAGCCTTTGTTTCTGTTGTTTTAGCAGATTCCTCTTCTTGCAGTGCTTATGCTTGTAATAAGTTTTTTGCTTTGGGGAGCATCCCACCGGAAATGCCATTGCCACCCAGCTTTTAGTAGCTGGGGAATTATCCAAGAATAGGACAGACAAAATCTCTTGTTTTTCAAGAGAAGATGGGATGTTACCATTTCTTTAGTGTCAATATATTTCTGTTCAGCAAGTGGGCCTTAAATATTTGCATGTCACAAGTCATATCCACAATGGTAAAGAGAATCAGGAGCTTTTTTCCCGTGCCTTAGGCACCTTCTGCAATGGATATGAAATGCCTCTTGGGAAACTGTTTAATATGCCTTTGAACCTCAAAATGTTGGTTGGCTTGAACCACTTTATCTAGTGAAGTCTTTTTAATTTCCTAGTAATGTCTTCCCTCTTTAGAAAGCAAGTTATCTTCAGCAGTTCACAGACAGGGTATAGTTCTGCAATGTTAAGGGCTACTGACATTTCCAAATAATACTCAGGATACTCAGGCAGTGCTGTTGCAATAATTTATGCTAAGTAAAACTTCTATATCATAGAATAGATGTTTTCTTCGCGTTTTGGCTTGTAATCTGTGGTTCTACTACAGGTTTAAAGTACCTGTGTTAAAGTCACTAAAGCTACTTGGTGGCCAGGGTTGGTTGTGGTGTGGAACACTTTTTTTGCTCTGTGTTGGGTTTTCAGGAGGTGTTTTTCAATTGCAGAAATATGAAGAGCTAGTGAGTAATGCAAATAAAGAATCATACTCTTACCCACAACATGGTGCAGGAGACACTGGGGATGTGGCAAGACCTCCTGTGTGCAGTGCTGAACACCAAACAGAAGCACAAAGGAGACTGAGAACACAAACACCCTTGCAGGAAACTGGAACAGACAGAGGTACTGGGTTTGATCTTAATCTGGCAGATTGCATATCATCAAATTAAGCTTGTTAGTAGCAGTCTTTAATAGTCAATGTCCTATTGATGACCCCAATGCAAAGCTAGTTAATTACTGAGTATTTGGGTGATAGAGGAAGATACAGTTCTTCTGACTGTAAAGTTGTTTAATATTGCATAAGCCAAGTTAAAGTCACAAACTGCAACAAATGGTACTCCAGTTTACTGATTTAATGCTAGGCTTTGAGGTTTCATTTTATTAAATGCTAGTAGCTTTCTGCTTTTGAAAGCCATTCTTCAGGAGAAAAGAAATAGCTGTCTCATCTGCTAGAGGTGTGTGTATTCTTTGGGGGTTGTTAGCACTGAAACCTTTGGAGTATATAACAGTTCACATGCTAGGCAGTGTTGACCAGGATATGCAGGGCATGGTCTAAATTATGTCCTGTAAATGGGTAATACTGAATTGGAGCTTCGAAGATTGAATTATACTACTTGCCCTTGGCATTACACAAGACAAAGAATTCTGCATTCATGTAAAAGATACTGTTGTGTCAAGAACTTGCTTGACCTGGCATGGTAGTCTTCTCTGGTTCTTTTGGTCAAGAATGTAGTTGAAAAAGTGTGAATCCCTGGGTGGTGTTTCTCTCTCTTTGTTTTTCCCCTTCTTCCCTTTACCCCTCTCCCCATGCCCAGTATGCACTTTAGCATTGTAGCTCTTCCCAAGGCTGTCACGTGTGCTATGGCAAAGCTGGAGACAGTGTAGATGGGAAAAACTTCATGGGAGGGACAGATGTCCCTGAGGCTTTCTGTTTAGTTTGAGTTCTTACGCAACGGAGGAACATAAAGCAACAAAACCCAAGAGAGTTTTTGGCTCTGTGCCTGTAGTGTGGCTTGAATTCCTTCAACACCAACTTAACATACGGTCCCTGAACACAGAACAATACCAGCACTGCAGTGCTCCTGCCTCTAGAGCGCCCTGGCCTGGCTGTGGGGAGCAGCCATCGCTCCCCTGGAAGGAGCCCAGTCTTTGTGTATCCCTTAACCAGACTCAGACGTGTGTGAGGCTTTCCAGCTGGGACAGTTTCCTTCAGCTGACTTCAAAAGACCCTGCTTGGCTGTTGTTTTGTTTTTTTTTTTTTAAAAAAAATACTAAAAAAATTTAAAAAGCATTTAACCTGCAAGTCTTTTTGCTGACTGAAGAACTCAGATCATCACTTATGGAAGTACACTGAGGCTGTGAGGGCTGTATGAGTTGATAGATGCTGCTGCACCTTCTGGAGCAGGGTACCAACCTCTTGTGATTAGTTTAATTGGGCTAAAATGTTACATGCTTCCCAGTGAGAGGAGGACTAAGTAGAACAGTGAAAATATTTTTTTTTTGGTCCCATGTTGATGTATAATTTTTAGCAATTACTGTTGCAAGTCAGAAATGTACAAAAAGGAACCTTGGGTCTCAGGTAGATTTGTGCTGCAAACACTGCTGCCAGGAGCTTGAAAAAAGAGAGACTGTGTGCCAGGACTGGAAACGACAGCTAGAGATGGCCCACAAACATCTTCAGCTTGCTGTGAAGGAACATGAAGCTAAGTCAGAGCAAATCCAAGGTTAGGACTGTTAGTCACCTAAAGACAACTTTGATTCCCCTGTATGTTGCATCTTTCAGTTTTCAGTGGATACTGGGGTTTTGGTTATTAACCTCAAAACAAATGAGAAAACCCCTCACTACAACAAACCAACAAAACCAACCAAGTTTTATCTCGTATCTTTCTACCTCACAGGCACAATTGCTAACCCACAAATTAATAATTATTTTTCAATGTTTGTCAAAGCAACCTTTGTTATTTTTTTATCCCGTCCTTTCTGTACGAGTACACTTGATATCTCGGTTTAGTGTTAGTAGTGGCATATGAAGGCTTTAAGCTTATTTAATTACTGTTATGAGATGACTTTTATATTCAGACTTCATTGATGTGTGTTGGGATCGATTCCTATCTGCGTTTTACTGCAACAGCTATACTGCAGCTGATGATGCTTTGGGACATTGAGCTCTTGTACCAGAGGCAGCAGTTATTACATAAACATCTCTTGAATTTAGAGAAATGCGGTTGAATTATGGTTCATCTTTTTTTAATAGAAAATGAGGAGGTTCTAGGAGCTCTAATTGCAGAAGACTCTGAGATGAAGACAAAACTGAAAGACCAGGGATCACCACCAAGGTATTTAAATAACTAAACAAGATGATTTCTTATTTTGGTAAGATGTAAGTTGCTTTTTTGTGCAGTGTGCTGTGTATGCATTTCAGGTCACCGTCAAGGGGAGGCATCTCAAAACCCTGTGCATCCTCTGACTCTGTGAAAGGTCTGGAAGAAATGCGTGCTCACTACATTAAAGCTGTGAGCAAGATTAAGTGTAAGTACTAAAGTCTTAGCTAAAAATTTATTGGAGGAAAATAAATTAGTTTGTTGCTTCTTCCTTCAGCCAGCTTGGACAGGAATCTGGCAACCAAATCACATGAGGAATAAATTTTTCCATCCTATTTGAGTGACTGTGAGAAATGGAATTGTCACCCTAAATTCAACATGTAATAGTTGTTGAAGTGAATGGGTGAAGCCTTGTTTTACTATCCTTGCTTTGTTGCACTGAATTACGTCTTTTAAAGTGGTAAAGTGTATTTTGAGAACTGATCTTGTTCCTCCAGGAAAAAACCTACCTAGCCTGCAGCTTGTCCTGAGAGAGAGTCTGCTTTCCTCTTGTGCTGTATCCTGCCTTCTGGTTTAGCAACCTTCTGGCTGAGCAGAAAGGATTAAGTGTAGCACCAGGTCTTACCTGAGTGCAGCAGGTCCCCAAATCCCAGCTGCATGGTCACTGAAAAGTTTCTAGACCCACATTTTACCAATCAGCATTCCTCCTAAATCCCTGTGCCTGGTGTTTTCTATTGCTGCTTGAGATACAGAATCAGACAACTGAGTTCCTTTCTGATGCTTCCTATTGACCTGCTCTGGTTTGCCCTGACATTCATCCAGTAGGCAATACTTGGCATGAGGATTTGGTGGAGTGTTGGCAGGTAAATCCATGCCCTTGCTGACTTGTTCCAGGTCTGCTAGACAATCCCAGTTTGTGGTGTTGGCTTTTTCCCCATTCTGGGGGAAAACTGGTACTGATGAAGTGTGTTTGTAGGTGATATGCTTTGTTATATCCGTGAAAGTAAGGAACGAGCTGCAGAAATGATTAAAGTGGAGGTTTTAAGAGAGCGCCAAGAGACAGCACGGAAAATGCGCAAGTACTACTTGACATGCCTTCAACAGCTGCTCACTGATAATGGCAAACATGAAGGGTAAGTTCAAGTATGTTTGGAAATGACTGTTGGCTTTGCAGGAGGTGTGTAGATGTTAGTCTGGTGTTTGTCCACTTTGGAGCAGACAGTGCCTGGCCTGAAGTCTTGCCAGGGTGCACATGTTGGCACCAGGTCACTGCTGAGCTGCCTGGCACACTGTCCTTTCAGTATTCTCTGCTACTATCAGTAGCATTGCCTTGAAGTAAAATGTAGAGTTGAATTACCCTTAAACTTGTTTTTGTTTTTCCCCATGTTCTGCAATTCTTGACAGAGCTGAAAAGAAAATAATGGATGCTGCCAGTAAACTTGCTACAATGGCTAAAGGGCTCGAGACGCCTCTTCGGCACGTTCCGCAGCGCAAGGCTACCCGCTCAGGTGTGCTGGGTTCTGTGCTCCTTCTCTTCTTGATCATACTGGTTTAATGCATGTATAATGAAAATGCCTTTCTTCCAGTATTGTCTTCAATTATCCATCTCTTTTCTTCCTCTCCTAGCTCTGCATTTAAATTCTGATCCTGGAGCCGAGTGCTCCAAAAGAGATTTTGTGCTTCGGACGAGGTCACACCATATGGAAAGCAAATCATGTAGTGAAAGCAGTACTGAAAAAGCCACTGATAAAGTCATCCAGAAGCGTGTTCCACGTGACTTGAAACAGCAGTTTGATGCAACACAGACCAAAACTCAACGTGTGCTTCATGCAGCAGTGACTGCAGATATTCAGAGCAGGAATAATTCTAAAAATCTGGATGGTGGTTCTAGAGGTGTTCTACCAGAATGTTATCCAAATGAAGATGGAAGAAGAGAAAGATATGGCCCTGTTATAAATGTAGACAAAGGACCTTTGTGTGCTGCGAGTAATGATGATGCTCCTCCATCTGCTGGTCAGGTAACTCTACAGAATATGCAAGTACTCAGTGTTACAAATGGCCACACCAGCTCTGGGCCAACTCATCACATGCATAAGAGCAAGAATGGAAGAACAGGCTTGAAAGAGGGTAAGTGCATCCAATCATGTGGAAAATGGAGAACTAAGTCTAAGCGAATTGAGGAATTTGATTTTAAAGACACTCCAGAAAGAGATGAAGGAAGCAGCAGTGAATGGAGTTCTGGGAATGGAAGCTTGCATCTGGATTGTGGTGAAATGCCTCTCTTGTATCCTCAACAAAAAGCCAATGCTAATGTTCAAGCACAGACTGTGTACTGTGAAGAGTTTCCTCACATCAGGTCATTTTCCCCTGCAGATGAAAATGTTACTTGGAGAGACATTTCTGGTGGCAGTGGCAAGATTCTCAGTACAAAAAGCAGCACAGAAGTTTACAGTAGAGACCAGCAGATAACAAACCCAGAGCATACGTCATTCCTCAACTCTGACAAATCAAATTCAGCTGTCCCACAACTCAATGCATCATCAGATTCAAACGCAGGAAAATGCTGCAAGAAATGCTTGGGGAAAAATGGTGTGGGATCCCCAGTCTCATCAGCAAGATAGTGGTTTTTAATTAGCCTGCTTTCTAACTTGAACCAATACCAGCAGTCCTCATTTGAAGGAAAAGATTAACTTGATGTTTAAATAAAAGTGTGATGATTGAGGAAAATCTCTTCTATTGTGTCCGTTTTGTGATCCATGTTACATGAACAGATTTTATCAAGTTACTTGAAATATTAATGCAGACTTTTGTTTACCTTTGTAATAACAATTTCATAAATGTTTATAGTGCACTAGATACAAATTTATTAAATAGACTCTATTTTTATATTCAATTTAGCTTGCAGTGCAGTGTTTATCTAAAACCAAGCTACTGTAACTTGTGGTCATTTTTTAAATGGTTATCAAAATTCCTTCAGAGCGTAATGAGAGATGTTTTGGGATTTGTTTGAAGTTAGTCTTTTAATTGACTTTTCCATTTTGAAGGACCTCCTGTAAGCCTGTGTTTGTGTTCCCACAACAAAAGCAAATATGCTTGCATTTTTTCATTAAATTATCATAACAAATCACGTTTCAATTATTCTTCCCTTTGATACAGTGAAAAATAGCTCATACTGGGCATAAGAAAGGTATCAATTAGAATGACCATGTTCTGTAGGTGTTTCTCAAATAGAATAGGTTATCATTTGCCCTCCTGATGCTTAGAAATCTCCTATTTTAAAGGCCTGCTCGCATTTTAAAGAGAATTGCAAAATGTATCTTTTTTCCTTGACCTTTTCCTTTCCTTGGGATGGCATTTCTTTTCCAGTGATCCTGTGACGAGCAGAACATTTTGCTGCTGGCTTAGGCAGGGGGTGATTAAATCACACTTGTTGCAATTTGTAGTAATGGGCCAGCAATTCACAGCCACAGTAATATGGGAGTTCTAAGCAAAAAGGCTTTGCTTGCTGTTGTTCTGTGATATCAGAGGAAGAAAAAAGTCTGACTTCTCTCAAAGATGTTCTGTATGCCTTTCATATGTAACATTTAACTGCTGTAAGGTTATTTGGTCTTTTGGAGTTCAACATCACCGTTCAGTCTGAGAATCTTTTGAGTTTTAGGAGGAAAACACTGCAGAATCTGAAGACAAATGTGTTTAACTTCCTTTACAAAAATGTCCTGCATGTTTATATTCCAGGCCAACTGGCCAGGCAGAATGCATTACAGCAGACCTGGCTTGTGACTTGAGACTCTCACAGGCGCTCTAACGAGAGACTTCTGAATTTCTTGGTGGCCTTTCATGTTGCCCATAAATCCAACCCCACTTCCTCTCTAGTGAGGTGGGGTTTGTCATCGTCAGTGGGAGCAAACTGAGGCCATGAGAGACCACTGGTGCCTAAACAAACACGGGCCGTGGTTAAGTTCAAGGGCCAAATTCCGAGCTCTTAGCTGAGGAAATAGCTGTGGCCTTGTCTGCAAAGGAAAGTTTTTACTAGTTGTCCTCTAAGCCCCAAGTGGAGGCTTTTTTCCTTTTTTTTTTTTTTTTTCAGTGATGAGTGGCTGTTTCTGGTTAGCTCAAACATTTTCCCAAGTTCCACAAGGTAAAAAAGAAGCACATTTAGTCCTGTGTAAGAGGTGCTTTTACAAGTGTTTAAGCCAATACATCAGATTAATTCAATTCTTGGGCAAGTTCAGAAACCTTCCCAGAGGAAGACTGGATCTGTAAAAGTAAATGTCCAGCTATCCTGTAGGACATCCCTGACCATTTGGACAGCAGCTGAGGGCCCATCATCTCATTGCTGTGGACCAAATGGAACTTTTCCAAATATTCCATCTCAGGTGGGTTTAAGAGCTTCTCTGTAGCTGCTCCCCCAAATGCCACACTTAGCAACAACGTGCAAACTGCTTTTAAAATTCTAAAATGTAACTTTTTGCAACACATTTTATTTCTGTTGCCTTGTTCAGTGTTGTGTACATAACTCTTACTGTCAATTTCCACAGCTTTTAACAGATCCCCTGTGTTTAAAAGCTCAGTGGTTTCAATGCAGAATGAAGTATTTACTGATTCTACATATTTAATTGAGAAGCTGGGGCCACACCGATAGGAGGGACCTTCCACATGAGTGACTGCTCTTGTCTTGCTGTTTCAGTTGTGTTGTATCAGGCAACCTCAGTGACCAAAACTGAAATGTATTTGAGAATGTGAAGGTAGGTAAAGATTCAATTAAATCCTTGCTCACCTAATGTTTACTGTGTGTCTTCTTGCAGTGAGAACTCCAGAGCTGCCCAGGAGATTTTGAGTTTTCCTTAATGAAAATCAGCTGTAGAAGCCTGGAGGGAAGATCTACATCCAAACAGCAGCAATCATTCCCTGGTGGGTAAAGTTTAAGGTGCAAGATGATCCTTAGCCCAAGAATCAACAGCTCCTAGTCACAAGTGTTCCTCAGCCCTCCTCCTTCCAACATCCGTAGGAAAGAATGAAGCAATAACAGAGTAGCATGGGGGGTGACAGCTCCTGAAGTTGGACAGCTGACCCCAGTGGGAAAGGGAGATGGAATGTTGCAATACATGTGCTTGGACTTGGACAGTGCAGCCAAGATTGTAATACAGTCACTAAATGAATCTCTTAAAACAAGCCTGTCATGTATTTTCACCCACTAGGTTATACAGCTGAAAGAACTTACCTGCTTTATTCAAGAACTGATTACCTGCAGTTACATCTTTTTGACTCAAATGGTTCCTTTTTTAATAACTGTGTTTATGCTGTAGGAGCCAGACCAAATTTTATTCTAGTAATGTTGCAGTTCAGCACTTTTTAGCTTAAACTGTGTTTAACAATACCCCCAAAGTAGCAGAATGCAGTGGTATTCTTTCCCTTGCTGTCTTTTTGTTCTCTGTGTTTTCTTTAGCTGATTTATCTTACAGGTGTAATATAGGACAGCAAGTGATAAATAGAAAAAGATTAGACCCAACAGTCTTGGTCCTACCATGCTCGATAGTTTTCAGTCTGGTTCAGCCAGTTGTCTGTTCTGCAGAATGACTACAATCTTTGCAAAATACTCTATCTGATTGTGAAAGCCTTTCAAGACTGCTATGATTAAATTCACGTTCCCTAAGTATAACCTGTGGATATGCAACTAAGGAGAGCTCTGGCTTGCTTGCCTTGCCAGGCTTTGCTAACAAAGTTGCAATTTCACATCTCATTTGCCCCTTACCTCTTAATTTACTTTGTAGTTGGTACTTTCCTCGTAGCTTTGAAGGTCTACTTACTACTGTATTGTGTCCCTTTTCCCATAAAATCTCAAGCTGGGTATACTTCCCAGAAGTATTGAGATACACAGCCACACATACATATATATTTCAGTCATTCATCCTTAAAATTTGCTGTCAAAGCTATTCTTCTGCTGTTGGAACTCTGTTCTCGTGTTCCCCTTTGTTCTGTGGCAGTTGCTAAGATTTCCCATTGAAATTTATTTTTCTCTTTTGTGCAGATTCACTGTGCAGTCCTGTCTCCCACAGTGGGGATGGCTTACAATGGAGACGATGGCAACCTGGCAGTGATACAGGAGCACATTACTTGCAGCTGTAGTGAGATTTCACCCAGCATTCTGATGCAGAGTACTTCACACTTCCAAGTTAATCATGCTCCTCTCTGTTCTTGTTGCTTGGGTAAATATTTCACTCTTGTGGAGATTTGGGCAGTGATCTGTGTGAGAACCAAGGTTCTTAGTTTCCTCCTTGTACATGCTTACCTACCAAGCAAGCTTTTGAGCCCAGTGCCTTTTTCACACTTGATGAAATGAGTCTGTTTCCATCATGCAGCATTGCTTCTTTGTGAATCTGAATACAAGTAAAGAAATCCATGTCTGTTGCCAAATGTTCTGGCTGAAAGCCATCCCTGGTGTTCTGGCTTCATCCAGATGACGAATGTTCCCTGTCAGCCTGCAGCCTAGTGAGAGGGGACAATGGTACAGAAATACTGTAATTATCTAATCAACTTTGCTTAGAATGTTAAGCAAATGCAATTCTTTAATACTCTGGCTTTACTATAGCTGTTAATTACCATGTGCAAATGCAATTTGTACAGCAAAACCGAGTAGAGGAAACATTCACTTTTAAGTTACTTTACTCCCCCCTAGTGGTCTCATACCACACGTACGTTTATGTAACACTTCATCACCGTACGTTTAAGGACAGTGTTAGTATTCTGTGAAAACCAAAAGTCTTCTGGTAACCTCTCCTTCCTTCTGCTCCTCTTCTCTTTCGGTAGAGAAACCCCTTCAGGGATTGGGATTCTTGCCAATACAACTCTCTAAGTGAAATTGTTCTTTATATGTTGAATTTAATTAAAGGCCAAACTGTACCCCCCAGCTTTAAAATCTGTACGTGCAGAAAAATCTCAAAGCTGTGTAGTAAACATTTATTTTCTGTGCCCTCCAAGGTGTTCACAGGGGGTGTTGGTGTCAATGTCATGGTGACTTAAACTGCAGCCAGGGCTGCAGAAACACCAGCAGAGCCCAGTCCTAACTGCAGTGCTGCTCTGTGTTTGTTCTGTGGCACGTGCCAGGTTTTGGTGTGTGTCTAACAGTGTTTGGGCCTGTGGAAGTTGGGGGACATCAGGAGACTGGCAGATGACTGGGTTCCTCCTTTAAACTTGCCAGCTGGCCATTTTGTGTGCTATGCAGCTTTCACGAGGTGGAAAACAGGCAAGAACCTACAGGATCAGAATGGAAACTTCTGCTTTTCCAGTATATCCTTGGGTTTGTTGCTCAGGTTACTGATGTTGTAATCCAGGTGTGCAGCACAGGCTACATTTAGCAATAGTTAATGGGTAAGTTCTTGGCTAACTTTTTCTTTGCTTCCTGGAGTCTGTATTTTAAACAGAAATGACTTGCTAATGTCCTTGGAGAAGATAGGGTAACTAGTAAGAGGCTTATCATCTGTTTCTGCTTAGGCAGAGTGTATTAAGAAAAATGTAGATAGAGGATTCACTTCTCAGAAGTTAGTTGCTCTTTTCAAACTTCCCACTAGAAAGGTTTCCATTTTCTTCTGGAATGCTTTGGACTAATATTTTGAAGAAAATAAAGGGGAATAAAAGGAGTATAGGGTCAATAAAGAAAATGTTGACGATTTTCTATTTGAAAAAATACAGTTCTCCTAAAATACTTCACAGAATTGTGTTTGTCTTCATATTTAGTTATGGAAGAAAAATGGAAACATTCCAAGAATCAAAACATTTTAACACTCTTTGGAACTTTTTGTTTTAAAATGAGTCTTGGTTTGTAAACTTTTGCAGCTCTGAAAAGTCAAAATTGAAACGAAACAGTTTAGGAGATCCAAATCCGGCCTTTTTTCCACATGATTTTTCTTTTGTGGAAAACTTAAGTATCTCAGTTTCCTTCCAAACTGGAAGGAAACCAAATGTGAAAAGTAAAATCCTTCATAAAGTGTAACTCCTGTCTTCCTGCAATGCTCTTACGAGAGATTATTTGCCTGTGTCAGCGATGCATGCTACAATAACCAATAGCTGGGGAAACTATTTCCTACACTTCTCGAGATTGTTCCCTTTAGGTCATTAGCAGATAGTTCTAATAAACATGAGCTGAGCCAGTAGAGGCTTTGACTCTATTTATCACTGCGGATGTCTGAGCAGTCCCTGTGGGAAGCTGTGACCAATTCATCAGCCAGGGAGTTTAACTTATTCTTAACTCTTCTCTTGAACAGCAGTGTCAACAGTCAAACTAAATCAAAATCATTCACGTGTGCACGTGTAGGAAGCAGGTAAGGCATGAAATGTTGAAATAAAATCATCTCCATAGCTGTAAAAAGCACACAGGCAGGCAGCTGGGGCAGAAGTTTCTTTACTCAATGAGCTGGCAGGCCCTGCCTTGGGGAGTGTGTGGGCCTGAGCAGGGCAGGATCTTGGTGCTTGGGCACCTTGCCTGACACCTGGCAGTTCTGCAGGTTGGCCCAACCCAGCACTGCTACTCCAGCACTGCAGTGCAGGCACTGGGGCTGAGGGCTGACACAAGTTTCCCTGCCTCCTTTGGTGGTATTGCTGTTATTCTTCTTTGTGGGTTCCATTTGTTAGCTCTCTGCATCCAGTCTGTGTAGTAGTCCCATAGCCTTGCAATTCCAGGCATGCATATGCTCCAGTACCTTCCTCCAAGGAGCAGATGTAGTTATTTAAGAGCTTAACACAGCTTAACACGTGAGTCAAAGTAGGACTGCTGGGTTCCTGTGCTTAGGAGAGCAGGGAAATTGGCCAGTATGAATTCAGACTCAATGACTGAAGGTTTCTGAAACAAAAAATCTGTTGAAGCACTGTGCCCCAGTGGAAGTATCAGAGAGGAAGTGATTGAATAGATTCCAGTGTGATCCTGGTACCCCTACTTGTCAGAGCATGGAATCATGGGCTGGTTGGGGTTGGCAAAGAGCTCTGGAGGTCATCTGGTCCCACATGCACTGAATAAACAGAGTCACTACAGCCAGTGTCCCAGGACTTGGAATATCTCCAAAGATCGAGACTGCACAACCTCTATGGCACAACCTGTTCTAGTGCTCATTCACCTACACAAATCTCTGATACAACTGGTGAGAAATACTTGCTAAAATCCCTAATAATAAGACATATTCTGCCACTCTTATAATTATTGTCTTCCCTTTTTGTAGTTTGAGAAGAATGAGACTGTTGACAAGGAAAAGGTCTAAAATGAATGTGCAAGTGGCCATATCCAAAGCTGTAAGATCCTGTTATGGCAAATGAAGTTCTGGATCCATCCAAGAGATGGGCTGCTTGCTGCACACATTTCTGCCTTGCTGTCCAAGTGAATATATTTCCTGTGCTGCTGCAGAATGCCTAGACCTGGTGTCAAAAGCAGTGGCCAATTGTCTGGAGCTTGCTTTCTGTCCTGTTCATACACTGCAATAGGCCAGTCTTGGGCTTTCAGAGAGCTTCTGGAGTGTGACCAACCTTATAAATTAAATCACCACACCACCTGCTGAAGCCTTTCTTGCAGAAGTGCTGGCAACTGTGGAACATATTTTGTGGATCATCTGAGGAACAGCAGCTTCCACACCTGGCAGCTGTCAGACAGGCTGTTCCTGTCACACAGCTGGCTGCTGATAGCTTGGGACTGGGGCTGAGCAGTGCAGATTCCCAGGGGTTTATGGCTGGGATTTGCAGATTAACACTCTGTTGTACTCTGCAGCATCTTCCTGGGCTGAATCCCACCTGCATTTGTCATGAATGGAAGAAGTTCCTCAGGTTTTCTTTCTACTCTGGTCCTTCAATCACAGTTAACTGGATTTAGTTCCAAACGTGTTAGAAGAGCTCTCTTCTCCAGCCTGGGATTCAGTTAAGCACAGGACTAACATTTCCCATATTATGGGTGTAGCCAGTGGCATAATTGATAATATTCTATTTAAAATGTTTAAACTTTGTTCTTTTCTTTATTTTTTTACTTGCAAATGGTATTATACAGTTTTTGACTGCAGGAAGGGGAAGGACAACTTGTGAAACAAACCTGTGAAAGCAGGGTAAGTAGCTACCAGGGTTGCCTAAGTCAACCACCCTTAAAATGGAGTTTGTGATAAGGTGAAAGGTGGAAACCAAACAAAAAGAAATAACACAGAAAATACTAGTTAGATTTCAAATGCTGATCTGCCCTAGAAGAAAAAACTTTTCAGGATTCCATGGGGAATGACTGTTGTTGGCACATGCATATCAGTGGTCTGCTGAGCTGATACAATGGTACAGTTGTTTTATAAGGCATTTAGCTCTGAATTTGACACTCTTGAACGTGTGTTTTAGAGCATGATACATATGTGAATTCTGAAGACCTATTTTTTACATGTTTGAGTAAATTAAAAAAGCAATTATTTCTTGGTTTAGAGAACACTTCTGGAATTTTGCTTTGTATTTTCACTGTGCAGGACTCTGAATATTTAGTCAGCAAGACTTCACAGGCTTTGTTTCACTGTTTGTGACAAAAACCCAAGTAGGTAAAGAGCCTAATGTACAGACCAATGAATACAGGGGATTGCATACTTTGAACAGGAGGAAAGACTTTGAAGACTTTGTAGCCAACTGTATGGAAGGAATTGTTTCCAGTTCTCCATAAAGCTTTCAAATCCATGTAATGGGCTCTTTTCAGAAATTTCACTGCTCTAGTTTAGCTTAACTGATGGAATAGCTTTCACCACAGTGAAGTCAGGGCATGCTCTGAACTCCACTGAAATAAGTGGAGAGGAAAAAATTATCTTGGGCTTGGACTGGGCTTGTAGTGTCAAAGGAAGCTTCTCCAGATCATTGCAGTGAAACTGTTTTCCCAATAGTTTATCATAAAATGTGTCCAGACTGGAGCCTGTGAAAGATTTCCTTATCTTGAAAAGGCACCATGAATCTCCTTATTTACATCATCCACTTTTCAGCCATAAAATTACACTTCCTTCCTTTTACTGATGAACAGGAGTGGGAAAAGTCAGCCTTAATATATATCCATATATCTATAGATAGATAGATAGGGATGTCCTTTTTCCCAAGCATCTCCTGCCCATGAGTATTTTTCCTTGGCTCTCCCTCATGGGTTTCAAATGACATTTCCTCTGCTGACTCTGTGCCTGTTCGACCTCTGTTCTTATTTGTCTGAGGTTGTGTGGTATTTTTCTTGGTATTGAAAGGAGTTCACAGAGCTAGAAAAAGTGTTCAACATCTTTATTTCAAATTTGTAAAGTGTCGAAACCTGACTCTTTAAAGAAGTGTAGCAGCTCAATCTCTTCTGAGCTCCACCCCATTCATCACAGTAATAGCAATTTTGGGTGGACCTGGTGTTGATAATTTGTAAACCACTAGGGACATTCTAGAGGCAGTAGTTCTGTTTTTTAAAAAAAAGCTTAAAAGATTTTTTTATTGTTGGAATTTCTTCCCCCATTTAAATATAATCTGAATAATTTGTACTAGAAACTAGTAAAAGTTACTCTCATTTCAAGTACTCTCATTTTAAGTACTAGATTTTAACTCTATCCCTGTATTTAAATTCTCTCTGTAGTAGAGAAAAAAAAGGGTTTTAAACCTCCAAAAAAACATACAGAGTTTTCTTCCTGTCCCTTCTCATTCCCACTTTGAGCCATAGTATGTGGAATCTATTGCAACTTCCTCCTCAAATAGCTTCTTTTACTTAATTTCGTTACTTGTAAAATAAATATATTTTTAAATTAACTGCAATTTTTATTTCCTGTTTCCTTATAAAGAAAGGCAAGCTGATTGTGTCCTACAAATACAGCTATAAAGCATCTGTATACTGCAAATCAATGAGTTTGCTGTGAGTTGAGCCAATACATAAGTAAGAAAGGGCTAAAAATGAAACAGAATACTCTGTAAGTTAATAGGAAGTTTCCTATTGACATCTGTAGGGTGAATTTACCCAAGTAACTGTACTGGAAGTGCACAATGCAATATATTAAAGATGTATGTATTAATAAATGGATCATGTTCTATCCAGTGTGGTGTATACAGACCTTGCATCTGATGGACGTTTCCAGGCAATGAAGGCTGGCTGCTGAAACTTGTGAACCTGATACAACAACGCCCCAGTGATCCTCAGTAAGTAAATTTTAATACTTTCAACAGACAAAGTGGGAGGGAAATTCCCAAATGATTTTATACCCAGTAAGAAATCACAGACTCTAGATGAGGTTGTCTCAGTTTACTGGTATCTAGAAAACCTGAGGAAATGAAGTCAGCCTTTTGAAAGTTACTGAATAAAGGAAAGTGCAGATCAGAGCTGTTCTGAACTCTTTACTGGGCAGAGACTCATCCCTGTCCTCTGTGAGTCAGCGGTGCTCTTGCGGCAGAGGCGGCCAACTGCACATGGGCTGTGTTCTGGGAGTGCAACCAGGCAGTGCAGGGAAGCAATTCTTTACTCTTTTGGTACTTTAGAAACTGCACCTGCAGTACTGTATCCAACTCTGGGCACCCTGGCACAAGAAACCCACACTCACCCCTAAATCCAAAAGCCACTGACACCTGGAGGAAGCCTGGCAGAAAAACCACCATGGTGAGGGGCTAAAGCAATGCTCTCTGAGCAGAGGGTCCATCCAAACTTCAGAAGCACAGGTTAGGGAGGATCTTCCTGCTGTCTTCAGGGTATGGAGGAGATAGAGCCTGATTCTTGTGGGTGGTGAGCAGTGGTAGGCTGAAGTGAAGGCACAAATTCTAGGAAGGGAAATTCCTACTAAGTATTAAGAAATAATTATCACAGCAAGGGTTGTGAAACAATGGAGTAGGTTACTCCCGAAAAGTGAGGTGTCCATCCTTGGAGAACTCATCTGGATAGAGCCTGAGCAGCCCATTCTTACATTGGTCCTGCTCTGAACAGGGAACTGGACTGAATGACTTTCACAAGCCCCTTCCAATTTAAACTCATCATTGATTCTATGAGAGCTGTATGCAATGCTCTCATAGTGTTATTTCTCAAAGGAAGGGCCTTGCAAATGGAATGTGGTGGGTTCAGAGTCTAATCCCTGGTCTCTTATTACCTATTTTATTATTTCAACTGCATCATGGGGCAACTCCCTATCAACCGAGACATCGCATAGCCAGAGGAACACTGGGATGGAAAACAGGCAGAGACACCCAATCCCTTGCTGACAGTGTTTGAAGGAATGTAGGGCCTGATTCAGCTGTCTTTGTTGGAGTCAGTAGGGAGTTCTGCATAAATCAGAGTTACAAGAGGCTCTTGGTTACTGATTTCCACCCACTTGGAATGTATTAATTTGGATAAAAAGCTATATCCATTTTGCTCAATGTCTTAGCCTGGAAATTCCCCCATCAGTTGGCATTTTATGCTAAGCCATGAAAGTTGTTCACTTTGCTTCTGAGTTTACAGGTGGGATTTAAGAGGTCATTGGGGACAAATGTAAGACTGAGGAAGCTTGGCTTGCAACCATTGCTCTGGCAAAATTCCCATTAAATTTGACAGGGTTATTAGCTGACAGAAAGTAGTAGTATATATATTTACTTTTCTTGCACTCAGTGTGGATTAAAATTCTTATTTTTAAATCAAAGAAGCAATTGCTATTGTTAAACTAGGTTTTCTGGCAGTACACACAGAATTAAATACATCACTGTAGGTGTATTAGATTGGGATTAAGAATAAAATTCCACTATATTTTAGTTGTGTTTTTATTCAACCCTAGTCTTACAAAAACAGGTTGGTGCTTCCCCTACCTGGAAGACAGAATGAAAGTCATAGGATTTCTTCTGATTTAGTTCTCTCTTCTTTAGGACCCCCATGAATAACTCTGGTAATAGAAGCTGCCTTCAGCAAATGGAGATGTATGGTAAGTTTCACCCTTCCTGGGTAAGGATTGATTTAAAATGAGATCTAGTTTTAGAAATGAAAACAACTATAAATGGGGTACAGAACATTCCTAAAAAAATACTGAGAAGGGAATGTCTGAATTAGGCCCTCTTTTGAGTTTCCTTGGACTTTCTTTGTCACTGATACTGAGGAATCCAGGTGTTTTAGAGGAGAAAGAACATCTGTTTCATGCAGATCTTAGTAAGGACAAATGTCTGGTTCTTGGTGGGGTGATATAAAAATTTGCCCTGTTCTTGTAAATTAAAGATGTTGTTTTGAAAAAATTAAGTAAAAGTCTTGGGTGAAGTATGTCCCCATATCTATCATTAATGAACTCCATAACTACTTATCACAGCTTCTCTGACCCAACAGCATTAAGAAAAATGGATACTTGTGTTATTTTGAGTTACTTATTTTATTTATTTTATTTTATTTTATTTTATTTTATTTTATTTTTTTAGATTTAAACCAGTTAATTGGTTGTCTGGATGTAATTACTGTTTGTGCTTGTAACGTACTTAAAAAAATACACACACTAAAACTTTCCCACACTATTTGTTTTCATTGGCATAGTAAAGGCTCTCTTAATAAAGAAATATGTAGGATGGACATACTTATTTTTGCTCATTTGGGTTAGAGTAAATCTACAGATTAAAAAAATGCAATTATTGCAAAAGTTCATACAAATTGAAATAAAGAAACACTTTATGAAATGAGCTCCCAACTTATGACAGTACTTCCAGTGAGATGTTTTTATTTGCAACAGTTCACAACAATATGCCTGAAATATGACAATTCTGCTAACCATCCTTCAGGAGGAGAGGAAGGAGTGTTAGAGTAAGATGAAGAGGACTGGCCAGCCAAAGGCCAGCAAGGAGGGAGACCAGTACTTTGCATCTCTGCTGCTCAGCATGAAGATCACCAGCACTGAAAATTTCAGTTCAGTGTTTTTATGGAAGCCAAATAGCAGGACAAATAGGTATATCTCTGAGGATCAGTTACATGTTAATAATTTGGGCACTGTGTAAAATGATTTCTGTTCATGATGCTGATAAGCACAGGCATGGTTAGCAAGTAGCATGTCTTTTACTAGAGGAATGTACTGGTCTTGATTTAGAGTGTGTGTATAGTTATGTAAATATTTAGGGTCATTGTTTCCCAGGTGACACCCAGCTGTAAAGTGTAGTCCCCATGTCTCTTCTATCATTCCCTCTTATAATCAATCTATCTGTAATTATCCTGTCCTGATTCTGGGTCCTGCCACCACAATCCATGTCATCTACATCCTCCAAAATACAGCTACAAGATTCTCAAAATCACCTGGAAGAATGAGCATTGTGGAAAAATAGTTGCTTAAATGGTGGAAAATTCCACTGTGCGTGTTGCAATGATCTTGTATGTCTTGTTCTTGGTGTCTTTTATTTTTGGGTTTGATTCCATGGTTTGATCAAGGAACTCAAATACCACAGAGTTTCTGGATCTTGGTTAATCTAAGAGTTCATCTTTCTGTTTGTCACAGGAAATGGTGATCAACTGGATCATCAGAATTGCTTCTTAGTTGCCTTGGTTTTTTTTCTCTTAAGTGAAACTTCAAGTGGCTGACAAGTGTTTTGGAGGCCATATAGAAATCTGTTTGTCTAGATGTTCTTCAGAGTCCAAATGTTTGCAGAGACTCAAGTGGCTGTGGGAAAGAGTGGATGACCCTTATTAGTAGCTCTGTTCAGCAGCAGAGAGCAGAAGTTGTTTAAAGTCCTTGGCTTGTGACAATGTATTTTTCTAGTGGTTTGAGAACCCAGGTGGGCACTATTTTAAAGTTGTCAACAATATAAGTACTTCTAATGTATAAGCATATTCTTTAAAATGACACACCAGCAGTTGATGATGTGCTACATATTTCACCAGATTAATGAACTTCCAGCCCACATATCATGTAACATTACTTCATATAGTGTAATCCCCATTTCTGCAACCATGCAAGATACCAAAAAAATACATCATAAAATGTGCTAGAAGATATGAGAAAGTCACCCCATTAGCCTGTGACACAGACTAGATATTTTTCTGGTAGATCATCCACGAAATTAAAGCAGTTGAAACAGAAAATGTTGAAACCAAAAGAATGTTTGAGTAAATAGCAACCCAGAATTCCTTTCATAACTCACTTTTGTTTACTGGTAAATTCTATCTTCACATTATAAACATAATTAGTAAATATCTGATGACACTTTTGCAGTGGTTCAGTTTAACTTCTATATTCACTAAGTAAATGTTTAGATTTTGCTGTATGCATAGATGATAGTGAAGGAAGAGAACTGTATATCAATGTACTGCACGTCCTGAATTTCTTAACTGAAGGGATAATTACTACCACCTTTTCCTCATCTCTTTTTGGGTTTGAGCAAATTTTAATTTGACACTGCAAAAGAAATACAAAATCCTTTAGACAATGCTGTGTTGTCTCTTCAACCAGCATAGCCATAAAAAAAAATCTTATCTTTGTATGCTTATGTGTCGACAAACAAGAAAATCTTGGAAAAATCAAATTCCTATTTGTCCAACTAGATTGTAACAGGAAAATCAACATTTCACATTAATCACAACCTGTAACATCTACTTCTGTGGTGCAAGCTGCAAATCAGTAATACTTTGCTTGCAGAATTGAAGTTAATTTGTTAATTTTGTACAAGTTACAAAATAGTGGTATAAAGTGTGGACTGCTACTGCCCTGAGCCTTGTTCAGACACACTGAAGCAGCATACTCTGTACTCCACGACTTCTTTCTTGGGCCAGTATCTCACAGTATTTCACATCTACATTTTACCTTATACTCTCCATCGGAAAGTTTGAACACTGAACTGTTAAACAGTGATATTGAAATGGTCAAAATCAATTTTTTTTTTTGTAATTTGCAGAATCTAACACTTGATGATAAAAATCTGCCAAAAGGATTAGAAAGCTGCTATTGTGGTGAGTACATAGTTTAGATACGTCTATGTGTGTTTAGAAGGATAATGCATATTTATTTATGTAGTATATGAACTACTGTAAACTGATTCAAACTGTGTATTTCAAATAGCATCTATCATATCTTGTGTCACCATTACAATTCAGCTGTAAAGAGAGATTGGTACTAGGAAATCTTGCACACTACTTCCTTTTTTCCTGATACACCATGCATTTATCTTTGGCCAGGGTGGTGGTTTGAGAGCTGCTGTGGGTGGGCAGCTGCTTGCTTATGAAATTGTGCAGCTGAGCATTTGCAATATCAATTCAATAATACAGAACCACTTACCATCAGTACCTGCCTGAAACTAACAAAAAGGGGAAATACCTGCAAATTAGGAATCCAACGTTTCTGCCAAAATATTTATATGTGAGCAGCAGCAGAATGCATAAGTATCATTTACGTTCAGTCTAATTGGTTTGCTTTTTGTTTGTTTTGTATTTCCTGTGTATGTTGAAATGGGATAATCTTGGTACACAGAGTTACTTGATAGGAGCATATAGAATCTGGGTTTGAACTCTATTAACTGTGTTGTGTTGTGTTCCCCCCTCAGTTATTTCAGTATAAAAACTTTCTACCTTTCAGGTGTTGGTAGTGGTTGCTCTTTTTGATTTAAACCATAAATAAAAACTGCAGGGCTTCCTTTTCTTGAGAAGGATGAGGCAGGCATTTGTTCTGGAGCTGGCTCTGGAGATTTAGGAGTAGGTACAGAAGAGCTCGGTGCCTTGGTGTCTGTGCATGTTAGTTACTAGAAAGTGCATTATTCATTCTGCAGCAGCCTCTCCGTAAAGCCACCATCGTTGCTGTTTTTCCTTGTAAGGGAAACAGACACCTTTATGTTATTTTTCATAAGCCATAGATGCAAAATGCTGCACCTCTAGGAGACAGATACCTCTACAGCTACGTATCTGTATGCCTTCAGACAGAGGCATAGGCGGGCACTTCCTTCGGTTCCCCCTCACTCCCTGTCTGACACACTTGGCTCAGCCCTAAGGCTGCCCCAGGCGCTGATGCTTCTGCCGCCGTGTGAGCCGGGGACCCGCGGGGTAACGCGAGCTGGCAGCGCTGCCTGGCCGTAGCAGCCTCCGGAGCGGAGGAGCGGCAGCGCCGCGTCCTCCCGGGCAGCACCGCAGGCTTCCCGCGGCTCCCGGGG